>JAUMJL010000842.1:0-497087 GCA_033558185.1 Dromococcyx pavoninus
CATTTTTGGGTTCCTCAGCCCCATTTTTTGGCCCCTCAGCCCATTTTTGGGTTCCTCAGCCCATTTTTGGTTTCCTCAGCGCATTTTTGGGTTCCTCAGCCCGTTTTTTGGCCCCTCAGCCCATTTTTGGGTTCCTCAGCCCATTTTTGGTTTCCTCAGCCCATGTTTTGGCCCCTCAGCCCATTTTTGGGTTCCTCAGCCCATTTTTTCGGTTCCTCAGCCCATTTTTGGGTTCCTCAGCCCATTTTTTGGCCCCTCAGCCCATTTTTGGGTTCCTCAGCCCATTTTTTGGCCCCTCAGCCCATTTTTGGGTTCCTCAGCCCATTTTTGGGTTCCTCAGCCCATGTTTTGAGCCCCTCAGCCCATTTTTTGGGTTCCTCAGCCCATTTTTTGGGTTCCTCAGCCCATTTTTGGGTTCCTCAGCCCATTTTTTTGGCCCCTCAGCCCATTTTTGGGTTCCTCAGCCCATTTTTGGGTTCCTCAGCCCATTTTTAGGTTCCTCAGCCCATGTTTTGAGCCTCTCAGCCCATTTTTGGGTTCCTCAGCCCATTTTTAGGTTCCTCAGCCCATGTTTTGAGCCTCTCAGCCCATTTTTGGGTTCCTCAGCCCATTTTTGGGTTCCTCAGCCCATTTTTTGGCCCCTCAGACCATTTTTTGCTTCCTCAGCCCATTTTTGGGTTCCTCAGCCCATTTTTTGGCCCCTCAGCCCATTTTTGGGTTCCTCAGCCCATTTTTGGGTTCCTCAGCCCATTTTTTGGCCCCTCAGCCGATTTTTGGGTTCCTCAGCCCATTTTTGGTTCCTCAGCCCATTTTTGGGTTCCTCAGCCCATTTTTGGTTCCTCAGCCCATTTTTAGGTTCCTCAGCCCATGTTTTGAGCCCCTCAGCCCATTTTTGGGTTCCTCAGCCCATTTTTGGGTTCCTCAGCCCATTTTTTGGCCCCTCAGACCCATTTTTTGGTTCCTCAGCCCATTTTTGGGTTCCTCAGCCCATTTTTTGGCCCCTCAGCCCATTTTTGGATTCCTCAGCCCATTTTTGGGTTCCTCAGCACATTTTTTGGCCCCTCAGCCCATTTTTTTGGTTCCTCAGCCCATTTTTGGGTTCCTCAGCCCATTTTTGGTTCCTCAGCCCATTTTTAGGTTCCTCAGCCCATGTTTTGAGCCTCTCAGCCCATTTTTGGGTTCCTCAGCCCATTTTTGGGTTCCTCAGCCCATTTTTGGGTTCCTCAGCCCATTTTTTGGCCCCTCAGACCATTTTTTGCTTCCTCAGCCCATTTTTGGGTTCTCTCAGCCCATTTTTTGGCCCCTCAGCCCATTTTTTGTCCCCTCAGCCCATTTTTGGGTTCCTCAGCCCATTTTTGGGTTCCTCAGGCCATTTTTTGGCCCCTCAGCCCATTTTTGGGTTCCTCAGCGCATTTTTGGGTTCCTCAGCCCATTTTTTGGCCCCTCAGCCCCATTTTTGGGTTCCTCAGCCCCATTTTTTGGGTTTCTCAGCCCATTTTTTGGCCCCTCAGCTCATTTTTGGGTTCCTCAGCCCATTTTTGGTTTCCTCAGCCATTTTTGGTTCCTCAGCCCATTTTTAGGTTCCTCAGCCCATGTTTTGAGCCCCTCAGCCCATTTTTGGGTTCCTCAGCCCATTTTTGGGTTCCTCAGCCCATTTTTGGGTTCCTCAGCCCATTTTTTGGCCCCTCAGATCATTTTTGGGTTCCTCAGCCCATTTTTGGGTTCCTCAGCCCATTTCTTGGCCCCTCAGCCCATTTTTGGGTTCCTCAGCCCATTTCTGGGTTCCTCAGCCCATTTTTTGGCCCCTCAGACCATTTTTGGGTTCTTCAGCCCATTTTTGGGTTCCTCAGCCCCATTTTTGGGTTCCTCAGCCCATTTTTTGGCCCCTCAGCCCATTTTTGGGTTCCTCAGCGCATTTTTGGGTTCCTCAGCCCATTTTTTGGCCCCTCAGCCCATTTTTGGGTTCCTCAGCCCATGTTTTGAGCCCCCTCAGCCCATTTTTGGCCCCTCAGCCCATTTTTCGGTTCCTCAGACCATTTTTTGGCCCCTCAGACCATTTTTGGGTTCCTCAGCCCATTTTTGGTTCCTCAGCCCATTTTTTTGGCCCCTCAGCCCATTTTTGGGTTCCTCAGCCCATTTTTGGGTTCCTCAGCCCATTTTTTGACCCCTCAGCCCATTTTTGGGTTCCTCAGCCCATTTTTGGGTTCCTCAGCCCATTTTTTGGACCCTCAGCCCATTTTTGGGTTCCTCAGCCCATTTTTGGGTTCCTCAGCCCATTTTTTGGCCCCTCAGCCCATTTTTGGGTTCCTCAGCCCATTTTTTGGGTTCTTCAGCCCATTTTTTGTCCCCTCAGCCCATTTTTGGGTTCCTCAGCCCATTTTTGGGTTCTTCAGCCAATTTTTGGGTTCCTCAGCCCATTTTTTGGCCCCTCAGCCCATTTTTGGGTTCCTAAGCCCATTTTTGGGTTCCTCAGGCCATTTTTTGGCCCCTCAGCCCATTTTTGAGTTCCTCAGCCCATTTTTTGGGTTCCTCAGCCCATTTTATGGCCCCTCAGCCCATTTTTGGGTTTTTTCAGCCCTTTTTTGGGTTCCTCAGCCCATTTTTTGGGTTCCTCAACCCATTTTTTAGCCCCTCAGCCCATTTTTGGGTTCCTCAGCCCATTTTTGGGTTCCTCAGCCCATTTTTTGGCCCCTCAGCCCATTTTTGGGTTCCTCAGCCCATTTTTGGGTTCCTCAGCCCATTTTTTGGCCCCTCAGCCCCATTTTTGGGTTCCTCAGCCCCATTTTTGGGTTTCCTCAGCCCATTTTTTTGGCCCCTCAGCCCATTTTTGGGTTCCTCAGCCCATTTTTTGGCCCCCTCAGCCCATTTTTTGGCCCCTCAGCCCATTTTTGGGTTCCTCAGCTCATTTTGTGGTTCCTCAGCCCATTTTTTGGCCCCCTCAGCCCATTTTTGGGTTCCTCAGCCCATTTTTGGGTTCCTCAGCCCATTTTTTGGCCCCTCAGCCCATTTTTGGGTTCCTCAGCCCATTTTTGGGTTCCTCAGCCCATGTTTTGAGCCCCTCAGCCTATTTTTGGCCCCTCAGCCCATTTTTGGGTTCCTCAGCCCATTTTTTGGCCCCTCAGACCATTTTTTGCTTCCTCAGCCCATTTTTGGGTTCCTCAGACCATTTTTTGGCCCCTCAGCCCATTTTTCGGTTCCTCAGCCCATTTTTTGTCCCCTCAGACCATTTTTTGCTTCCTCAGCCCATTTCTGGGTTCCTCAGCCCATTTTTTGGCCCCTCAGCCCATTTTTGGGTTCCTCAGCCCATTTCTGGGTTCCTCAGCCCATTTTTTGGCCCCTCAGCCCATTTTTGGGTTCCTCAGCCCATTTTTGGATTCCTCAGCCCATTTTTTGGCCCCTCAGCGCATTTTTGGGTTCCTCAGCCCATTTTTTGGCCCCTCAGCCCATTTTTGGGTTCCTCAGCCCATTTTTGGGTTCCTCAGCCCATTTTTGAGTTCCTCAGCCCATGTTTTGAGCCCCTCAGCCCATTTTTGGGTTCCTCAGCCCATTTTTGGGTTCCTCAGCCCATTTTTTGGCCCCTCAGACCATTTTTTGGTTCCTCAGCCCATTTTTGGTTTCCTCAGCCCATTTTTTGGCCCCTCAGCCCATTTTTGGGTTCCTCAGCCCATTTTTGGGTTCCTCAGCCCATTATTTGGCCCCTCAGCCCATTTTTGGGTTCCTCAGCCCATTTTTGGGTTCCTCAGCCCATGTTTTGAGCCCCTCAGCCCATTTTTGGGTTCCTCAGCCCATTTTTGGGTTCCTCAGCCCATTTTTTGGCCCCTCAGACCATTTTTTGGTTCCTCAGCCCATTTTTGGGTTCCTCAGCCCATTTTTAGATTCCTCAGCCCATTTTTTGGCCCCTCAGCCCATTTTTGGGTTCCTCAGCCCATTTTTGGGTTCCTCAGCCCATTTTTGGTTCCTCAGCCCATTTTTAGGTTCCTCAGCCCATGTTTTGACCCCTCAGCCCATTTTTGGGTTCCTCAGCCCATTTTTGGGTTCCTCAGCCCATTTTTTGGCCCCTCAGACCATTTTTTGGTTCCTCAGCCCATTTTTGGGTTCCTCAGCCCATTTTTGGGTTCCTCAGCCCATTTTTTGGCCCCTCAGCCCATTTTTGGGTTCCTCAGCCCATTTTTGGGTTCCTCAGCCCATGTTTTGAGCCCCTCAGCCCATTTTTGGCCCCTCAGCCCATTTTTCGGTTCCTCAGCCCATTTTTTGGCCCCTCAGCCCATTTTTGGGTTCCTCATTCCTCCCAGTACACAAGCGGGAGGGGAGGCCGGCTCAGCCCAGCTGCTGGGGGCTGGGGGGCTGGGGTCCCGTAGCCCCTCGGCAGGGCCCTGGCTGGGCTGCGTTTGCTCTCCGTGGGAGGCTGACTGTGGTCAATGATGGCAATAATGGGACAAACAGGAGGACTTCTGTGTGGAGGAATGCAGCACACCTGTGAGAGCCAAGCAGGCTGGAGGGGCATCCATTCCCTTCCCAGCCCTGTTCTTCTGCAGCAGCTTGAGCAGCATCGGGGGGCTCACTGTGCCCCTGCCGTCCCCATCCCATCTCCCTCTCACGCGTGCAGGGGGAGGGCCTGGGGGACCCAGGCTGTGCTTCCCCCGACACTGCCCACGCAGAGGAGCCCGGTGAGCCAAGCCCGCGGTGCAAAGGAGGGGTCCAGTGGGGAAATTCCCAAATGAAAAGCAGGAGTGAAGAAGAAAGAAACACCTGAACTGGCAAACTCTCCTGGCAGCTGTGCACAAAGGGTGTTGGCTTGGAGGCTGCAGTCACAGGGTCTGAGATCAGCCTCGGGTCGGACAGTTTGGGAGCCCCTGCAGGAAGGACAGAGCTCCAGGCATCAGGGGGCTCAAAGGCCCATCCAACCTGGCCTTCAGCACTTCCTGGGATGGGGCAGCCACCACTTCTCTGGGCAACCTGGGCCAAGGCAACCCCACCATCATCATGAAGAATTTCTTCCTAAGATCTAATCTAAATCTTTCCCCTTCCAGTTTAAAGCCATTCCCCCTTGTCCTGTCAGTGCAGGCCCTTGCAAAAGGCCCCTCCCCAGCTTTCCTGGAGCCCCTTTCAGTACTGGGAGGCTGCCCTAAGCTCTCCCCGGAGCCTTCTCTTTTCCAGGCGGAACAACGCCAACTCTCTCAGCCTGGCCTCCTACAGGAGCTGCTCCAGAACTCGGATCATCTCCGTGGCCTCCTCCGCACCCCTTCCCACACTTCCAGCTCCTTCTTATCTTTGCCATTCAATGACCCCTTCTCACCCGCTTTCCTCACCTTTGCCCGATCCGGAGCACGTGCCGTTCCACTGCTGCCGCCCTGTGGCCGCAGCCTGGTACTGCAACCCGGCACTACCTTCTTGGCGAGCAAGTCCTTTTTTCCCTTCATTTCGTACCTTTTTGGGGGGCTACAAAATAAGGAGGAGGCTGTCTGGGTGATGAGGTAACTTGGGACACCTCAACCTCACTGCGTGTGTCGGTGTGATGAGGCAGTGTGAGCAGGGAACGGCGAGGTCACCCCAAAAAGCGATGGCAGAGTCCAAACACTGCCTGGAAATTCATGAGGGAGGACTAAAAAAGAGGAAAACCTGTAAATACAACTGCAAGGCATTGAAAGAGAGAAAAATATCTCTTTTTAGTAGATATTGAAAAATAATATTGATCTATCTATAATAAAAAGGTCTAAAAATAAACCCCTATAGCTACAATTTTATATAGAGGATTTTGGAGCATAACAAGTTCTACATAGAGATACACAGGGGTTTAAAATACAAAAATAACTTGTGCATATATAAATTGAAAACCAGAGGAATTCAAAATATGAAAAAATATTACATACATCAAATTTAAAATAGAAAAATGTCTGAACAGATAGAACCATCTACACTTATGTGACAGTCTGGGCAGATACATGAAATCTAAATAGAGATTATATAGAAGTGTAAAGAGACAGCTGAGTCTCAATAGAAGTAACTGTAAGTACATATCTATGTCTAAAAATATATTAAAGTGTCACAATATACGCAGTAAACACACAGCTGGTCTAAATGGCTCTTCTGTATAATAATCGTTAATACTTAAGGCTAAAAAGTCTTGTTTGAGCTCGGTCGTTGAGGTATTTGGTCCCTGGTGCTGCTGTGTTTGCCAACCTGAGGAATGTGTGAGGTGTTGCCGGCTGTGGAGGGGGAACGGGCAGCCCAGGGAGCCTTTCGTGATCCCTTCTCACCCGCACAACGTCTCGGTGGGAGCTGACAGGAGTTCAACTGGAAAGAAAAGCAAAACCATGGCTCAGTCCCAGCTCACAGCCCTTCCCTTCCCTGCTCCAGCTGTGAAGCCCTGCACTCAGATTCCCAGAGTGCCACCAGATACAGGGTTATGGACTCCAAGTAAGCAACGCTGATTAGCTCAGCTATTCAACCTGACTGCTGCATGTTAGGACTCCAAGAGCCTATTGCATTCCAAGGTCTGTTCCCTGGAACTGGAAAAGTCTGCCTTCCTGGAGAACAAACGGCATCTCCAGCACGCAGGAGCAGAGCTGCCATCAAAGCCAAGCACCACGTGTGAAGCTGAGCATGTTTAGACCCAGTTTCATTGGAACCACTTCCATATACAGGAGAAAAGGCAAACAGACAGACTGGTGAGGCTATTAGACACCAGTAGTGAAACGCCTTCCAAGCACACGTGAGGAGACATTTAGCTGCTGCTGGGTGCTCAACAGGGAAGACAGCGTGAGCTGGAGTCAGGATCAGTGCTGGCACAGTTAAAGTAATGGCCAACGAGCCCAGGAAAGAGAGCAAGGGCTGAAAAAGGGTCACCAGGTGTGCAGGGAAGGCAGCAGGAGGCGACTCAGCCACTGCTCCAATAAATGCAGGCAGGGTCTGTGTCTGGCAGGGAGAAGCAGCAGAGACCCCAAAGTCTTTGCAGAGACTGAAGAGCACAACGACTCAGGGGAGCAGAGCTGGGCTGCACGGCGTGGCCGAGCTCCCCCTTCTGCACCAGTCCTGAAGGGGCAGCTGCAAGGATGTGCTGAAAATTCAACACTCGCACTCAAAAACAGATGTAAGCAGCACAGAGCTGGGAATTTGCTCTCTCTCTGCTGCTGCTCCTGCCCGCTCGTCTCTCCTCAGTGCTCACCTGCATCTCTGCTCTGATGTGGGAGCTAAGGAAAGGTGCTGCCATCCACGCAGCCCAGCTGGAGCGCTCCTCAGCTTTGTCCTCTGTCAGGAAGCATCACCATCTCTCCTGCCTCCCAGGGCACGTTCTCCAGTGGTGGAAGGGGAGGCTTTTCCCTGCACGTGCACAAAAAGAAAACAAAATGAACCAAAGTACTTGGGGCCTGTGGAAACAGGAAAATACCGAGAATCACAGAACTTTCCAGCTATAAAAGACCTTGGAGATCATCGAGTCCGACCGTACCCATCTTCTCCTAAACCTTCAAAAACTCATCTACCTGCCTTTTAAACACCTCCAGGGATGGGGACTCAGCCACCTCCCTGGGCAGCCTCTGCCAGGGCCCGAGAACCCTTTCAGTAAAGAAATTCTTCCCAATATCCAGCCTGAACCTCCCCTGGCACAACTTGTGGCCATTTCCTCTTGTCCCATCACCTGACACTTGTGAGAAGAGACCAACACTTGCTCTGCTACAGCCTCCTTTCAGGCAGCCGTACACAGTGATGAGGTCTGCCCTCAGCCTCCTCTTCTCCAGGCTGAACAACCCCAGATCCCCCAGCTGCTCCCCACAGTACTTTTTCTGCAGCCCCTTCCCCACTCCCTTCCCTTCTCTGGACACGCTCCAGCCCCTCAGTGTCCTTCTTTTAGTGAGGGGCCCAGAACTGACCCCAGTACTCCAGGTGTGGCCTCACCAGTGCCCAGTGCAGGGGCACAATCCCTGCCCTGCTCCTGTTGCCCACGCTGTCTCTGACACAGGCCAAGATGCCATTGGCCCACTTGGCCACTGCTGGCTCAAACTTGAGAACAGCTTCAGTGGGGAAATCATGTTTGCCTGCAGGCTGTTCCGGCAAGAACTCGGCTGCAGGAAAGCAGTTCTGTCCCCACGATGGTCTCTTCTGTCTCAGCCCTGCCAGAATCACGGGGTCAAGCACAACGCAGGGCAAAGAACCTGGAACGCTGTAGGGAACGTGACTGTACAAAGCTCATGTTGAAGGGCTGGAAGTTGCTTGGCTTAAACTGAGAGTTAAGGAAGGTGCACAGGTGGAGCATATCTGCTACGTGCACAGCAGGAGAGCAAGGAGAAAAAACATCCCAATGTCTTACAGCAGATAGGAAGCTTGACAGAAGCTGTGTGAATAATGTCAATGAGAAAGACAGATTGTGAGAGGCACAGGGGATAGGAGAAGGAAAGGAGGTGTTAGGAGCCCTGCAGAGAGAAAACGAGCCAGGGAGTAGCACAAAAGGCTCAGAGAGAGCAAGAGATGAACAGGAAGGAGGATGGGAATGGTGAGGTACAGAAGGAAAGAAACCAGCGACCGTGAGCAACACAAAGGGCGAGAGAGAGACAGAGAGAGACAGAGAGAAAGAAAGAGAAGGAAAGAAGAAGAGAGATAGGAATGCAGGGACAGAGCAGCTTGTGCTGGTGAAGAGAGGAAAAGAACACCACGGAACAGGCCAGAAAAACTGCGGGGGAACAAGAGGGCTGCTGGTCAGGACAAAGAGATGGAAAAGGAAAACACAGCAACGGGTGTAGGACAGAGTCAGAGGATGGGGAAAAAGTGACAGAGAAAGCAGGGCAGAACAACAGGAGAGGAGAGGTCCAGGGGAGCAACAACTATCCCAGCAGTGTGGGAAAGAGGAGTCCAGGGTGAGGCAGGAAGGGCCTGGGTCGCTCCACAGGGACAGAGAAGACACAAAACAGGGCACCCATGGCCAGGACTCACCAGAGCTCACACTCTCCTTGCTGCCAGGAGAGTTTGCCACTTCAGGTGTTTCTTTCTTCTTCACTCCTGCCTTTCACTTGCAAAACTCCAGTCGCTTGGCTGTCCTCTACCTAAGAGACAGCAGGATGTCTCAGAGCTTGTACAAGATGAGGCTTCCCAGACACACAGCCTCGCTCGGCCATGCGCTACGCAGCCGTGGAGCGCTGCAGGTAACTCACACACAGCTATACACAGGGACTATATCATTACCTGAATCATACATTACATGTTTATCACCAATGTAACGGGGCACCGGTGTGCAGAAAGGCCACTGTCTACAGCTATCCCTATTGAAAACAAGGTCATCCTCAAGGTGGTGGAATGCCATAAGCCAAAGGGTGAAAAAGGGTCAGACATGCAGGGAGGAGTGGACAGGACCGGGGATCAAAACCTGCCCCACAGAGGATTCCACTCCTCATGTGTCACACTCGGTATAAACGAGGGATTACGAGGGTCAAACCCTCTTCTTTGACGGTTGGTGTCTAATACAGACCTTGTCCGTCCTTCTGTCCCTGATGCCAACCCGTGCATTCCTGAATTCAGCTCCTGTCTCTGCTGTTGAATCCAGCCCGGGACTTCCCCCTGCGCCCACCCTGCAGCGTCAGTGGTGACGGGATCAGCATCGGGGGACTCAATTTCATGTATTTTATTATTTTCTCATTAATATTATTTTCCCATTTAGTATTACTGCACCATTAAAGCTGGTTTAGTTGCAGCTTCCAACCCACAAGTCTCTCTCTCCTTTCCCTTTCTCCGGCAGGGCAGGAATCGGTATCCCACCTGCTCATGTTTGACTGCCAACCAAGCAAGCCAGGAGAAGGGCTAAACCAGGACAGCTGGCAAGACACAAAGGGAGTGAAAGAGTAACATTCCCCGTGCTCTCTGTGTGTGTGTGTGAGCTGGGGCTGTGTTTCAGCATCCCACTCTGTACCTGCTGCCGTGCATCCACCCTCAGCACAGCTCACCTTCCTCTCCACGGTCTCAGAGGGCTCACAGGTTTTGTCGGACACGCTGTCGGCCGAGGGGGTGGCATCGCTCGGGCTGCCGTCGGCACAGCCGGTGCCTTGGTGCTGCTCTCTATCTGCTCCACACACGTTTGTTCCCCCAGGAATGGGAGTGTTCCCAGAAAAAAACGGGCCGGTGCAGCTGAAGTGCAAAACCCTGGAACGCCTGAGCATGATGGAAGCGCTTGCCCAACCTCTGGTCACACCGCAGTGCTCCTCTTGTTCTTCCTGGGGTTTCCAATTATCTCAGTTCCTGTAATTTTGATTTTTACGGCTTATTAGTTAACCTAAACCATCCAGAATAAAAACCTAATCAACAGTAACTGGAGCGGTCGTTGTGAGTAAATCATACCTGGACTCCCGCTATTCAAAAACACTTCAGAGACCATAATTACTCCAAATTTATATTATACAACTATAAGCAGCAAAATATAAATAACAGAGTACTAATTGGAATTAATAGCCATAGAGAAAGAACTCCGGTGAGTATTAAAATCAATCACAAGCACTCCTCAATTGCACTGAGGGGTAAAGTGATACCCGAAAGATTAATGTGGAAATAAATGAAAGAAATATTATTTAGGGATGAGTCACAACTAAATTTAATCACAGCTATCGCTTAATGAATCCAGCAGTAATGAATCCCAACAGGCACTGTAACTTTAAAAAAGTTCATACATTTAGCAATCGTTTTTTTTAAGGCACAACAATGGAAAAGGAGTCATTAAGAGTTAAAGTAAATGTAGTCGCTATTCAATAAATCGCAGGCATTAATGACTCCCAATGGGTAATAAAATAAGCATGTTTGAGAATTGAAATGGAAAACAGAATAGGGAAGGTGATTGGGACGAGTCGTTAAGTAAGGGCTCTGTTTCCATGCAGGTACTAAGGAAATTCCCAGGCAGAGATGATTCCCAACCAGAACTAAAGGTGTTATAAAATCATACAATGTCTTGAGTAGGAAGGAACCCACCAGGACCATCGAGTCCAACCTCTGTCCCTGCACAGCACAACCCCAACATTCACCCTGTGGGGCTGAGGGCCTTGGCCAAACGCTTCTGGAACACTGTCAGGTTGTGACTGCTTCCCTGGGGAGCTCTTCCAGTGCTCCACCACCCTCTGGGGGAAGAACCTGCTCCTCATGTCCAACTTAACCCTCCCCTGGCACATCTTCCTGCCCTTCCCTCGGGTCCTCTTCATGGTCAACACAGAGAAGTGTTATAGACTTTAGATTTGGAATAAAATGAAATAATAACAAAGCGCTGGGCTGGCCTGCATTTAAACAGAGCCATTGGGGAAATTCTAAACCACAAGGACCAACTACTCCCAAAGCAGAACTAAACCAGAAGTCAAACCTGTGCAAATTAAACCTGATTAGTGAACAGATCAATCAAATCTGGAAAACATTTAGAATATGAAAGAGGGCAGTCAGTGCCTGTCACCTACTGAACACCAGCAAGGTTAAATTCATGCATTAGTGATGCCAGAGCAACGACATCACGATGACAATTCCCAAGTAGGAACCAAACATGGGATACTACTCGGAAGCACTGCCTATAAAAACACCCGACTGCGCTCTGGGAGTATTTTTGTGCCGTGCCGGTGCCTCCCACTCTGTGTTCACAGCCCAGCGGGGGAAAGGAGCCCCAGATTGGAATGGGGAAAGGGGAGCATGGAGAAGAGGGAAGGGGCAGCCTGGGAAAGTGCTTTTGTATCTTCAGCAGGGAGAGGCTGAGATGGGGAGCGATGTTTTTAAATCCCTTCCATAAGCAGGGCTTCTTTCCTTTTAAACAGCATAAATCATAGACATTCACACCAATACAATACCTGGTTACCCTTATCATCTATTATCTCTATTTAGACCTGTCTCTCTTAACGCTGATACAGAAAAGCTGTTTAGACATATTATACCTTTTCATAGAATCACAGAATGGTTGGGATTGGAAGGGACAAAAAAGCCCACCTGGTTCCAAACCCTCTGCCATGGGCAGTCACACCTCCCACTGGATCAAGGAGCTGCAAGCCCCATCCAGCCTGGCCTTGAACACCTCCAGGGACGGGGCAGCCACCACTTCTCTGGGCAACCTGGGCCAGGGCCTCCCCAACACTCACAGGAACAGGTCCCCAAAATACACACCACCCCTCCTCTCCCATCCACCAACCCCCCATCTCCATCCCATTCCTGCTCTAATCCCAGGCTGACAGGTCCTCTTTCCGACCCTTCTTGTCGCTGCCTGTCACACTCACAGCCTCCAGTTTTCTGGGACCTCCCCTGTTGACCAGGACTGATGATAAATGAGGGAGAGTGGGTTGGAGAGCTCCTGTGCCAGCTCCCTCAGTGCTTCTGGGTGGATCCCATCCAGACCCATAGACTTGTGAGTGTCTGGGTGGCTTAGCAGGCCCTTCAGGGGAGTTACCCTGCTCTCCATCCCCATCTTCCAACTCAGGGGCTGAATACCATGGGCTGAATATTCGTGAGGCTTTAATTATTGTCCCTCCAGGCATCCTTCTGGAGCAGTTATCCAGCTGTGGGGTGAAGTGGGTTCACCGTGCGCGGGGTGAAGGACCGGACGGACAGCAGAGAACAAGGCATTGTAGTGACTGGGCTCCATCTACCCAAGACAAAGGCGTTGCAGCCCTGGATGTCTGTGTGTCCACCCCCCCCGCCAGCCCCGAGCTCTGCCCTTGGCCCAGGGGCTCTGTGCTGCTCTCTGCATGGGGCCCTGTCCGTGAGTTCTGCAGAGCCCCATCTGTCCGGGCTCCCCCGCTCAAGAGCTGCTTCCCCTGGGCAAGGGGACAGGGCTTGGGGATGGGCGCCAGCAGCTCTGCGGAGACTGGGGCCACCGCTCTCTCCCCTCCACTGGAGTCACCGTGGTCCTCGGGGATGAGGCCAGACGTGGTGCCACTGCTGGGTTCCCTGTGGCTTTCCCCCTCAGCTGCAGCAACATTGCCCTCTGATAGCCCACGGGCTTGGTCTACTGGGGCAGCTGAGGAGGTGGGGGGGGCGTCGCTGTCAACAGGGCAGTGAGGAAGTTTGGGGCTCCTGGGCACAAAAATTCTTATGATTGTCCCCCTCCGCTCCTTCTTATTGCCCGGGGACCCCGCTCTCTTCCTCTTCTTGGCTCGCTGGAGGTCTTTTGGTTGTTCCTGGGCGAGCACTGGTTCTGGCACGGCTAGGGGGGCCTGAAAGGACCACGGGACCAGCAGGGAAGCACCTGAGGGAACCACGCTCATGGGCAGGGGCTGCAGGTACCCGGGCAGTGTCCACTGCACAGCTGGGACTGGAAGAGAGACAGGAGCCATGGTAGAAGGTCTGGGGGACACAAATGGCTTGAGGAAGCAGGGATGGTGACGGGGCGCGGGGGGCAGGCAGTGGGAGCTGCTGTGCCGGCTGCGCCCTGGTGCCTTCTGGCTTTTGGTCACTAAGGTTTTTCTGGGGTGTCCCGGGATGGAAGGTTGGGGCTCCCCCAACCGCCTCCCCAGCTCCTCCAGGGCAGGGAAGGCATTCAAGGGCTTGGGGTGCCCAGCCACTGGTTCTGCATCAGACACATGAAGAGCCAATGGCCTTGGGTGCTCCCTGCGCGGCGAGGCCCTGTGCGGGTGGGACGGGGTTGGAAATCGGGAAGGAGACTCCCTTCCAGAAGAGCAAATGAGAGAGAAGGGCCCAAGGAATTGGCACCTTCTCAGGAACTGGGATCTCCTGGGCCCGCATCGTCCCAGGTGAGGGCAGGGATGCTTCCCCAGCTTGCTGCACCCCTGTGCCAGGGCTGCTTGGGGACAGGGCTGGTGGGGATGTTGGGAGAGCCCGGGGATCTCTGAAGGCCCTTAAGAAGCCAGGGTGCCAGTGCAACCAGGGGTGCTGTACCTGCTGGTGGGACCTGGTGGGCCTGCAGGGCCTGGGCTGCCACTGGCAGGTCGGAGACAAAGGCCACGGGCAAGGGCTGCTGCTGCCCGGGCAGTGTCCACAGCGTGGCAGAGCCTGGAAGAGAGATGGGAGCCACAGGCGGCGTCACCTCCGCTCTTGACCCCAGGAGCATCCCCAGGCTGCAGGGTTTCGCGTGGGTCCTTACCTTGGGTGTTGGAGGTTTGGGGGTTCATAAGGCAGCCATGGTAGAGAGGGACTGGAAGAGAGACAGGAGCCATGGTAGAAGGTTTAGGGGACCCAAATAATTTGAGGAAGCTGGGACGCTGACGGGGCCCAGGGGCCACACGGTGGGAGCCGCTGTGGTGGCTGACCCATGGTGCCTTCTGGCTTTTGGTCGCTAAGCTCTTTCTGGGGTCCCCTCGTGCTCTACCCCCCCCAACAGCCTCCCCAGCTCCTTCAGGGGAGGGAAGGCGCTCAAAGGCTTGGGGTCCCCAGCCACTGGTTCTGCATCAGACATGCGAAGAGCCAATGGCCTTGGGTGCTCCCTGCGGGGCGAGGCCCTGTGCGGGTGGGACGGGGTTTGAAATCGGGGAGGTGACTCCTTTCCAGAAGGGCAAATGAAAGAGAAGGGCCCAAGGAATTGGCACCTTCTCAGGAACTGGGATCTCCTGGGCCCGCATCGTCCCAGGTGAGGGCAGGGATGCTCCCCCAGCTTGCTGCAACCCTGTGCCAGGGCTGCTTGGGGACAGGGCTGGTGGGGATGTTGGGAGAGCCCGGGGATCTCTGAAGGCGATTAAGAAGCCAGGGTGACACTGCAACCAGGGGTGCCAGTGCAACCAGGAGTGTTGTACCTGCTGGTGGGACCTGGTGGGCCTGCAGGGCCTGGGCTGCCACTGGCAGGTCAGAGACAAAGGCCACGGGCAAGGGCTGCTGCTGCCCGGGCAGTGTCCACAGCGTGGCTGAGCCTGGAAGAGAGATGGGAGCCACGGGCGGCGTCATCTCCGCTCTTGGCCCCAGGAGCATCCCTGGGCTGCAGGGCTTGGCGTGGGTCCTCACCTTGAATGCTGGAGGTTTGGGGGTTCATAGCTGTCTGAAGGCCTTGGCTTTCAGACAGGACCTGGGAGCCACTTGGTAGGAGCTGCCTTCCGTGGCCGTGCCCTGGTGGCTTCTGTCTCTGCTCGCTAAGGACTCCCTGGGGTCTCTTTAGAAACACCCAAGCAATTTGCTCTTCATTCCCTTGAGGATGTCACTTCTCAATTATTTCCCAGAGTTTGCTTGCTGTCCCGTTTGCCTCTGGTTTATTTTGGGGAGCAGCATGGTCTCTATCCTGGCCACCCGAGGCCTTGCACAAGAGTGATCAGGAGGGTAAAGAGAGTTAATTGCTATGCTAACAAGGTGCGAAGCTGGGCTCCCTGCACCAATTCCTCCCAGTACACAAGCGGGAGGGGAGGCCGGCTCAGCCCAGCTGCTGGGGGCTGGGGGGCTGGGGTCCCGTAGCCCCTCGGCAGGGCCCTGGCTGGGCTGCGTTTGCTCTCCGTGGGAGGCTGACTGGGGTCAATGATGGCAATAATGGGACAAACAGGAGGACTTCTGTGTGGAGGAATGCAGCACACCTGTGAGAGCCAAGCAGGCTGGAGGGGCATCCATTCCCTTCCCAGCCCTGTTCTTCTGCAGCAGCTTGAGCAGCATCGGGGGGCTCACTGTGCCCCTGCCGTCCCCATCCCATCTCCCTCTCACGCGTGCAGGGGAAGGGCCTGGGGGACCCAGGCTGTGCTTCCCCCGACACTGCCCACGCAGAGGAGCCCGGTGAGCCAAGCCCGCGGTGCAAAGGAGGGGTCCAGTGGGGAAATTCCCAAATGAAAGGCAGGAGTGAAGAAGAAAGAAACACCTGAACTGGCAAACTCTCCTGGCAGCTGTGCACAAAGGGTGTTGGCTTGGAGGCTGCAGTCACAGGGTCTGAGATCAGCCTCGGGTCGGACAGTTTGGGAGCCCCTGCAGGAAGGACAGAGCTCCAGGCATCAGGGGGCTCAAAGGCCCATCCAACCTGGCCTTCAGCACTTCCTGGGATGGGGCAGCCACCACTTCTCTGGGCAACCTGGGCCAAGGCAACCCCACCATCATCATGAAGAATTTCTTCCTAAGGTCTAATCTAAATCTTTCCCCTTCCAGTTTAAAGCCATTCCCCCTTGTCCTGTCAGTGCAGGCCCTTGCAAAAGGCCCCTCCCCAGCTTTCCTGGAGCCCCTTTCAGTACTGGGAGGCTGCCCTAAGCTCTCCCCGGAGCCTTCTCTTTTCCAGGCGGAACAACGCCAACTCTCTCAGCCTGGCCTCCTACAGGAGCTGCTCCAGGACTCGGATCATCTCCGTGGCCTCCTCCGCACCCGTTCCCACACTTCCAGCTCCTTCTTATCTTCGCCATTCAATGACCCCTTCTCACCCGCTTTCCTCACCTTTGCCCGATCCGGAGCACATGCCGTTCCACTGCTGCCGCCCTGTGGCCGCAGCCTGGTACTGCAACCCGGCACTACCTTCTTGGCGAGCAAGTCCTTTTTTCCCTTCATTTCGTACCTTTTTGGGGGGCTACAAAATAAGGAGGAGGCTGTCTGGGTGATGAGGTAACTTGGGACACCTCAACCTCACTGCGTGTGTCGGTGTGATGAGGCAGTGTGAGCAGGGAACGGCGAGGTCACCCCAAAAAGCGATGGCAGAGTCCAAACACTGCCTGGAAATTCATGAGGGAGGACTAAAAAAGAGGAAAACCTGTAAATACAACTGCAAGGCATTGAAAGAGAGAAAAATATCTCTTTTTAGTAGATATTGAAAAATAATATTGATCTATCTATAATAAAAAGGTCTAAAAATAAACCCCTATAGCTACAATTTTATATAGAGGATTTTGGAGCATAACAAGTTCTACATAGAGATACACAGGGGTTTAAAATACAAAAATAACTTGTGCATATATAAATTGAAAACCAGAGGAATTCAAAATATGAAAAAATATTACATACATCAAATTTAAAATAGAAAAATGTCTGAACAGATAGAACCATCTACACTTATGTGACAGTCTGGGCAGATACATGAAATCTAAATAGAGATTATATAGAAGTGTAAAGAGACAGCTGAGTCTCAATAGAAGTAACTGTAAGTACATATCTATGTCTAAAAATATATTAAAGTGTCACAATATACGCAGTAAACACACAGCTGGTCTAAATGGCTCTTCTGTATAATAATCGTTAATACTTAAGGCTAAAAAGTCTTGTTTGAGCTCGGTCGTTGAGGTATTTGGTCCCTGGTGCTGCTGTGTTTGCCAACCTGAGGAATGTGTGAGGTGTTGCCGGCTGTGGAGGGGGAACGGGCAGCCCAGGGAGCCTTTCGTGATCCCTTCTCACCCGCACAACGTCTCGGTGGGAGCTGACAGGAGTTCAACTGGAAAGAAAAGCAAAACCATGGCTCAGTCCCAGCTCACAGCCCTTCCCTTCCCAGCTCCAGCTGTGAAGCCCTGCACTCAGATTCCCAGAGTGCCACCAGATACAGGGTTATTGACTCCAAGTAAGCAACGCTGATTAGCTCAGCTATTCAACCTGACTGCTGCATGTTAGGACTCCAAGAGCCTATTGCATTCCAAGGTCTGTTCCCTGGAACTGGAAAAGTCTGCCTTCCTGGAGAACAAACGGCATCTCCAGCACGCAGGAGCAGAGCTGCCATCAAAGCCAAGCACCACGTGTGAAGCTGAGCATGTTTAGACCCAGTTTCATTGGAACCACTTCCATATACAGGAGAAAAGGCAAACAGACAGACTGGTGAGGCTATTAGACACCAGTAGTGAAACGCCCTCCAAGCACACGTGAGGAGACATTTAGCTGCTGCTGGGTGCTCAACAGGGAAGACAGCGTGAGCTGGAGTCAGGATCAGTGCTGGCACAGTTAAAGTAATGGCCAACGAGCCCAGGAAAGAGAGCAAGGGCTGAAAAAGGGTCACCAGGTGTGCAGGGAAGGCAGCAGGAGGCGACTCAGCCACTGCTCCAATAAATGCAGGCAGGGTCTGTGTCTGGCAGGGAGAAGCAGCAGAGACCCCAAAGTCTTTGCAGAGACTGAAGAGCACAACGACTCAGGGGAGCAGAGCTGGGCTGCACGGCGTGGCCGAGCTCCCCCTTCTGCACCAGTCCTGAAGGGGCAGCTGCAAGGATGTGCTGAAAATTCAACACTCGCACTCAAAAACAGATGTAAGCAGCACAGAGCTGGGAATTTGCTCTCTCTCTGCTGCTGCTCCTGCCCGCTCGTCTCTCCTCAGTGCTCACCTGCATCTCTGCTCTGATGTGGGAGCTAAGGAAAGGTGCTGCCATCCACGCAGCCCAGCTGGAGCGCTCCTCAGCTTTGTCCTCTGTCAGGAAGCATCACCATCTCTCCTGCCTCCCAGGGCACGTTCTCCAGTGGTGGAAGGGGAGGCTTTTCCCTGCACGTGCACAAAAAGAAAACAAAATGAACCAAAGTACTTGGGGCCTGTGGAAACAGGAAAATACCGAGAATCACAGAACTTTCCAGCTATAAAAGACCTTGGAGATCATCGAGTCCGACCGTACCCATCTTCTCCTAAACCTTCAAAAACTCATCTACCTGCCTTTTAAACACCTCCAGGGATGGGGACTCAGCCACCTCCCTGGGCAGCCTCTGCCAGGGCCCGAGAACCCTTTCAGTAAAGAAATTCTTCCCAATATCCAGCCTGAACCTCCCCTGGCACAACTTGTGGCCATTTCCTCTTGTCCCATCACCTGACACTTGTGAGAAGAGACCAACACTTGCTCTGCTACAGCCTCCTTTCAGGCAGCCGTACACAGTGATGAGGTCTGCCCTCAGCCTCCTCTTCTCCAGGCTGAACAACCCCAGATCCCCCAGCTGCTCCCCACAGTACTTTTTCTGCAGCCTCTTCCCCACTCCCTTCCCTTCTCTGGACACGCTCCAGCCCCTCAGTGTCCTTCTTTTAGTGAGGGGCCCAGAACTGACCCCAGTACTCCAGGTGTGGCCTCACCAGTGCCCAGTGCAGGGGCACAATCCCTGCCCTGCTCCTGTTGCCCACGCTGTCTCTGACACAGGCCAAGATGCCATTGGCCCACTTGGCCACTGCTGGCTCAAACTTGAGAACAGCTTCAGTGGGGAAATCATGTTTGCCTGCAGGCTGTTCCGGCAAGAACTCGGCTGTAGGAAAGCAGTTCTGTCCCCACGATGGTCTCTTCTGTCTCAGCCCTGCCAGAATCACGGGGTCAAGCACAACGCAGGGCAAAGAACCTGGAACGCTGTAGGGAACGTGACTGTACAAAGCTCATGTTGAAGGGCTGGAAGTTGCTTGGCTTAAACTGAGAGTTAAGGAAGGTGCACAGGTGGAGCATATCTGCTACGTGCACAGCAGGAGAGCAAGGAGAAAAAACATCCCAATGTCTTACAGCAGATAGGAAGCTTGACAGAAGCTGTGTGAATAATGTCAATGAGAAAGACAGATTGTGAGAGGCACAGGGGATAGGAGAAGGAAAGGAGGTGTTAGGAGCCCTGCAGAGAGAAAACGAGCCAGGGAGTAGCACAAAAGGCTCAGAGAGAGCAAGAGATGAACAGGAAGGAGGATGGGAATGGTGAGGTACAGAAGGAAAGAAACCAGCGACCGTGAGCAACACAAAGGGCGAGAGAGAGACAGAGAGAGACAGAGAGAAAGAAAGAGAAGGAAAGAAGAAGAGAGATAGGAATGCAGGGACAGAGCAGCTTGTGCTGGTGAAGAGAGGAAAAGAACACCACGGAACAGGCCAGAAAAACTGCGGGGGAACAAGAGGGCTGCTGGTCAGGACAAAGAGATGGAAAAGGAAAACACAGCAACGGGTGTAGGACAGAGTCAGAGGATGGGGAAAAAGTGACAGAGAAAGCAGGGCAGAACAACAGGAGAGGAGAGGTCCAGGGGAGCAACAACTATCCCAGCAGTGTGGGAAAGAGGAGTCCAGGGTGAGGCAGGAAGGGCCTGGGTCGCTCCACAGGGACAGAGAAGACACAAAACAGGGCACCCATGGCCAGGACTCACCAGAGCTCACACTCTCCTTGCTGCCAGGAGAGTTTGCCACTTCAGGTGTTTCTTTCTTCTTCACTCCTGCCTTTCACTTGCAAAACTCCAGTCGCTTGGCTGTCCTCTACCTAAGAGACAGCAGGATGTCTCAGAGCTTGTACAAGATGAGGCTTCCCAGACACACAGCCTCGCTCGGCCATGCGCTACGCAGCCGTGGAGCGCTGCAGGTAACTCACACACAGCTATACACAGGGACTATATCATTACCTGAATCATACATTACATGTTTATCACCAATGTAACGGGGCACCGGTGTGCAGAAAGGCCACTGTCTACAGCTATCCCTATTGAAAACAAGGTCATCCTCAAGGTGGTGGAATGCCATAAGCCAAAGGGTGAAAAAGGGTCAGACATGCAGGGAGGAGTGGACAGGACCGGGGATCAAAACCTGCCCCACAGAGGATTCCACTCCTCATGTGTCACACTCGGTATAAACGAGGGATTACGAGGGTCAAACCCTCTTCTTTGACGGTTGGTGTCTAATACAGACCTTGTCCGTCCTTCTGTCCCTGATGCCAACCCGTGCATTCCTGAATTCAGCTCCTGTCTCTGCTGTTGAATCCAGCCCGGGACTTCCCCCTGCGCCCACCCTGCAGCGTCAGTGGTGACGGGATCAGCATCGGGGGACTCAATTTCATGTATTTTATTATTTTCTCATTAATATTATTTTCCCATTTAGTATTACTGCACCATTAAAGCTGGTTTAGTTGCAGCTTCCAACCCACAAGTCTCTCTCTCCTTTCCCTTTCTCCGGCAGGGCAGGAATCGGTATCCCACCTGCTCATGTTTGACTGCCAACCAAGCAAGCCAGGAGAAGGGCTAAACCAGGACAGCTGGCAAGACACAAAGGGAGTGAAAGAGTAACATTCCCCGTGCTCTCTGTGTGTGTGTGTGAGCTGGGGCTGTGTTTCAGCATCCCACTCTGTACCTGCTGTCGTGCATCCACCCTCAGCACAGCTCACCTTCCTCTCCACGGTCTCAGAGGGCTCACAGGTTTTGTCGGACACGCTGTCGGCCGAGGGGGTGGCATCGCTCGGGCTGCCGTCGGCACAGCCGGTGCCTTGGTGCTGCTCTCTATCTGCTCCACACACGTTTGTTCCCCCAGGAATGGGAGTGTTCCCAGAAAAAAACGGGCCGGTGCAGCTGAAGTGCAAAACCCTGGAACGCCTGAGCATGATGGAAGCGCTTGCCCAACCTCTGGTCACACCGCAGTGCTCCTCTTGTTCTTCCTGGGGTTTCCAATTATCTCAGTTCCTGTAATTTTGATTTTTACGGCTTATTAGTTAACCTAAACCATCCAGAATAAAAACCTAATCAACAGTAACTGGAGCGGTCGTTGTGAGTAAATCATACCTGGACTCCCGCTATTCAAAAACACTTCAGAGACCATAATTACTCCAAATTTATATTATACAACTATAAGCAGCAAAATATAAATAACAGAGTACTAATTGGAATTAATAGCCATAGAGAAAGAACTCCGGTGAGTATTAAAATCAATCACAAGCACTCCTCAATTGCACTGAGGGGTAAAGTGATACCCGAAAGATTAATGTGGAAATAAATGAAAGAAATATTATTTAGGGATGAGTCACAACTAAATTTAATCACAGCTATCACTTAATGAATCCAGCAGTAATGAATCCCAACAGGCACTGTAACTTTAAAAAAGTTCATACATTTAGCAATCGTTTTTTTTAAGGCACAACGATGGAAAAGGAGTCATTAAGAGTTAAAGTAAATGTAGTCGCTATTCAATAAATCGCAGGCATTAATGACTCCCAATGGGTAATAAAATAAGCATGTTTGAGAATTGAAATGGAAAACAGAATAGGGAAGGTGATTGGGACGAGTCGTTAAGTAAGGGCTCTGTTTCCATGCAGGTACTAAGGAAATTCCCAGGCAGAGATGATTCCCAACCAGAACTAAAGGTGTTATAAAATCATACAATGTCTTGAGTAGGAAGGAACCCACCAGGACCATCGAGTCCAACCTCTGTCCCTGCACAGCACAACCCCAACATTCACCCTGTGGGGCTGAGGGCCTTGGCCAAACGCTTCTGGAACACTGTCAGGTTGTGACTGCTTCCCTGGGGAGCTCTTCCAGTGCTCCACCACCCTCTGGGGGAAGAACCTGCTCCTCATGTCCAACTTAACCCTCCCCTGGCACATCTTCCTGCCCTTCCCTCGGGTCCTCTTCATGGTCACCACAGAGAAGTGTTATAGACTTTAGATTTGGAATAAAATGAAATAATAACAAAGCGCTGGGCTGGCCTGCATTTAAACAGAGCCATTGGGGAAATTCTAAACCACAAGGACCAACTACTCCCAAAGCAGAACTAAACCAGAAGTCAAACCTGTGCAAATTAAACCTGATTAGTGAACAGATCAATCAAATCTGGAAAACATTTAGAATATGAAAGAGGGCAGTCAGTGCCTGTCACCTACTGAACACCAGCAAGGTTAAATTCATGCATTAGTGATGCCAGAGCAACGACATCACGATGACAATTCCCAAGTAGGAACCAAACATGGGATACTACTCGGAAGCACTGCCTATAAAAACACCCGACTGCGCTCTGGGAGTATTTTTGTGCTGTGCCGGTGCCTCCCACTCTGTGTTCACAGCCCAGCGGGGGAAAGGAGCCCCAGATTGGAATGGGGAAAGGGGAGCATGGAGAAGAGGGAAGGGGCAGCCTGGGAAAGTGCTTTTGTATCTTCAGCAGGGAGAGGCTGAGATGGGGAGCGATGTTTTTAAATCCCTTCCATAAGCAGGGCTTCTTTCCTTTTAAACAGCATAAATCATAGACATTCACACCAATACAATACCTGGTTACCCTTATCATCTATTATCTCTATTTAGACCTGTCTCTCTTAACGCTGATACAGAAAAGCTGTTTAGACATATTATACCTTTTCATAGAATCACAGAATGGTTGGGATTGGAAGGGACAAAAAAGCCCACCTGGTTCCAAACCCTCTGCCATGGGCAGTCACACCTCCCACTGGATCAAGGAGCTGCAAGCCCCATCCAGCCTGGCCTTGAACACCTCCAGGGACGGGGCAGCCACCACTTCTCTGGGCAACCTGGGCCAGGGCCTCCCCAACACTCACAGGAACAGGTCCCCAAAATACACACCACCCCTCCTCTCCCATCCACCAACCCCCCATCTCCATCCCATTCCTGCTCTAATCCCAGGCTGACAGGTCCTCTTTCCGACCCTTCTTGTCGCTGCCTGTCACACTCACAGCCTCCAGTTTTCTGGGACCTCCCCTGTTGACCAGGACTGATGATAAATGAGGGAGAGTGGGTTGGAGAGCTCCTGTGCCAGCTCCCTCAGTGCTTCTGGGTGGATCCCATCCAGACCCATAGACTTGTGAGTGTCTGGGTGGCTTAGCAGGCCCTTCAGGGGAGTTACCCTGCTCTCCATCCCCATCTTCCAACTCAGGGGCTGAATACCATGGGCTGAATATTCGTGAGGCTTTAATTACTGTCCCTCCAGGCATCCTTCTGGAGCAGTTATCCAGCTGTGGGGTGAAGTGGGTTCACCGTGCGCGGGGTGAAGGACCGGACGGACAGCAGAGAACAAGGCATTGTAGTGACTGGGCTCCATCTACCCAAGACAAAGGCGTTGCAGCCCTGGATGTCTGTGTGTCCACCCCCCCCGCCAGCCCCCAGCTCTGCCCTTGGCCCAGGGGCTCTGTGCTGCTCTCTGCGTGGGGCCCTGTCCGTGAGTTCTGCAGAGCCCCATCTGTCCGGGCTCCCCCGCTCAAGAGCTGCTTCCCCTGGGCAAGGGGACAGGGCTTGGGGATGGGCGCCAGCAGCTCTGCGGAGACTGGGGCCACCGCTCTCTCCCCTCCACTGGAGTCACCGTGGTCCTCGGGGATGAGGCCAGACGTGGTGCCACTGCTGGGTTCCCTGTGGCTTTCCCCCTCAGCTGCAGCAACATTGCCCTCTGATAGCCCACGGGCTTGGTCTACTGGGGCAGCTGAGGAGGTGGGGGGGGCGTCGCTGTCAACAGGGCAGTGAGGAAGTTTGGGGCTCCTGGGCACAAAAATTCTTATGATTGTCCCCCTCCGCTCCTTCTTATTGCCCGGGGACCCCGCTCTCTTCCTCTTCTTGGCTCGCTGGAGGTCTTTTGGTTGTTCCTGGGCGAGCACTGGTTCTGGCACGGCTAGGGGGGCCTGAAAGGACCACGGGACCAGCAGGGAAGCACCTGAGGGAACCACGCTCATGGGCAGGGGCTGCAGGTACCCGGGCAGTGTCCACTGCACAGCTGGGACTGGAAGAGAGACAGGAGCCATGGTAGAAGGTCTGGGGGACACAAATGGCTTGAGGAAGCAGGGATGGTGACGGGGCGCGGGGGGCAGGCAGTGGGAGCTGCTGTGCCGGCTGCGCCCTGGTGCCTTCTGGCTTTTGGTCACTAAGGTTTTTCTGGGGTGTCCCGGGATGGAAGGTTGGGGCTCCCCCAACCGCCTCCCCAGCTCCTCCAGGGCAGGGAAGGCATTCAAGGGCTTGGGGTGCCCAGCCACTGGTTCTGCATCAGACACATGAAGAGCCAATGGCCTTGGGTGCTCCCTGCGCGGCGAGGCCCTGTGCGGGTGGGACGGGGTTGGAAATCGGGAAGGAGACTCCCTTCCAGAAGAGCAAATGAGAGAGAAGGGCCCAAGGAATTGGCACCTTCTCAGGAACTGGGATCTCCTGGGCCCGCATCGTCCCAGGTGAGGGCAGGGATGCTTCCCCAGCTTGCTGCACCCCTGTGCCAGGGCTGCTTGGGGACAGGGCTGGTGGGGATGTTGGGAGAGCCCGGGGATCTCTGAAGGCCCTTAAGAAGCCAGGGTGCCAGTGCAACCAGGGGTGCTGTACCTGCTGGTGGGACCTGGTGGGCCTGCAGGGCCTGGGCTGCCACTGGCAGGTCGGAGACAAAGGCCACGGGCAAGGGCTGCTGCTGCCCGGGCAGTGTCCACAGCGTGGCAGAGCCTGGAAGAGAGATGGGAGCCACAGGCGGCGTCACCTCCGCTCTTGACCCCAGGAGCATCCCCAGGCTGCAGGGTTTCGCGTGGGTCCTTACCTTGGGTGTTGGAGGTTTGGGGGTTCATAAGGCAGCCATGGTAGAGAGGGACTGGAAGAGAGACAGGAGCCATGGTAGAAGGTTTAGGGGACCCAAATAATTTGAGGAAGCTGGGACGCTGACGGGGCCCAGGGGCCACACGGTGGGAGCCGCTGTGGTGGCTGACCCATGGTGCCTTCTGGCTTTTGGTCGCTAAGCTCTTTCTGGGGTCCCCTCGTGCTCTACCCCCCCCAACAGCCTCCCCAGCTCCTTCAGGGGAGGGAAGGCGCTCAAAGGCTTGGGGTCCCCAGCCACTGGTTCTGCATCAGACATGCGAAGAGCCAATGGCCTTGGGTGCTCCCTGCGGGGCGAGGCCCTGTGCGGGTGGGACGGGGTTTGAAATCGGGGAGGTGACTCCTTTCCAGAAGGGCAAATGAAAGAGAAGGGCCCAAGGAATTGGCACCTTCTCAGGAACTGGGATCTCCTGGGCCCGCATCGTCCCAGGTGAGGGCAGGGATGCTCCCCCAGCTTGCTGCAACCCTGTGCCAGGGCTGCTTGGGGACAGGGCTGGTGGGGATGTTGGGAGAGCCCGGGGATCTCTGAAGGCGATTAAGAAGCCAGGGTGACACTGCAACCAGGGGTGCCAGTGCAACCAGGAGTGTTGTACCTGCTGGTGGGACCTGGTGGGCCTGCAGGGCCTGGGCTGCCACTGGCAAGTCGGAGACAAAGGCCACGGGCAAGGGCTGCTGCTGCCCGGGCAGTGTCCACAGTGTGGCTGAGCCTGGAAGAGAGATGGGAGCCACGGGCGGCGTCATCTCCGCTCTTGGCCCCAGGAGCATCCCTGGGCTGCAGGGCTTGGCGTGGGTCCTCACCTTGAATGCTGGAGGTTTGGGGGTTCATAGCTGTCTGAAGGCCTTGGCTTTCAGACAGGACCTGGGAGCCACTTGGTAGGAGCTGCCTTCCTTGGCCGTGCCCTGGTGGCTTCTGTCTCTGCTCGCTAAGGACTCCCTGGGGTCTCTTTAGAAACACCCAAGCAATTTGCTCTTCATTCCCTTGAGGATGTCACTTCTCAATTATTTCCCAGAGTTTGCTTGCTGTCCCGTTTGCCTCTGGTTTATTTTGGGGAGCAGCATGGTCTCTATCCTGGCCACCCGAGGCCTTGCACAAGAGTGATCAGGAGGGTAAAGAGAGTTAATTGCTATGCTAACAAGGTGCGAAGCTGGGCTCCCTGCACCAATTCCTCCCAGTACACAAGCGGGAGGGGAGGCCGGCTCAGCCCAGCTGCTGGGGGCTGGGGGGCTGGGGTCCCGTAGCCCCTCGGCAGGGCCCTGGCTGGGCTGCGTTTGCTCTCCGTGGGAGGCTGACTGTGGTCAATGATGGCAATAATGGGACAAACAGGAGGACTTCTGTGTGGAGGAATGCAGCACACCTGTGAGAGCCAAGCAGGCTGGAGGGGCATCCATTCCCTTCCCAGCCCTGTTCTTCTGCAGCAGCTTGAGCAGCATCGGGGGGCTCACTGTGCCCCTGCCGTCCCCATCCCATCTCCCTCTCACGCATGCAGGGGGAGGGCCTGGGGGACCCAGGCTGTGCTTCCCCCGACACTGCCCACGCAGAGGAGCCCGGTGAGCCAAGCCCGCGGTGCAAAGGAGGGGTCCAGTGGGGAAATTCCCAAATGAAAGGCAGGAGTGAAGAAGAAAGAAACACCTGAACTGGCAAACTCTCCTGGCAGCTGTGCACAAAGGGTGTTGGCTTGGAGGCTGCAGTCACAGGGTCTGAGATCAGCCTCGGGTCGGACAGTTTGGGAGCCCCTGCAGGAAGGACAGAGCTCCAGGCATCAGGGGGCTCAAAGGCCCATCCAACCTGGCCTTCAGCACTTCCTGGGATGGGGCAGCCACCACTTCTCTGGGCAACCTGGGCCAAGGCAACCCCACCATCATCATGAAGAATTTCTTCCTAAGGTCTAATCTAAATCTTTCCCCTTCCAGTTTAAAGCCATTCCCCCTTGTCCTGTCAGTGCAGGCCCTTGCAAAAGGCCCCTCCCCAGCTTTCCTGGAGCCCCTTTCAGTACTGGGAGGCTGCCCTAAGCTCTCCCCGGAGCCTTCTCTTTTCCAGGCGGAACAACGCCAACTCTCTCAGCCTGGCCTCCTACAGGAGCTGCTCCAGGACTCGGATCATCTCCGTGGCCTCCTCCGCACCCGTTCCCACACTTCCAGCTCCTTCTTATCTTCGCCATTCAATGACCCCTTCTCACCCGCTTTCCTCACCTTTGCCCGATCCGGAGCACATGCCGTTCCACTGCTGCCGCCCTGTGGCCGCAGCCTGGTACTGCAACCCGGCACTACCTTCTTGGCGAGCAAGTCCTTTTTTCCCTTCATTTCGTACCTTTTTGGGGGGCTACAAAATAAGGAGGAGGCTGTCTGGGTGATGAGGTAACTTGGGACACCTCAACCTCACTGCGTGTGTCGGTGTGATGAGGCAGTGTGAGCAGGGAACGGCGAGGTCACCCCAAAAAGCGATGGCAGAGTCCAAACACTGCCTGGAAATTCATGAGGGAGGACTAAAAAAGAGGAAAACCTGTAAATACAACTGCAAGGCATTGAAAGAGAGAAAAATATCTCTTTTTAGTAGATATTGAAAAATAATATTGATCTATCTATAATAAAAAGGTCTAAAAATAAACCCCTATAGCTACAATTTTATATAGAGGATTTTGGAGCATAACAAGTTCTACATAGAGATACACAGGGGTTTAAAATACAAAAATAACTTGTGCATATATAAATTGAAAACCAGAGGAATTCAAAATATGAAAAAATATTACATACATCAAATTTAAAATAGAAAAATGTCTGAACAGATAGAACCATCTACACTTATGTGACAGTCTGGGCAGATACATGAAATCTAAATAGAGATTATATAGAAGTGTAAAGAGACAGCTGAGTCTCAATAGAAGTAACTGTAAGTACATATCTATGTCTAAAAATATATTAAAGTGTCACAATATACGCAGTAAACACACAGCTGGTCTAAATGGCTCTTCTGTATAATAATCGTTAATACTTAAGGCTAAAAAGTCTTGTTTGAGCTCGGTCGTTGAGGTATTTGGTCCCTGGTGCTGCTGTGTTTGCCAACCTGAGGAATGTGTGAGGTGTTGCCGGCTGTGGAGGGGGAACGGGCAGCCCAGGGAGCCTTTCGTGATCCCTTCTCACCCGCACAACGTCTCGGTGGGAGCTGACAGGAGTTCAACTGGAAAGAAAAGCAAAACCATGGCTCAGTCCCAGCTCACAGCCCTTCCCTTCCCTGCTCCAGCTGTGAAGCCCTGCACTCAGATTCCCAGAGTGCCACCAGATACAGGGTTATGGACTCCAAGTAAGCAACGCTGATTAGCTCAGCTATTCAACCTGACTGCTGCATGTTAGGACTCCAAGAGCCTATTGCATTCCAAGGTCTGTTCCCTGGAACTGGAAAAGTCTGCCTTCCTGGAGAACAAACGGCATCTCCAGCACGCAGGAGCAGAGCTGCCATCAAAGCCAAGCACCACGTGTGAAGCTGAGCATGTTTAGACCCAGTTTCATTGGAACCACTTCCATATACAGGAGAAAAGGCAAACAGACAGACTGGTGAGGCTATTAGACACCAGTAGTGAAACGCCTTCCAAGCACACGTGAGGAGACATTTAGCTGCTGCTGGGTGCTCAACAGGGAAGACAGCGTGAGCTGGAGTCAGGATCAGTGCTGGCACAGTTAAAGTAATGGCCAACGAGCCCAGGAAAGAGAGCAAGGGCTGAAAAAGGGTCACCAGGTGTGCAGGGAAGGCAGCAGGAGGCGACTCAGCCACTGCTCCAATAAATGCAGGCAGGGTCTGTGTCTGGCAGGGAGAAGCAGCAGAGACCCCAAAGTCTTTGCAGAGACTGAAGAGCACAACGACTCAGGGGAGCAGAGCTGGGCTGCACGGCGTGGCCGAGCTCCCCCTTCTGCACCAGTCCTGAAGGGGCAGCTGCAAGGATGTGCTGAAAATTCAACACTCGCACTCAAAAACAGATGTAAGCAGCACAGAGCTGGGAATTTGCTCTCTCTCTGCTGCTGCTCCTGCCCGCTCGTCTCTCCTCAGTGCTCACCTGCATCTCTGCTCTGATGTGGGAGCTAAGGAAAGGTGCTGCCATCCACGCAGCCCAGCTGGAGCGCTCCTCAGCTTTGTCCTCTGTCAGGAAGCATCACCATCTCTCCTGCCTCCCAGGGCACGTTCTCCAGTGGTGGAAGGGGAGGCTTTTCCCTGCACGTGCACAAAAAGAAAACAAAATGAACCAAAGTACTTGGGGCCTGTGGAAACAGGAAAATACCGAGAATCACAGAACTTTCCAGCTATAAAAGACCTTGGAGATCATCGAGTCCGACCGTACCCATCTTCTCCTAAACCTTCAAAAACTCATCTACCTGCCTTTTAAACACCTCCAGGGATGGGGACTCAGCCACCTCCCTGGGCAGCCTCTGCCAGGGCCCGAGAACCCTTTCAGTAAAGAAATTCTTCCCAATATCCAGCCTGAACCTCCCCTGGCACAACTTGTGGCCATTTCCTCTTGTCCCATCACCTGACACTTGTGAGAAGAGACCAACACTTGCTCTGCTACAGCCTCCTTTCAGGCAGCCGTACACAGTGATGAGGTCTGCCCTCAGCCTCCTCTTCTCCAGGCTGAACAACCCCAGATCCCCCAGCTGCTCCCCACAGTACTTTTTCTGCAGCCCCTTCCCCACTCCCTTCCCTTCTCTGGACACGCTCCAGCCCCTCAGTGTCCTTCTTTTAGTGAGGGGCCCAGAACTGACCCCAGTACTCCAGGTGTGGCCTCACCAGTGCCCAGTGCAGGGGCACAATCCCTGCCCTGCTCCTGTTGCCCACGCTGTCTCTGACACAGGCCAAGATGCCATTGGCCCACTTGGCCACTGCTGGCTCAAACTTGAGAACAGCTTCAGTGGGGAAATCATGTTTGCCTGCAGGCTGTTCCGGCAAGAACTCGGCTGCAGGAAAGCAGTTCTGTCCCCACGATGGTCTCTTCTGTCTCAGCCCTGCCAGAATCACGGGGTCAAGCACAACGCAGGGCAAAGAACCTGGAACGCTGTAGGGAACGTGACTGTACAAAGCTCATGTTGAAGGGCTGGAAGTTGCTTGGCTTAAACTGAGAGTTAAGGAAGGTGCACAGGTGGAGCATATCTGCTACGTGCACAGCAGGAGAGCAAGGAGAAAAAACATCCCAATGTCTTACAGCAGATAGGAAGCTTGACAGAAGCTGTGTGAATAATGTCAATGAGAAAGACAGATTGTGAGAGGCACAGGGGATAGGAGAAGGAAAGGAGGTGTTAGGAGCCCTGCAGAGAGAAAACGAGCCAGGGAGTAGCACAAAAGGCTCAGAGAGAGCAAGAGATGAACAGGAAGGAGGATGGGAATGGTGAGGTACAGAAGGAAAGAAACCAGCGACCGTGAGCAACACAAAGGGCGAGAGAGAGACAGAGAGAGACAGAGAGAAAGAAAGAGAAGGAAAGAAGAAGAGAGATAGGAATGCAGGGACAGAGCAGCTTGTGCTGGTGAAGAGAGGAAAAGAACACCACGGAACAGGCCAGAAAAACTGCGGGGGAACAAGAGGGCTGCTGGTCAGGACAAAGAGATGGAAAAGGAAAACACAGCAACGGGTGTAGGACAGAGTCAGAGGATGGGGAAAAAGTGACAGAGAAAGCAGGGCAGAACAACAGGAGAGGAGAGGTCCAGGGGAGCAACAACTATCCCAGCAGTGTGGGAAAGAGGAGTCCAGGGTGAGGCAGGAAGGGCCTGGGTCGCTCCACAGGGACAGAGAAGACACAAAACAGGGCACCCATGGCCAGGACTCACCAGAGCTCACACTCTCCTTGCTGCCAGGAGAGTTTGCCACTTCAGGTGTTTCTTTCTTCTTCACTCCTGCCTTTCACTTGCAAAACTCCAGTCGCTTGGCTGTCCTCTACCTAAGAGACAGCAGGATGTCTCAGAGCTTGTACAAGATGAGGCTTCCCAGACACACAGCCTCGCTCGGCCATGCGCTACGCAGCCGTGGAGCGCTGCAGGTAACTCACACACAGCTATACACAGGGACTATATCATTACCTGAATCATACATTACATGTTTATCACCAATGTAACGGGGCACCGGTGTGCAGAAAGGCCACTGTCTACAGCTATCCCTATTGAAAACAAGGTCATCCTCAAGGTGGTGGAATGCCATAAGCCAAAGGGTGAAAAAGGGTCAGACATGCAGGGAGGAGTGGACAGGACCGGGGATCAAAACCTGCCCCACAGAGGATTCCACTCCTCATGTGTCACACTCGGTATAAACGAGGGATTACGAGGGTCAAACCCTCTTCTTTGACGGTTGGTGTCTAATACAGACCTTGTCCGTCCTTCTGTCCCTGATGCCAACCCGTGCATTCCTGAATTCAGCTCCTGTCTCTGCTGTTGAATCCAGCCCGGGACTTCCCCCTGCGCCCACCCTGCAGCGTCAGTGGTGACGGGATCAGCATCGGGGGACTCAATTTCATGTATTTTATTATTTTCTCATTAATATTATTTTCCCATTTAGTATTACTGCACCATTAAAGCTGGTTTAGTTGCAGCTTCCAACCCACAAGTCTCTCTCTCCTTTCCCTTTCTCCGGCAGGGCAGGAATCGGTATCCCACCTGCTCATGTTTGACTGCCAACCAAGCAAGCCAGGAGAAGGGCTAAACCAGGACAGCTGGCAAGACACAAAGGGAGTGAAAGAGTAACATTCCCCGTGCTCTCTGTGTGTGTGTGTGAGCTGGGGCTGTGTTTCAGCATCCCACTCTGTACCTGCTGCCGTGCATCCACCCTCAGCACAGCTCACCTTCCTCTCCACGGTCTCAGAGGGCTCACAGGTTTTGTCGGACACGCTGTCGGCCGAGGGGGTGGCATCGCTCGGGCTGCCGTCGGCACAGCCGGTGCCTTGGTGCTGCTCTCTATCTGCTCCACACACGTTTGTTCCCCCAGGAATGGGAGTGTTCCCAGAAAAAAACGGGCCGGTGCAGCTGAAGTGCAAAACCCTGGAACGCCTGAGCATGATGGAAGCGCTTGCCCAACCTCTGGTCACACCGCAGTGCTCCTCTTGTTCTTCCTGGGGTTTCCAATTATCTCAGTTCCTGTAATTTTGATTTTTACGGCTTATTAGTTAACCTAAACCATCCAGAATAAAAACCTAATCAACAGTAACTGGAGCGGTCGTTGTGAGTAAATCATACCTGGACTCCCGCTATTCAAAAACACTTCAGAGACCATAATTACTCCAAATTTATATTATACAACTATAAGCAGCAAAATATAAATAACAGAGTACTAATTGGAATTAATAGCCATAGAGAAAGAACTCCGGTGAGTATTAAAATCAATCACAAGCACTCCTCAATTGCACTGAGGGGTAAAGTGATACCCGAAAGATTAATGTGGAAATAAATGAAAGAAATATTATTTAGGGATGAGTCACAACTAAATTTAATCACAGCTATCGCTTAATGAATCCAGCAGTAATGAATCCCAACAGGCACTGTAACTTTAAAAAAGTTCATACATTTAGCAATCGTTTTTTTTAAGGCACAACGATGGAAAAGGAGTCATTAAGAGTTAAAGTAAATGTAGTCGCTATTCAATAAATCGCAGGCATTAATGACTCCCAATGGGTAATAAAATAAGCATGTTTGAGAATTGAAATGGAAAACAGAATAGGGAAGGTGATTGGGACGAGTCGTTAAGTAAGGGCTCTGTTTCCATGCAGGTACTAAGGAAATTCCCAGGCAGAGATGATTCCCAACCAGAACTAAAGGTGTTATAAAATCATACAATGTCTTGAGTAGGAAGGAACCCACCAGGACCATCGAGTCCAACCTCTGTCCCTGCACAGCACAACCCCAACATTCACCCTGTGGGGCTGAGGGCCTTGGCCAAACGCTTCTGGAACACTGTCAGGTTGTGACTGCTTCCCTGGGGAGCTCTTCCAGTGCTCCACCACCCTCTGGGGGAAGAACCTGCTCCTCATGTCCAACTTAACCCTCCCCTGGCACATCTTCCTGCCCTTCCCTCGGGTCCTCTTCATGGTCAACACAGAGAAGTGTTATAGACTTTAGATTTGGAATAAAATGAAATAATAACAAAGCGCTGGGCTGGCCTGCATTTAAACAGAGCCATTGGGGAAATTCTAAACCACAAGGACCAACTACTCCCAAAGCAGAACTAAACCAGAAGTCAAACCTGTGCAAATTAAACCTGATTAGTGAACAGATCAATCAAATCTGGAAAACATTTAGAATATGAAAGAGGGCAGTCAGTGCCTGTCACCTACTGAACACCAGCAAGGTTAAATTCATGCATTAGTGATGCCAGAGCAACGACATCACGATGACAATTCCCAAGTAGGAACCAAACATGGGATACTACTCGGAAGCACTGCCTATAAAAACACCCGACTGCGCTCTGGGAGTATTTTTGTGCCGTGCCGGTGCCTCCCACTCTGTGTTCACAGCCCAGCGGGGGAAAGGAGCCCCAGATTGGAATGGGGAAAGGGGAGCATGGAGAAGAGGGAAGGGGCAGCCTGGGAAAGTGCTTTTGTATCTTCAGCAGGGAGAGGCTGAGATGGGGAGCGATGTTTTTAAATCCCTTCCATAAGCAGGGCTTCTTTCCTTTTAAACAGCATAAATCATAGACATTCACACCAATACAATACCTGGTTACCCTTATCATCTATTATCTCTATTTAGACCTGTCTCTCTTAACGCTGATACAGAAAAGCTGTTTAGACATATTATACCTTTTCATAGAATCACAGAATGGTTGGGATTGGAAGGGACAAAAAAGCCCACCTGGTTCCAAACCCTCTGCCATGGGCAGTCACACCTCCCACTGGATCAAGGAGCTGCAAGCCCCATCCAGCCTGGCCTTGAACACCTCCAGGGACGGGGCAGCCACCACTTCTCTGGGCAACCTGGGCCAGGGCCTCCCCAACACTCACAGGAACAGGTCCCCAAAATACACACCACCCCTCCTCTCCCATCCACCAACCCCCCATCTCCATCCCATTCCTGCTCTAATCCCAGGCTGACAGGTCCTCTTTCCGACCCTTCTTGTCGCTGCCTGTCACACTCACAGCCTCCAGTTTTCTGGGACCTCCCCTGTTGACCAGGACTGATGATAAATGAGGGAGAGTGGGTTGGAGAGCTCCTGTGCCAGCTCCCTCAGTGCTTCTGGGTGGATCCCATCCAGACCCATAGACTTGTGAGTGTCTGGGTGGCTTAGCAGGCCCTTCAGGGGAGTTACCCTGCTCTCCATCCCCATCTTCCAACTCAGGGGCTGAATACCATGGGCTGAATATTCGTGAGGCTTTAATTACTGTCCCTCCAGGCATCCTTCTGGAGCAGTTATCCAGCTGTGGGGTGAAGTGGGTTCACCGTGCGCGGGGTGAAGGACCGGACGGACAGCAGAGAACAAGGCATTGTAGTGACTGGGCTCCATCTACCCAAGACAAAGGCGTTGCAGCCCTGGATGTCTGTGTGTCCACCCCCCCCGCCAGCCCCCAGCTCTGCCCTTGGCCCAGGGGCTCTGTGCTGCTCTCTGCGTGGGGCCCTGTCCGTGAGTTCTGCAGAGCCCCATCTGTCCGGGCTCCCCCGCTCAAGAGCTGCTTCCCCTGGGCAAGGGGACAGGGCTTGGGGATGGGCGCCAGCAGCTCTGCGGAGACTGGGGCCACCGCTCTCTCCCCTCCACTGGAGTCACCGTGGTCCTCGGGGATGAGGCCAGACGTGGTGCCACTGCTGGGTTCCCTGTGGCTTTCCCCCTCAGCTGCAGCAACATTGCCCTCTGATAGCCCACGGGCTTGGTCTACTGGGGCAGCTGAGGAGGTGGGGGGGGCGTCGCTGTCAACAGGGCAGTGAGGAAGTTTGGGGCTCCTGGGCACAAAAATTCTTATGATTGTCCCCCTCCGCTCCTTCTTATTGCCCGGGGACCCCGCTCTCTTCCTCTTCTTGGCTCGCTGGAGGTCTTTTGGTTGTTCCTGGGCGAGCACTGGTTCTGGCACGGCTAGAGGGGCCTGAAAGGACCACGGGACCAGCAGGGAAGCACCTGAGGGAACCACGCTCATGGGCAGGGGCTGCAGGTACCCGGGCAGTGTCCACTGCACAGCTGGGACTGGAAGAGAGACAGGAGCCATGGTAGAAGGTCTGGGGGACACAAATGGCTTGAGGAAGCAGGGATGGTGACGGGGCGCGGGGGGCAGGCAGTGGGAGCTGCTGTGCCGGCTGCGCCCTGGTGCCTTCTGGCTTTTGGTCACTAAGGTTTTTCTGGGGTGTCCCGGGATGGAAGGTTGGGGCTCCCCCAACCGCCTCCCCAGCTCCTCCAGGGCAGGGAAGGCATTCAAGGGCTTGGGGTGCCCAGCCACTGGTTCTGCATCAGACACATGAAGAGCCAATGGCCTTGGGTGCTCCCTGCGCAGCGAGGCCCTGTGCGGGTGGGACGGGGTTGGAAATCGGGAAGGAGACTCCCTTCCAGAAGAGCAAATGAGAGAGAAGGGCCCAAGGAATTGGCACCTTCTCAGGAACTGGGATCTCCTGGGCCCGCATCGTCCCAGGTGAGGGCAGGGATGCTTCCCCAGCTTGCTGCACCCCTGTGCCAGGGCTGCTTGGGGACAGGGCTGGTGGGGATGTTGGGAGAGCCCGGGGATCTCTGAAGGCCCTTAAGAAGCCAGGGTGCCAGTGCAACCAGGGGTGCTGTACCTGCTGGTGGGACCTGGTGGGCCTGCAGGGCCTGGGCTGCCACTGGCAGGTCGGAGACAAAGGCCACGGGCAAGGGCTGCTGCTGCCCGGGCAGTGTCCACAGCGTGGCAGAGCCTGGAAGAGAGATGGGAGCCACAGGCGGCGTCACCTCCGCTCTTGACCCCAGGAGCATCCCCAGGCTGCAGGGTTTCGCGTGGGTCCTTACCTTGGGTGTTGGAGGTTTGGGGGTTCATAAGGCAGCCATGGTAGAGAGGGACTGGAAGAGAGACAGGAGCCATGGTAGAAGGTTTAGGGGACCCAAATAATTTGAGGAAGCTGGGACGCTGACGGGGCCCAGGGGCCACACGGTGGGAGCCGCTGTGGTGGCTGACCCATGGTGCCTTCTGGCTTTTGGTCGCTAAGCTCTTTCTGGGGTCCCCTCGTGCTCTACCCCCCCCAACAGCCTCCCCAGCTCCTTCAGGGGAGGGAAGGCGCTCAAAGGCTTGGGGTCCCCAGCCACTGGTTCTGCATCAGACATGCGAAGAGCCAATGGCCTTGGGTGCTCCCTGCGGGGCGAGGCCCTGTGCGGGTGGGACGGGGTTTGAAATCGGGGAGGTGACTCCTTTCCAGAAGGGCAAATGAAAGAGAAGGGCCCAAGGAATTGGCACCTTCTCAGGAACTGGGATCTCCTGGGCCCGCATCGTCCCAGGTGAGGGCAGGGATGCTCCCCCAGCTTGCTGCAACCCTGTGCCAGGGCTGCTTGGGGACAGGGCTGGTGGGGATGTTGGGAGAGCCCGGGGATCTCTGAAGGCGATTAAGAAGCCAGGGTGACACTGCAACCAGGGGTGCCAGTGCAACCAGGAGTGTTGTACCTGCTGGTGGGACCTGGTGGGCCTGCAGGGCCTGGGCTGCCACTGGCAGGTCGGAGACAAAGGCCACGGGCAAGGGCTGCTGCTGCCCGGGCAGTGTCCACAGCGTGGCTGAGCCTGGAAGAGAGATGGGAGCCACGGGCGGCGTCATCTCCGCTCTTGGCCCCAGGAGCATCCCTGGGCTGCAGGGCTTGGCGTGGGTCCTCACCTTGAATGCTGGAGGTTTGGGGGTTCATAGCTGTCTGAAGGCCTTGGCTTTCAGACAGGACCTGGGAGCACCTTGGTAGGAGCTGCCTTCCGTGGCCGTGCCCTGGTGGCTTCTGTCTCTGCTCGCTAAGGACTCCCTGGGGTCTCTTTAGAAACACCCAAGCAATTTGCTCTTCATTCCCTTGAGGATGTCACTTCTCAATTATTTCCCAGAGTTTGCTTGCTGTCCCGTTTGCCTCTGGTTTATTTTGGGGAGCAGCATGGTCTCTATCCTGGCCACCCGAGGCCTTGCACAAGAGTGATCAGGAGGGTAAAGAGAGTTAATTGCTATGCTAACAAGGTGCGAAGCTGGGCTCCCTGCACCAATTCCTCCCAGTACACAAGCGGGAGGGGAGGCCGGCTCAGCCCAGCTGCTGGGGGCTGGGGGGCTGGGGTCCCGTAGCCCCTCGGCAGGGCCCTGGCTGGGCTGCGTTTGCTCTCCGTGGGAGGCTGACTGGGGTCAATGATGGCAATAATGGGACAAACAGGAGGACTTCTGTGTGGAGGAATGCAGCACACCTGTGAGAGCCAAGCAGGCTGGAGGGGCATCCATTCCCTTCCCAGCCCTGTTCTTCTGCAGCAGCTTGAGCAGCATCGGGGGGCTCACTGTGCCCCTGCCGTCCCCATCCCATCTCCCTCTCACGCGTGCAGGGGGAGGGCCTGGGGGACCCAGGCTGTGCTTCCCCCGACACTGCCCACGCAGAGGAGCCCGGTGAGCCAAGCCCGCGGTGCAAAGGAGGGGTCCAGTGGGGAAATTCCCAAATGAAAGGCAGGAGTGAAGAAGAAAGAAACACCTGAACTGGCAAACTCTCCTGGCAGCTGTGCACAAAGGGTGTTGGCTTGGAGGCTGCAGTCACAGGGTCTGAGATCAGCCTCGGGTCGGACAGTTTGGGAGCCCCTGCAGGAAGGACAGAGCTCCAGGCATCAGGGGGCTCAAAGGCCCATCCAACCTGGCCTTCAGCACTTCCTGGGATGGGGCAGCCACCACTTCTCTGGGCAACCTGGGCCAAGGCAACCCCACCATCATCATGAAGAATTTCTTCCTAAGGTCTAATCTAAATCTTTCCCCTTCCAGTTTAAAGCCATTCCCCCTTGTCCTGTCAGTGCAGGCCCTTGCAAAAGGCCCCTCCCCAGCTTTCCTGGAGCCCCTTTCAGTACTGGGAGGCTGCCCTAAGCTCTCCCCGGAGCCTTCTCTTTTCCAGGCGGAACAACGCCAACTCTCTCAGCCTGGCCTCCTACAGGAGCTGCTCCAGGACTCGGATCATCTCCGTGGCCTCCTCCGCACCCGTTCCCACACTTCCAGCTCCTTCTTATCTTCGCCATTCAATGACCCCTTCTCACCCGCTTTCCTCACCTTTGCCCGATCCGGAGCACATGCCGTTCCACTGCTGCCGCCCTGTGGCCGCAGCCTGGTACTGCAACCCGGCACTACCTTCTTGGCGAGCAAGTCCTTTTTTCCCTTCATTTCGTACCTTTTTGGGGGGCTACAAAATAAGGAGGAGGCTGTCTGGGTGATGAGGTAACTTGGGACACCTCAACCTCACTGCGTGTGTCGGTGTGATGAGGCAGTGTGAGCAGGGAACGGCGAGGTCACCCCAAAAAGCGATGGCAGAGTCCAAACACTGCCTGGAAATTCATGAGGGAGGACTAAAAAAGAGGAAAACCTGTAAATACAACTGCAAGGCATTGAAAGAGAGAAAAATATCTCTTTTTAGTAGATATTGAAAAATAATATTGATCTATCTATAATAAAAAGGTCTAAAAATAAACCCCTATAGCTACAATTTTATATAGAGGATTTTGGAGCATAACAAGTTCTACATAGAGATACACAGGGGTTTAAAATACAAAAATAACTTGTGCATATATAAATTGAAAACCAGAGGAATTCAAAATATGAAAAAATATTACATACATCAAATTTAAAATAGAAAAATGTCTGAACAGATAGAACCATCTACACTTATGTGACAGTCTGGGCAGATACATGAAATCTAAATAGAGATTATATAGAAGTGTAAAGAGACAGCTGAGTCTCAATAGAAGTAACTGTAAGTACATATCTATGTCTAAAAATATATTAAAGTGTCACAATATACGCAGTAAACACACAGCTGGTCTAAATGGCTCTTCTGTATAATAATCGTTAATACTTAAGGCTAAAAAGTCTTGTTTGAGCTCGGTCGTTGAGGTATTTGGTCCCTGGTGCTGCTGTGTTTGCCAACCTGAGGAATGTGTGAGGTGTTGCCGGCTGTGGAGGGGGAACGGGCAGCCCAGGGAGCCTTTCGTGATCCCTTCTCACCCGCACAACGTCTCGGTGGGAGCTGACAGGAGTTCAACTGGAAAGAAAAGCAAAACCATGGCTCAGTCCCAGCTCACAGCCCTTCCCTTCCCAGCTCCAGCTGTGAAGCCCTGCACTCAGATTCCCAGAGTGCCACCAGATACAGGGTTATTGACTCCAAGTAAGCAACGCTGATTAGCTCAGCTATTCAACCTGACTGCTGCATGTTAGGACTCCAAGAGCCTATTGCATTCCAAGGTCTGTTCCCTGGAACTGGAAAAGTCTGCCTTCCTGGAGAACAAACGGCATCTCCAGCACGCAGGAGCAGAGCTGCCATCAAAGCCAAGCACCACGTGTGAAGCTGAGCATGTTTAGACCCAGTTTCATTGGAACCACTTCCATATACAGGAGAAAAGGCAAACAGACAGACTGGTGAGGCTATTAGACACCAGTAGTGAAACGCCCTCCAAGCACACGTGAGGAGACATTTAGCTGCTGCTGGGTGCTCAACAGGGAAGACAGCGTGAGCTGGAGTCAGGATCAGTGCTGGCACAGTTAAAGTAATGGCCAACGAGCCCAGGAAAGAGAGCAAGGGCTGAAAAAGGGTCACCAGGTGTGCAGGGAAGGCAGCAGGAGGCGACTCAGCCACTGCTCCAATAAATGCAGGCAGGGTCTGTGTCTGGCAGGGAGAAGCAGCAGAGACCCCAAAGTCTTTGCAGAGACTGAAGAGCACAACGACTCAGGGGAGCAGAGCTGGGCTGCACGGGGTGGCCGAGCTCCCCCTTCTGCACCAGTCCTGAAGGGGCAGCTGCAAGGATGTGCTGAAAATTCAACACTCGCACTCAAAAACAGATGTAAGCAGCACAGAGCTGGGAATTTGCTCTCTCTCTGCTGCTGCTCCTGCCCGCTCGTCTCTCCTCAGTGCTCACCTGCATCTCTGCTCTGATGTGGGAGCTAAGGAAAGGTGCTGCCATCCACGCAGCCCAGCTGGAGCGCTCCTCAGCTTTGTCCTCTGTCAGGAAGCATCACCATCTCTCCTGCCTCCCAGGGCACGTTCTCCAGTGGTGGAAGGGGAGGCTTTTCCCTGCACGTGCACAAAAAGAAAACAAAATGAACCAAAGTACTTGGGGCCTGTGGAAACAGGAAAATACCGAGAATCACAGAACTTTCCAGCTATAAAAGACCTTGGAGATCATCGAGTCCGACCGTACCCATCTTCTCCTAAACCTTCAAAAACTCATCTACCTGCCTTTTAAACACCTCCAGGGATGGGGACTCAGCCACCTCCCTGGGCAGCCTCTGCCAGGGCCCGAGAACCCTTTCAGTAAAGAAATTCTTCCCAATATCCAGCCTGAACCTCCCCTGGCACAACTTGTGGCCATTTCCTCTTGTCCCATCACCTGACACTTGTGAGAAGAGACCAACACTTGCTCTGCTACAGCCTCCTTTCAGGCAGCCGTACACAGTGATGAGGTCTGCCCTCAGCCTCCTCTTCTCCAGGCTGAACAACCCCAGATCCCCCAGCTGCTCCCCACAGTACTTTTTCTGCAGCCTCTTCCCCACTCCCTTCCCTTCTCTGGACACGCTCCAGCCCCTCAGTGTCCTTCTTTTAGTGAGGGGCCCAGAACTGACCCCAGTACTCCAGGTGTGGCCTCACCAGTGCCCAGTGCAGGGGCACAATCCCTGCCCTGCTCCTGTTGCCCACGCTGTCTCTGACACAGGCCAAGATGCCATTGGCCCACTTGGCCACTGCTGGCTCAAACTTGAGAACAGCTTCAGTGGGGAAATCATGTTTGCCTGCAGGCTGTTCCGGCAAGAACTCGGCTGCAGGAAAGCAGTTCTGTCCCCACGATGGTCTCTTCTGTCTCAGCCCTGCCAGAATCACGGGGTCAAGCACAACGCAGGGCAAAGAACCTGGAACGCTGTAGGGAACGTGACTGTACAAAGCTCATGTTGAAGGGCTGGAAGTTGCTTGGCTTAAACTGAGAGTTAAGGAAGGTGCACAGGTGGAGCATATCTGCTACGTGCACAGCAGGAGAGCAAGGAGAAAAAACATCCCAATGTCTTACAGCAGATAGGAAGCTTGACAGAAGCTGTGTGAATAATGTCAATGAGAAAGACAGATTGTGAGAGGCACAGGGGATAGGAGAAGGAAAGGAGGTGTTAGGAGCCCTGCAGAGAGAAAACGAGCCAGGGAGTAGCACAAAAGGCTCAGAGAGAGCAAGAGATGAACAGGAAGGAGGATGGGAATGGTGAGGTACAGAAGGAAAGAAACCAGCGACCGTGAGCAACACAAAGGGCGAGAGAGAGACAGAGAGAGACAGAGAGAAAGAAAGAGAAGGAAAGAAGAAGAGAGATAGGAATGCAGGGACAGAGCAGCTTGTGCTGGTGAAGAGAGGAAAAGAACACCACGGAACAGGCCAGAAAAACTGCGGGGGAACAAGAGGGCTGCTGGTCAGGACAAAGAGATGGAAAAGGAAAACACAGCAACGGGTGTAGGACAGAGTCAGAGGATGGGGAAAAAGTGACAGAGAAAGCAGGGCAGAACAACAGGAGAGGAGAGGTCCAGGGGAGCAACAACTATCCCAGCAGTGTGGGAAAGAGGAGTCCAGGGTGAGGCAGGAAGGGCCTGGGTCGCTCCACAGGGACAGAGAAGACACAAAACAGGGCACCCATGGCCAGGACTCACCAGAGCTCACACTCTCCTTGCTGCCAGGAGAGTTTGCCACTTCAGGTGTTTCTTTCTTCTTCACTCCTGCCTTTCACTTGCAAAACTCCAGTCGCTTGGCTGTCCTCTACCTAAGAGACAGCAGGATGTCTCAGAGCTTGTACAAGATGAGGCTTCCCAGACACACAGCCTCGCTCGGCCATGCGCTACGCAGCCGTGGAGCGCTGCAGGTAACTCACACACAGCTATACACAGGGACTATATCATTACCTGAATCATACATTACATGTTTATCACCAATGTAACGGGGCACCGGTGTGCAGAAAGGCCACTGTCTACAGCTATCCCTATTGAAAACAAGGTCATCCTCAAGGTGGTGGAATGCCATAAGCCAAAGGGTGAAAAAGGGTCAGACATGCAGGGAGGAGTGGACAGGACCGGGGATCAAAACCTGCCCCACAGAGGATTCCACTCCTCATGTGTCACACTCGGTATAAACGAGGGATTACGAGGGTCAAACCCTCTTCTTTGACGGTTGGTGTCTAATACAGACCTTGTCCGTCCTTCTGTCCCTGATGCCAACCCGTGCATTCCTGAATTCAGCTCCTGTCTCTGCTGTTGAATCCAGCCCGGGACTTCCCCCTGCGCCCACCCTGCAGCGTCAGTGGTGACGGGATCAGCATCGGGGGACTCAATTTCATGTATTTTATTATTTTCTCATTAATATTATTTTCCCATTTAGTATTACTGCACCATTAAAGCTGGTTTAGTTGCAGCTTCCAACCCACAAGTCTCTCTCTCCTTTCCCTTTCTCCGGCAGGGCAGGAATCGGTATCCCACCTGCTCATGTTTGACTGCCAACCAAGCAAGCCAGGAGAAGGGCTAAACCAGGACAGCTGGCAAGACACAAAGGGAGTGAAAGAGTAACATTCCCCGTGCTCTCTGTGTGTGTGTGTGAGCTGGGGCTGTGTTTCAGCATCCCACTCTGTACCTGCTGCCGTGCATCCACCCTCAGCACAGCTCACCTTCCTCTCCACGGTCTCAGAGGGCTCACAGGTTTTGTCGGACACGCTGTCGGCCGAGGGGGTGGCATCGCTCGGGCTGCCGTCGGCACAGCCGGTGCCTTGGTGCTGCTCTCTATCTGCTCCACACACGTTTGTTCCCCCAGGAATGGGAGTGTTCCCAGAAAAAACGGGCCGGTGCAGCTGAAGTGCAAAACCCTGGAACGCCTGAGCATGATGGAAGCGCTTGCCCAACCTCTGGTCACACCGCAGTGCTCCTCTTGTTCTTCCTGGGGTTTCCAATTATCTCAGTTCCTGTAATTTTGATTTTTACAGCTTATTAGTTAACCTAAACCATCTAGGGTTAGGTTAACTAATTACGAGTTGTTATGCAGGATCTGTGAAAAGTCTTAGTTCCAAGTTACAATCAGAGAAACCCATCGTGTCAAATTGATTACTTAGGTGGGTCCAGCACTCTTGCTGACACTGCCCAAATAAAAATCAAGAAAAGGAGAAGAAGAAACGCTCTCCTTTTTTGTTTCATCTCCCCCTTTACCTCTTATCCCCCAAAGAAAGGGAAAATCATACCGAAAGCCCAGGAAGAAACAAAACCCAGCAGATGTATCCTGGGATGTTATGAAGGAAAGGGAAAGAACGCCTTTTTAGGCATTCTAAACCAGAGAAAACAAAACTCCAGACACAAAGCTTTCCTTTAGGAAAGCAAACCAGTCAGGCCTCTGGCAAGAAACTTATTCTACTGCATCACAAAGAGACAACTTGGCTGCACAGATTCGGGTTTTACAAGCCCTGGCTTTGTAATTAGATACCCCAAATTAGTCATTGGCCATGTGAGAAACTATGGAATATAATATTGTTTATTAAAATTTATGTTAGATGTAAATGTCAAACCGTGGGAGGGGGTGTGAAATTGCTTGCACAGACAAAAACAACTGCCAGAGACCGCTTGTGCAGGATAGGATAACCGCAAGATGTTCCAACCGCAAGGTGTTCCAGGAACCGACAGAGACAAGGAAGGAAGACGTCTTACTTCAGCCGAAGCATGCACAGAGTGCTTTCACTATACCACAATTGCGAAGGAAAAAAAAACGTATAAAAGGAACTGTGTGAAGTGCCTATTTACGGCAGTTGGCGGAGCGCAGACTCCCCTGCCGTCCAGCGCTGCTTTTGCTCATATTCTACTTGCTATAATTAATAAATTTGAATTGGATTTTGATCCGTTGTGGTCTCAATTTATAATAATTCTGGTGCCGTGACTCGGATAAGGAAAAGTGGGCTTCGGTCCTCCGGGGAGGCGCCCCGCGTTCATCCGCGGCCCCGCGACCGGCAGCTCACCTCAACCTTACCAACGAACCCAAAATCCTAGAATATTGAGCAAAGGAGGAACCGGTAAAAATCCCATAAACATTCTGTGCACGGGAGTCCGGACGAAGACGCAGGACGCGTGAGTATATTGCGAAATTGTTCGCAGGTTTGCCGTTCGGGCGGGATTGGGTTTCCTGGAATATAACGAACGAGAGGTTCGACATACTGAACCAAGCGAGTGTGGACCCTTAAGTACTGCGTTTCCCACATCCCGCGAGGGACTGGGCCAGAAACAAGGGGAGCGAGTGAGTGTGTGTTTGTGGATATTCCAGAAGATGGGGGCGAAGGGCAGCAAGCCTTCGACTCCCATGGGAAGGGTACCCTCTGTACCTGAGAATACCCCTCTGGCATATATCTTAGACAATTGGAAACATTTTCCTGGGACTGCAGGGAAAAGTAAGCCAAAAATGATAGAATATTGTACTAAGATATGGGGAGGGAAGAGACTTTCAAAGAAAGTTTTTTAGCCGGTTTATAGATCAGAAGAAGATTGGGTAAGGCAACAATTGAATCTCTGGGTAAACAATAAAAAACCCTTTAACCCAGAGGAGAGCCGGTACGCTGCGGTCTGGCTAGAAAAACCCTATCCAACACTTTATCCACTGAATGAAGTTAAAAATAAGCGAACTAAGAGGAGAGAGGAATTAGACGAAGTCCTCCTGACCCCTCCTCCTTATGTCCCTCCGCAGCCACCCACTCCCCCGTCCCCCCCAGTAGTTCCCAAAGCACCTATTCCGCCGTCAGAATTGGAGCAGGAGGAATCTCCCCCTCCTCCTCGACGTAGAACTAGGAGTCAAAAAGGGGCAACTAACATGTACCCTCTGAGGGAAATGCCCATGGGGGGACCCCAACCTGTTATTGGATATATTTCTGTACCCCTAAATTCGGCTGATTTACGAGATTTCAAAAGAACCGAGATGGGTAGTTTAATTGAAGATCCACTCGGGGTAGCAGAAAGACTAGACCAATTTTTGGGACCAAATCTTTATACCTGGGATGAAATGCAATCCATTCTTGGGCAGTTATTTACTACCAAAGAGAGAGAGAAATGATTAGGCGGGCTGGAATGAGACTATGGGATGCCCAACATGCCCAAGGACCCCAAGCTGATATTAAATGGCCACTCCAAAAACCTAACTGGGACAATCAGGACCCGCTGCATAGAACTCATATGCAGGACCTGAGAACCATCGTAATCCAGGGAATTAGAGAAGCATTACTCCGTGGCCAGAATATTAATAAAGCATTTAATGAAATGCAAAAGAAGGATGAAAGCCCTACTGAGTGGCTGGAACGATTAAGGAGAGCACTCCAGCAGTATTCAGGAGTAAATCCTGATGATCCCCTGGGACAGGCACTCCTTAAAACTCAGTTTGTGGCAAAGGCATGGGAAGACATTAGGAAGAAAATTGAAAAATTAGAAGATTGGCATGATAGAGGTTTGGATGAATTATTGAGGGAAGCACAAAAAGTGTATGTGAAACGAGAGGAAGAAAGCAGTAAACGGCAAGTGAGAATGATGGTGGCAGCAGTTAGAGAGGATCGCAGAGGGAGGTCTAATGAACACAGACCTGCTAGAATAAGACAAGGGAATGGAGCAGTGAAGGAGGAACAAGAATGTTGTTTTTATTGTGGAAAGAAAGGACATATAGAAAAGAATTGCAGAGAAAGGATTAGAGATGAGGGGGTATTGAAAGCAGAATAGGAGAGTCAGGGGCTCTATATCTTAGAGGATCGAAGTCATCGTGAGCCCTTGATAAAACTAAAACTAGGTCCCCATAAACAAGAGTTCACCTTTTTAGTAAATACTGGAGCTGAGAGATCAACCATTAGACAGATACCAGAAGGATGTACAGCGTCCTCTGAAAAAGTGCAAGTAATCGGGGCTAAAGGAGAACCTTTTAAAGTAAGTAAAATTAAAGATGTAATATTTGAGACCGAAAATAAATTCGGGGTAGGTGAACTCTTGTTCATCCCTGAAGCAGAATTTAATCTGCTAGGACGAGATTTAATTATTGAATTACAATTGGAAATCAAGGTAAAAAATCAGGAGTTAACAGTGCTAGCTTATCCATTGACTATAGAAGACAGGAAACAAATTGACCCAAATGTCTGGCACTCTCCAGACGCGATTAGCAGATTAGAAATTTCGCCGATTAAAATCCAAATTACTGAACCTCACATACCTGTGAGAGTACGGCAGTACCCAATATCCTTAGAGGGACGAAGAGGATTAAAACCAGAGATCAACCGATTATTAGCACAAGGGATTCTAGAACCCTGTATGTCACCTTTTAACACCCCCATACTGCCTGTAAAGAAACCAAATGGGAAGTACCGGCTTGTTCATGATTTACGAGATATAAATAAAAGAACTCTTACCCGGTTCCCTGTAGTGGCGAACCCTTATACATTATTAAGTAGGTTAGGACCTCACAATTCTTGGTATAGTGTAGTGGATTTAAAAGATGCCTTTTGGGCTTGCCCATTGGCAGAAGAGTGCCGTGATTATTTCGCCTTTGAGTGGGAGGATCCTGAAACACGCCGCAGGCAGCAATTGAGGTGGACTGTACTTCCACAAGGGTTCACAGAATCCCCTAACTTGTTTGGACAAGCTCTGGAAGAAATCCTGAAAGAGTATCAGGTACAGGAGGGGAATGTCCTGTTACAATATGTAGATGACCTGCTTATAGCAGGAACAGATAAAGAAGAGGTCAGGAAGGAAACAATTAATCTCTTAAACTTTCTTGCACAAAAAGGGTTCCGGGTATCACAGGAGAAGTTACAATTTGTGGAGGAAAAAGTGAAATATTTGGGGCATTATTTGTTTAATGGGAAGAAAATACTCGACCCAGAGCGTATTAAAGGAATTTTGGAATTACACATGCCTGTTACTAAAAGGCAAATCCGGCAGGCATTGGGGCTATTTGGGTATTGTAGACAATGGATAGAAAATTATAGTTTTAAAGTAAAATTTTTATATAAACAACTGTCAGAGGATAAGATACCTAAATGGACCTCTCAGGACCAAGAACAGTTTGCCAGCCTAAAAAGGGAATTAAGTCAAGCACCAGTATTAAGTCTCCCGGATTTAAAACGACCATTTCATTTATTTGTTAACATACATGAAGGAACAGCATTTGGAGTATTAACACAGGATTGGGCTGGACAGAAGAAGCCGGTGGCATATCTATCAAAGCTTTTAGACCCCGTAAGCAAGGGTTGGCCAAGTTGTTTACAGATCATTGTTGCCGCTGCTTTATTACTGGAAGAAACAAATCGTGTTACCTTTAATGGGGAGGTTGTCTTATACGCGCCTCATAACATAAGGGGAGTGTTACAACAGAAGGCAGACAAGTGGCTTACAGATAGCCGACTATTGAAGTATGAGGGAATACTTATAGAATCTCCAAAGTTATCCCTAAAGACTATTGGGGCGGTTAACCCTGCTGAATTTTTGTACCCAGGAGAAAGTGCTGATTTATTGCATGATTGTTTTCAAACAATTGAACAACAGACACGCATTAGGCCAGATCTAGAGGAAGAAGAGTTACAATGTGGAGAGGTTTTTTTTATAGACGGGTCATCACGAATAGTAGAAGGAAGACAATTATCTGGATATGCCATTGTAAAATTGGAAAAAGGAGAATTTAAGATAATAGAGTCAGGCCCTCTGAGTGCCAGTTGGTCAGCTCAAGCCTGTGAGCTGTATGCATTATGGAAAGCATTAGTGCTATTAGAGGGAAAAGATGGGACTATATATACAGACTCACGATATGCATTTGGGGTGGTACACACCTTTGGGAAAATATGGGAAGAAAGAGGATTTGTAAATTCTCAGGGAAAAGAACTGATCCACCCGGAATTAATCCGACGAGACCTGAAGGCATTAAAAACTCCAAATAAAATAGCAGTGGTACATATCAAAGGACATCAGCGAGGTACGAGTTATCAAGTCAGGGGAAACAATGCAGCTGATACAGAAGCCAAGCGAGTGGCGGGCAACTACAGTACAATCTTGGCTATACAACAGACACAGATTGACAAATCTTTTAGTTTTGAACCTGTAGAGAAAGAGAAATTGAGACAAATGGGAGCTAAAGAGCAGAATAGTAAGTACCTATTACCAGACGGGAGAGAAGTTTTACCTAAAGGTATGGCATTTGAGATATTTTCTAAAATACATAGTAAAACACACTGGGGAACCCAAGCATTAGTTGATCACTTTAATCAACTGTTTGCCTGGTTGGGTGTATATAACGTAGCGAAAGCAGTTACAGCAGCTTGCGAGACTTGTCAAAAGGTAAATAGGAGCAATATGAGGCAAAAGCCTTTTGGAGGACGTTCCCCAGCATACAGGCCCTTTTCACACATACAAGTGGATTTTACTGAACTACCCAAAGTAGGGCATTACAAATACTTGTTGGTAATGGTGGATCATTTAACCCATTATGTAGAGGCTTTTCCTACCTCTAGAGCAACTGCTAACCAAGTTACCAAAGTGTTACTCGAACATATAATACCTCGATATGGAGAAACTGAAGTAATAGACTCAGATAGAGGAACACATTTTGTGTCAAAAATAATTAGAGATTTAACAGAGAGCTTGGGTATAAAATGGGAATACCATACACCATGGCATCCACAAAGCTCAGGTAAAGTTGAAAGAATGAACGGAGAAATCAAAACTATTTTAACCAAATTAATGATAGAAACCAAATTATCATGGATTAAGTGCCTACCCATGGCGCTGTTGATTCTAAGGACCAGACCTCGAGCAGACTTAGGGATATCAGCATTTGAAATGGTGTATGGAATGCCCTACAGAATTGAAAATCCGCAAACAAATGTTTTAATTCGTGACCGTGTAATTAATGAATATATTTCGCAATTAGCAGAACATCGCAACAAGCTGTGGGAAAGTGGACTGATTGTACAACGACCTCCGTTGGATTTAAAGATTCACAATATTAAACCTGGAGATTGGATATTAGTCAAAGTGTGGAAAGAGGAAACCCTGAAACCCAATTGGGAGGGACCTTACCTTGTTTTGCTCACCACAGAAACAGCCATCCGAACTGCCCAACGTGGATGGACGCATGCTAGCCGTGTGAAGGGACCCGTAAACCCACCACAGTGGAAAGTCGTCAGCTCACCTGGAAACACCAAGCTTGTACTGAAGCGATAAGTAATGATACAAACTGTATTTCAGTATTTTCTAGGATTACCTGTTGGAGTACAGTGTGTTATAGGACTAATATTTGCAGTTATTGTGTCGTTGATTGTGTATTACTTATGGAAAATTGTTAAGTGTGAAAAAGGGCTATGTTGAATCAATGTCAGTTTCGATGTGTGAAACTTCTTGGGACTGGCTACGAAGGTTTTGTTATTTGAGGGAAACATCGACCATCGACCCTGCCAACACTCTCTATACCTCAGACGTAATAGTTAAGTGTGGAAAATCAGGTTGCAATTGTTACCCGTTTGTATGTTTTAAGTGCAAAAGGTGTCAAGAAAAGTGGTGGCAACACTGTAGAGAAGGATATCCTCCTCGAGGGGTGTAGCAGTTGCTACACGAAAGGACGAGAATTTACTAATTGGGCATTGAAACAATTGAGAACCAAATTTCCAAATTGGACCGCTGAACACTGGTATTATTACGCCTATGGTATTAATCCTGAGTACTATTGTTACCACCCTCAGGAACGGATACCATTGATAATTGATATTGTTGCAGTCCAGTGCAGACTGGAAGTCAAGGCTGTAAAGTGTAACGAGTGCATGGTTAAGGCCAAAGCTTGGCCCACTTACGTAAACCGTCTAACCAAGTGTAAAAGGCATATTCCTGACAGGGACTCTTGCTGCCGAGAAGATGGTAACCCCCGTGTCTGGCTGCAACCCAGTCGACGGGCGAGGCAGAGGAAGAAAACCCACCAAAGGAAAGTGCCTGCAACTTGGAATGTACAAGCAGCCTTGGCTGAACTTCCACAGGACTGGTAAAAATTCAAATTTAAAACAAAAACAATACCCTCCTGGAACACTTCTTTTCTTGTACACTTTTAGTGCATTAATCCTACCCACTATAGCAGGGAATCCACATGAACCTATGGTCTGGAAATTATATAACTTAGAAAAACCACAAGTAATTCAGAACAGTCCTTATCAGAGGTAGTGCTGCAGAACAGAAGGGGATTAGATCTACTGTTTTTAAAGGAAGGAGGGTTATGTGTAGCTCTGAAAGAGGAATGTTGTTCTTTTGCTGATCATACGGGAGTAGTCCGGGACACCATGGCCGAACTCCGAAAAAGGTTGGATCAACGTAAGAAGGATCGTGAGGTGGGTAGGTCATGGTATGAAAATTGGTTTAATGTTTCACCTTGGTTGACCACTTTGTTGTCTGCTTTAGCAGGACCGCTTATTATATTGATTTTAGGACTTATATTTGGGCCTTGTGTATTACGCTATATTTTACATTTTATTAGGGAACCGTTTGACATTGCTAAATTGCTTATTTTAACTACAGAATCTAGAACAGGATATAAAAATGTACCTACTAATGAGGATGAAGATTATTGTAAATGCGATATGCGACATGAAAACTATTGTAATTGTAAGGTACTACATTGCGAAAGTTATGATAAATGTCGGGATTGTGGAAAAAGGTTTGCTTGCAGCACAGAGAATGAAAGTAGCGTTTAATAAACAATAATAGGATAAAAAAAAGAAAAAGGGGGGATTGTGAGAAACTATGGAATATAATATTGTTTATTAAAATTTATATTAGATGTAAATGTCAAACCGTGGGGGGGGGGGTGAAATCGCTTGCACAGACAAAAACAACTGCCAGAGACCGCTTGTGCAGGATAGGATAACCGCAAGATGTTCCAACCGCAAGGTGTTCCAGGAACCGACAGAGACAAGGAAGGAAGACGGCTTACTTCAGCCGAAGCATGCACAGAGTGCTTTCACTATACCACGATTGCGAAGGAAAAAAAAACGTATAAAAGGAACTGTGTGAAGTGCCTATTTACGGCAGTTGGCGGAGCGCAGACTCCCCTGCCGTCCAGCGCTGCTTTTGCTCATATTCTACTTGCTATAATTAATAAATTTGAATTGGATTTTGATCCGTTGTGGTCTCAATTTATAATAGCCAGAAACTAATCAAAAGCTCTCCCCACTTAATGTTTTAAAGGTAACGGGAGCATTTAGCTGGAGAGTTATGGTTAAAACATTTTAAATTCACATAATTATTTGCGATTGTAAAAAAGATCCTCACCTGCACTATTGTGCTGGAAACACGAGTACCACCATGGAATTGAAGTCTTATTTTCCTAACAGGATTTTTAAAAGCGCATCTCGTTGATGCTTTCGCTGGATGTTGTCCAAGCTGAGCGGTGATCTGCTGTGCTGCCTTCAGCAAGAAATGAAATTTTGGTTGTATGTAATATGCAGAGGATAAAACACACAGACTTTCTTCCTCAAATAGCAATCCCTTTGAATTTTTATTTACCACGAGCCACCACAATTGTGACTGACGTATCTCCTTTTCTGTACGCTGCATTCAAATGGCAATTCCAATTCCCACAAAAGGAACTGCAAAAATCCAAGTTCACAAAAGATAAGCTTTTCCTTAGAGTTCAGCGGCACTCAGCATCAACTGCTTTCCTCAGCAAGAAAGCACGTGGGGCATCTTTTTACTTCTATAATCTGTATTAATATGGGTTTGGGTTAAAACTTTCTAGGACCAAAAATCCACAATAAAAATATGAAAAAAATCCTTCATTAAAGATGCAAAAAGGGGAATTGTGAAAAAAAAAAAATCAATGTTTGGAATGCCTTTTATAGTCTTGATATTGTGGGAGACTGAACTATGGTATTGTTTATTAAGATTTATGTTAAATGTAAATGTAAAACTGTAAAGGATATGAAATCGCTTACGCAAACAAAAACGACTACCAGATACCGCTTGTGCAAGATAAGATATCCTCCAGATGTCCCAAGAACCGACAGAAACATGACAAAAAAACTGCAAGATAAGATAACCGCCGGATACCCCAAGAACCGACAGAAACATGCCAAACAACCCCAGATAAGGACATAAGAATGAAAGGTCAACCATGGAGCAAGGAGAGAAGACGTCTTATTTCAGCAGAAAGGGACATCTTGACAACAACCGAAGCATGCGCAGAGTGCTTCCACTATACCACGATTGCGAGAGAAAAAGCGTATAAAAGGAACTGTGTGAAGTGCCTATTTACGGCAGTTGGTGGAGCGCAGACTCCCCTGCCGTCCAGCGCTGCTTTTGCTCATATTCTACTTGCTATAATTAAATAAATTCTAATTGAATTTTGATCCGTTGTGGTCTCAATTTATTACAATTCTGGTGCCGTGACTCGGATAAGGAAAGATGGGCTTCGGTCCTCCGGGGAGGCGCCCCGCGTTCATCCGCGGCCCCGCGACCGGCAGCTCACCTCAACCTTACCGACGAACCCAAAATCCTAGAATATTGAGCAAAGGAGGAACCGGTAAAAATCCCATAAACATTCTGTGCACGGGAGTCCGGACGAAGACGCAGGACGCGTGAGTATATTGCGAAATTGTTCGCAGGTTTGCCGTTCGGGCGGGATTGGGTTTCCTGGAATATAACGAACGAGAGGTTCAACATACTGAACCAAGCGAGTGTGGACCCTTAAGTACTGCGTTTCCCATATCCCGCGAGGGACTGGGCCAGAAACAAGGGGAGCGAGTGAGTGTGTGTTTGTGGATATTCCAGAAGATGGGGGCGAAGGGCAGCAAGCCTTCGACTCCCATGGGAAGGGTACCCTCTGTACCTGAGAATACCCCTCTGGCATATATCTTAGACAATTGGAAACATTTTCCTGGGACTGCAGGGAAAAGTAAGCCAAAAATGATAGAATATTGTACTAAGATATGGGGAGGGAAGAGACTTTCAAAGAAAGTTTTTTTTTTTTTTTTTTTTTAAGCCGGTTTATAGATCAGAAGAAGATTGGGTAAGGCAACAATTGAATCTCTGGGTAAACAATAAAAAAACCCTTTAACCCAGAGGAGAGCCGGTACGCTGCGGTCTGGCTAGAAAAACCCTATCCAACACTTTATCCACTGAATGAAGTTAAAAATAAGCGAAGAAAGAGGAGAGAGGAATTAGACGAAGTCCTCCTGACCCCTCCTCCTTATGTCCCTCCGCAGCCACCCACTCCCCCGTCCCCCCCAGTAGTTCCCAATGCACCTATTCCGCCAGCAGAATTGGAGCAGGAGGAATCTCCCCCTCCTCCTCGACGTAGAACTAGGAGTCAAAAAGGGGCAACTAACATGTACCCTCTGAGGGAAATGCCCATGGGGGGACCCCAACCTGTTATTGGATATATTTCTATACCCCTAAATTCGGCTGATTTACGAGATTTCAAAAGAACCGAGATGGGTAGTTTAATTGAAGATCCACTCGGGGTAGCAAAAAGACTAGATCAATTTTTGGGATCAAATCTTTATACCTGGGATGAAATGCAATCCATTCTTGGGCAGTTATTTACTACCGAAGAAAGAGAAATGATTAGGCGGGCTGGAATGAGACTATGGGATGCCCAACATGCCCAAGGACCCCAAGCTGATATTAAGTGGCCACTCCAAAAACCTAACTGGGACAATCAGGACCCGCTGCATAGAACTCATATGCAGGACCTGAGAACTATTGTAATCCAGGGAATTAGAGAAGCATTACCCCGTGGCCAGAATATTAATAAAGCATTTAATGAAATGCAAAAGAAAGATGAAAGCCCTACTGAGTGGCTGAAACGATTAAGGAGAGCACTCCAGCAGTATTCAGGAGTAAATCCTGATGATCCCCTGGGACAGGCACTCCTTAAAACTCAGTTTGTGGCAAAGGCATGGGAAGACATTAGGAAGAAAATTGAAAAATTAGAAGATTGGCATGATAGAGGTTTGGATGAATTATTGAGGGAAGCACAAAAAGTGTATGTGAAACGAGAGGAAGAAAGCAGTAAACGGCAAGTGAGAATGATGGTGGCAGCAGTTAGAGAGGATCACAGAGGGAGGTCTAATGAACACAGACCTGCTAGAATAAGACAAGGGAATGGAGCAGTGAAGGAGGAACAAGAATGTTGTTTTTATTGTGGAAAGAAAGGACATATAGAAAAGAATTGCAGAGAAAGGATTAGAGATGAGGGGGTATTGAAAGCAGAATAGGAGAGTCAGGGGCTCTATATCTTAGAGGATCGAAGTCATCGTGAGCCCTTGATAAAACTAAAACTAGGTCCCCATAAACAAGAGTTCACCTTTTTAGTAAATACTGGAGCTGAGAGATCAACCATTAGACAGATACCAGAAGGATGTACAGCGTCCTCTGAAAAAGTGCAAGTAATCGGGGCTAAAGGAGAATCTTTTAAAGTAAAATTAAAGATGTAATATTTGAGACCGAAAATAAATTCGGGGTAGGTGAACTCTTGTTCGTCCCTGAAGCAGAATTTAATCTACTAGGACGAGACTTAATTATTGAATTACAATTGGAGATCGAGGTAAAAAATCAGGAATTAACAGTGCTAGCTTATCCATTGACTATAGAAGACAGGAAACAAATTGACTCAAATGTCTGGCACTCTCCAGACGCGATTAGCAGATTAGAAATTTCGCCGATTAAAATCCAAATTACTGAACCTCACATACCTGTGAGAGTATGGCAGTACCCAATATCCTTAGAGGGACGAAGAGGATTAAAACCAGAGATCGACCGATTATTAGCACAAGGGATTCTAGAACCCTGTATGTCACCTTTTAACACCCCCATACTGCCTGTAAAGAAACCAAATGAGAAGTACCGACTTGTTCATGATTTACGAGATATAAATAAAAGAACTCTTCCCTGTAGTGGCGAACCCTTATACATTATTAAGTAGGTTAAGACCTCACAATTCTTGGTATAGTGTAGTGGATTTAAAAGATGCCTTTTGGGCTTGCCCATTGGCAGAAGAGTGCCGTGATTATTTCGCCTTTGAGTGGGAAGATCCTGAAACACGCCGCAGGCAGCAATTGAGGTGGACTGTACTTCCACAAGGGTTCACAGAATCCCCTAACTTGTTTGGACAAGCTCTGGAAGAAATCCTGAGAGAGTATCAGGTACAGGAGGGGAATGTCCTGTTACAATATGTAGATGACCTGCTTATAGCAGGAACAGATAAAGAAGAGGTCAGGAAGGAAACAATTAATCTCTTAAACTTTCTTGCACAAAAAGGGTTACGGGTATCACAGGAGAAGTTACAATTTGTGGAGGAAAAAGTGAAATATTTGGGGCATTATTTGTTTAATGGGAAGAAAATACTCGACCCAGAGTGTATTAAAGGAATTTTGGAATTACCCATGCCTGTTACTAAAAGGCAAATCCGGCAGGCATTGGGGTATTGTAGACAATGGATAGAAAATTATAGTTTTAAAGTAAAATTTTTATATAAACAACTGTCAGAGGATAAGATACCTAAATGAACCTCTCAGGACCAAGAACAGTTTGCCAGCCTAAAAAGGGAATTAAGTCAAGCACCAGTATTAAGTCTCCCGGATTTAAAACGACCATTTCATTCATTTGTTAACATACATGAAGGAACAGCATTTAGAGTATTAACACAGAATTGGGTTGGACAGAAGAAGCCGGTGGCATATCTATCAAAGCTTTTAGACCCCGTAAGCAAGGGTTGGCCAAGTTGTTTACAGATCATTGTTGCCGCTGCTTTATTACTGGAAGAAACAAATCGTGTTACCTTTAATGGGAAAGTTGTCTTATACGCGCCTCATAACATAAGGGGAGTGTTACAACAGAAGGCAGACAAGTGGCTTACAGATAGCCGACTATTGAAGTATGAGAGAATACTTATAGAATCTCCAAGGTTATCCCTAAAGACTCTGGATATGCCATTGTAAAATTGAAAAAAGGAGAATTTAAGATAATAGAGTCAGGCCCTCTGAGTGCCAGTTGGTCAGCTCAAGCCTGTGAGCTGTATGCATTATGGAAAGCATTAGTGCTATTAGAGGAAAAAGATGGGACTATATATACAGACTCACGATATGCATTTGGGGTGGTACACACCTTTGGGAAAATATGGGAAGAAAGAGGATTTGTAAATTCTCAGGGAAAAGAACTGATCCACCCGGAATTAATCCGACGAGTCCTGGAGGCATTAAAAACTCCAAATAAAATAGCGGTGGTACATATCAAAGGACATCAGCGAGATACGAGTTATCAAGTCAGGGGAAACAATGCAGCTGATACAGAAGCCAAGCGAGTGGCAGGCAACTACAGTACAATCTTGGCTATACAACAGACACAGATTGATAAACCAGATGGGAGAGAAGTTTTACCTAAAGGTATGGCATTTGAGATATTTTCTAAAATACACAGTAAAACACACTGGAGAACCCAAGCATTAGTTGATCACTTTAATCAACTGTTTGCCTGTGTGGGTGTATATAACGTAGCGAAAGCAGTTACAGCAGCTTGCGAAACTTGTCAAAAGGTAAATAGGAGCAATATGAGACAAAAGCCTTTTGGAGGACGTTCCCCAGCATACAGGCCCTTTTCACACATACAAGTGGATTTTACTGAACTACCCAAAGTAGGGCGTTACAAATACTTGTTGGTAATGGTGGATCATTTAACCCATTATGTAGAGGCTTTTCCTACCTCTAGAGCAACTGCTAACCAAGTTACCAAAGTGTTACTCGAACATATAATACCTCGATACGGAGTAACTGAAGTAATAGACTCAGATAGGGGAACACATTTTGTGTCAAAAATAATTAGAGATTTAACAGAGAGCTTGGGTATAAAATGGAAATACCATACACCATGGCATCCACAAAGCTCAGGTAAAGTTGAAAGAATGAACGAAGAAATCAAAACTATTTTAACCAAATTAATGATAGAAACCAAATTATCATGGATTAAATGCCTACCCATGGCGCTGTTGATTCTAAGGACCAGACCTCGAGCAGACTTAGGGATATCAGCATTTGAAATGGTGTATGGAATGCCCTACAGAATTGAAAGTCCGCAAACAAATGTTTTAATTCGTGACCGTGTGATTAATGAATACATTTCGCAATTAGCAGGACATCGCAACAAGCTTTGGGAAAGTGGACTGATTTTACAACGGCCTCCGTTGGATTTAAAGATTCACAATATTAAACCTGGAGATTGGATATTAGTCAAAGTGTGGAAAGAGGAAACCCTGAAACCCAGTTGGGAGGGACCTTGCCTTGTTTTGCTCACCACAGAAACAGCCATCCGAACTGCCCAACGTGGATGGACGCATGCTAGCCGTGTGAAGGGACCCGTAAACCCACCACAGTGGAAAGTCGTCAGCTCACCTGGAAACACCAAGCTTGTACTAAAGCGATAAGTAATGATACAAACTGTATTTCAGTATTTTCTAGGATTACCTGTTGGGGTACAGTGTGTTATAGGACTAATATTTGCAGTTATTGTGTCGTTGATTGTGTATTATTTATGGAAAATTGTTAAGTGGGAAAAAGGGCTATGTTGAATCAATGTCAGTTACGATGTGTGAAACTTTTTGGGACTGGCTACGAAGGTTTTGTTATTTGAGAGAAACATCGACCATCGACCCTGCCAACACTCTCTATACCTCAGACGTAATAGTTAAGTGTGGAAAACCAGGTTGCAATTGTTACCCGTTTGTATGTTTTAAGTGCAAAAGGTGTCAAGAAAAGTGGTGGCAACACTGTAGAGAAGGATATCCTCCTCGAGGGGTGTGTAGCAGTTGCTACACGAAAGAACGAGAATTTACTGATTGGGCATTGAAACAATTGAGAGCCAAATTTCCAAATTGGACCGCTAAACATTGGTATTATTACGCCTATGATATTAATCCTGAGTACTATTGTTACCACCCTCAGGAACGGATACCATTGATAATTGATATTGTCGCAGTCCAGTGTAGACTGGAAATCAAGGTTGTAAAGTGTAACGAGTGCATGGTTAAGGCCAAAGCTTGGCCCGCTTACGTACACCGTCTAACCAAGTGTAAAAGGCATATTCCTGACAGGGACTCTTGCTGCCGAGAAGATGGTAAACCCCGTGTCTGGCTGCAACCCAGTCGACGGGCGAGGCAGAGGAGGAAAACCCACCAAAGGGAAGAGCCTGCAACTTGGAATGTACAAGCAGCCTTAGCTGAACTTCCACAGGACTGGTAAAAATTCAAATTTAAAACAAAAACAATACCCTCCTGGAACACTTCTTTTCTTGTACACTTTTAGTGCATTAATCCTACCCACTATAGCAGAGAAAAACGAGAACCAATTACAGTGATAACCTTAGCTACGTTATTGATAGCGGGCGGAGTTAGAACAGGTACAGGCATAGCTTCCCTAGTAAAAGGTCAGGAATTACGAAATTTGCAGATGGCTGTAGATGAGGATTTAACAAGAATAGAACAATCTATCGACAATTTAGCCACTTCAGTACAGTCCTTATCAGAGGTAGTGCTGCAGAACAGAAAAGAATTAGATCTACTGTTTTTTTAAAGAAAGGAAGGTTATGTGTAGCTCTGAAAGAGGAATGTTGTTCTTTTGCTGATCATACGGGAGTAGTCCGAGACACCATGGCCGAACTCCGGAAAAGGTTGGACCAACGTAAGAAGGATCGTGAGGCGGGTAGGTCATGGTATGAAAATTAATTTAATGTTTCACCTTGGTTGACCACTTTATTGTCTGCTTTAGCAGGACCGCTTATTATATTGATTTTAGGACTTATATTTGGGCCTTGTGTATTACGCTATATTTTACGTTTTATTAGGGAACGGTTTGACATTACTAAATTGCTTATTTTAACTACAGAATCTAGAACAGGATATAAAAATGTGCCTACTAACGAAGATGAAGAGTATTGTAAATACGATATGCGACATGAAAACTCTTGTAGTTGTGAGGTATTACATTGCGAAAGTTTTGATAAATATCGGGATTGTGGAAAAAGGTTTGCTTGCAGCGCCGAGAATGAAAACAGCGTTTAATAAACAATAAAGGGATAAAAAGAAAAAGGGGGGATTGTGGGAGACTGAACTATGGTATTGTTTATTAAGATTTATGTTAAATGTAAATGTAAAACTGTAAAGGATATGAAATCGCTTACGCAAACAAAAACGACTACCAGATACCGCTTGTGCAAGATAAGATATCCTCCAGATGTCCCAAGAACCGACAGAAACATGACAAAAAAACTGCAAGATAAGATAACCGCCGGATACCCCAAGAACCGACAGAAACATGCCAAACAACCCCAGATAAGGACATAAGAATGAAAGGTCAACCATGGAGCAAGGAGAGAAGACGTCTTATTTCAGCAGAAAGGGACATCTTGACAACAACCGAAGCATGCGCAGAGTGCTTCCACTATACCACGATTGCGAGAGAAAAAGCGTATAAAAGGAACTGTGTGAAGTGCCTATTTACGGCAGTTGGTGGAGCGCAGACTCCCCTGCCGTCCAGCGCTGCTTTTGCTCATATTCTACTTGCTATAATTAAATAAATTCTAATTGAATTTTGATCCGTTGTGGTCTCAATTTATTACAATTCTTTGAGAATTCAGCATTAAGACGTCAAAGAGAGCTCGACTCAGGCAAAGTAACAAAACATGCGAAGATCTTTTTTCTTGTTCTCTGCAGATCAGCAGCAGCAACCTGGGGCAGGGACACGCGGGCAGGGACACGGGTGCGCACAAAGACACGCGAACGAATACACGCACAGACACGCACACACGAGCACGCACACACACGCGCGCATTCACCGCACCGTGCGGGACCGGGGGGTGGGGGGGACACGCTCAGCACGCGGGGGCTGTGGCTGCGGGACCTCTCGGCCCGGGGTTCCCCGGACCCCCCCGGCAGCCCCATCCCGGTGTCCCCTTCCCCCTCCACGCTGCCCCCGCACCCTCCCCGCTCTGTGCCCAGCACTAACGCTAAAGCAGGGGGTGTTTAACACCGCCGCAGCACCGGCCGTACCTGCGGGCTGATCCATCGCAGTCCTTTGCCAACACAACTTCCCGCTGTTCCCACTCGCCACGCAACATTTTCAATCACAAGGCGATGTTCCAGCGCAGTCGCTCCTGGCAGTAAAAGCTCTGCCGTCCCCACCCGGGCCCGGGGGACGTGCTCGGCCCTCGCCCAGTCTCCTCTTCGCTGGCGTTTTTGGCTTCTCCCCAGTGCCGAGGGGTCCCGGGGCTTCGCTCCCAGACCGGGCACGGCGCCGCGAGCCGTCAGGGTACGGGTGCGGTGCCTTCGCTCAGAGACAATCCAAGCCCCGCTTCCCAGTCCCCACCCGCTGTGTCCAGGGCCGGCACTTCGGCCTGGGAACGGCTGGAGGCGGGGGGGGGGCGGATGGACAGGGACCCTGCCCGGGCCAGGGAGCGGGGGAGCAGCCAGGGCTCCCGAGCCTCGGGCGGCGATGCCGGGGGCTAAGCAGGGACCGCCCCCCCGCGGCCCCCGCACCGCCCGCTCCCTCCCCCGCCCCCCCCCGCCCCGCTCGGTAACACCGAGAGCTCACTACATATTGCCGTTAAGTTGATCCACGCCCGTGACTGTTACAGAGAACAAAGGAAAAAGGTTCTGTTTCTCCATCAGGCGGCAACCAGGCGCCACCCAGAGAGCCCTCACCCTGCGGGCATCGCAGAGGAAAAGCCTCCCTTCTGCTGCCAATGATGCGCTCCGCCCGCATTCCCCGCTGAAGACGTTTTATCATCAATCTAAGGAATCGTCCCAGTAGTTCCAAAGTGGTCACAAAGCTTTTCTGTCTCCAGCCAGAATCCTTCCAGGAGGAGCCTTGCTTTCAAAGCTGCTGACGAGAGCATTCTGAGGCAGAGCAGGGCAGAACGGCCACTGCCGCTGGTAATGGCCCATCGTGCCTGCTAATGACCTGCGAGGAACAGGAGCAAAGGAATGAATACAGCTCCAGGGGCATGGAATGGCACCTTTTGAATGCAAAGGAGCACACACAGGAACAGAGAGACGAGACTCATTGAGAACCGGCTCTGCAAAATGTGGTGAGTACACTGGGCTTTCTGGGTATTTAGTTTCTTTCTTATATTTAAGCAGAAGATGTCTGGTCTCCACCTGTGACATTTACTTAAAAAAACTCAACAGATTCAAAGTCTTATTGATACAAGAAGTGGTTGTTTTTGCAGAGAATGGAATATTTTGATTTAAGCAGAGTTGTTTTTCTGTACAATTGGTTTTCTAAGTAACTTCAGTCCAGCGATATCTCAGTGGCACTGTTTTTAAGTTAGACAGACACAGACTGTTCCTCTGATCTAGTATGTTTTTTTAAAAAAGTGCTGTACCCAGTAGATGTTTTTATTTGTACTTCTCTAAAAATTCCAAGGCCAAACAGAGAACTGGCTCTGAAACTCTAATTAGCGGAGACGGACTTGGCTTTGTTGAAGTTCATAATGAAATTAGTCCTTGGAAAGTAGCAGAATTATGCAGGGAGAATTTATACACATCCATGTAAGGTGTATATATATTCTGTCCCCAGCCGCCCAGCGCTGAAATAATGCAGCTGCGTTCTAAAACTCCAGAACGAGTCTTAGTTTATTTGCCAGCATTTCCAGTATCATTTCGTGACCCGGGTGGGACCTGCTTTCTGGATTTCGAATCTGTGGGGGTCGAGGACCCTCCAGCCAGCAACCAAGGACTTCTCGGGGGGAGGGGTGGTGGTGGTGCATTTCCACCCCCCGGACCGTGTCATGGGAGCGAGGGTTCCACTGGGAAGAATTAAAGAATTAAAACATCCTTTCTAGTTTTTGGTTTGTGAATCGGAGACGAAAGTCCTGCAGGGTTGGGCTAGTAGGGTACCTAATATGGAATTTGATATATAATCGGGATTTGGGGTTGGAGTTTGACATTTGATATACAATCCAGGTTTTTGGTTGGAATATAATTGCGATTTTTGTTTCGGTTTCCTTGTGATTTGTAATTGTCTGTGATTTGTGATTGTCTGTGAAGAGTTAAAGTAATTCTTTTAAGTTTGGAAAACTGACCTCGGCGTAGTTTGCTGATTTGTTTTGTGTAAACTGACTTTGACATGGTTTGCTGATTTGTTTTATCTGAGATCTTGAAACTTCAGGAGTGGTACTTGCAAGCTGCTTTCTTTTGAAATAAATACCCCCAGGTAAGAAAAATACTTTAAGAATCTGTAGGTATTCCTGTTTACCAATCCTACAGTAATGCAGTGCACTTAGTGCGGATCGGTCAGTGCACAGCATTCTCAATGGAGAGACATCTGTATAAACTACATCTTCTGAACAAAAATGGAAAAATACATCCTTTGGAGGGGTTATAAACAAGCAATATTACTACAGCAACTTTAAAGTGCTCTTAATATGTGCTTAAATACCTGTTATGTTCATCGGATGCTTCCAAAACGTGCCTAAAGTGATTTGCACTAAGAAGCAATAAACATGACCGTCTATTTTTTACCTTTAATAGTTGTTGTGGGAAGAATAAAACAGGCACTTGCTGGATAAACTGTGGTATTTTAAAAACCGCCATTGGCTCGGGAGGAGGGGCGGAGCTACGCGGTGGGAAGGTGGCTCAGCCTTCTCCTCAGCTCAGGCTGCGGGCGGGGGCTGGGACAGGTGAGATGTTGTGCCCGGGGGCTGGGACAGGTGAGATCTGTCCGGGGGCTGAGACAGGTGAGATGTTATGTCCAGGGGGCTGGGACAGGTGAGATGTTGTCTCCGGGGGGACTGGGACAGGTAAGATGTTGTTTCCGGGGGGGGCTGGGACAGGTGAGCTGCTGTTCTCCTGTGGAGGGCTGGGGGCTGATTACAGGTGAGTTGCTGTCCTCCCTCAGCGGCGGGGGGTGAGCAGGGGGGCTCGCGAAGTCCCGGCGGAGTGGCGGGTGCCGCCCTGTGGGGCGGGAGAGGCTCCGGGGATGATTTTTACCTGAGCTGCTTCCCACCTGGTGGCGGCGGCGGCGGCTTCCATCACGTGTATTTGTTTTCTGGGCACAGGAACAAATCAGGTTTGTGCACTGTGAAATTGTCCTGAGTCAGAAGTTCATTGAATCCTCGGATGGTTTGGCTTGGAAGGGACAGTAAAGATCCTGTGGTTCCAACCCAGGACAACTCCCACTGGATCGGGGTGATGACAGCCCTGGAACACCTGCAGGGATGGGGTGTGGAGGATTCTGCCAAATACAAAATGCAAAGCTCCCTAATAAGAAGCAGATGGGAACTAGGGAGGAAAACAGACTGGGGCATAACTTAACTGTGCCATTTTGGGATGTTTTGCTTTTTAATCCCTAGGAGTGTTGTTCAGGAAGGGGCCCATGGACAATGCACGGTATCTAGCAGTGATGAAAGTGCTGAGGAGAATTCTGACAGTGGAAAACCATCTCCATCCTCACTATCAGACGCTGAATGCCACAGAACGAGTGGGCTGCAATATCCATGCTCTGACACTGGGAAAGCTGCTCACAAGAGAAAAGCTTCTCCCCTGAAGTTCAGTGATCAGAAAGTTTCTACGGAAAAACCTCCAGCAGAAAAACAGAGAACTGGCCAAGAAGGCTGTGTCTGGTGTTTTTCTGGTAGTGATGAAGAGCCTGAAGATCAGGAAAAGCATGGCCACAAGGAAACGCTGAAAGAAGAAAAGTGGGATGCACCCAAAAAACGTCCTCTGAATCTTTGCAAAGGTGATGAACTCTCAGAGAATCAGAAAGCAGAGGAGTACGATGAAATACTCGGTGAAATGCCCAAGATAACCTGGGATCTGTTGAGTGAAGGAAACCCTTTCAGTTTTTTTCTCACTGCGGGAATTGAGCAAAGGTGCAATTCTGGAGCACTGCACATAAAAGGTGAGCAAGTGGCTTCTACCAAATTGGACTTTTAGGACACCTGTTGGCTAGAAAATGCTTCTGCTTAGTTTGTGAGTGTTTTTCAATGGTTATGTTCCTTGGTTTAGCCAAGAACTCGTATTCTAAATGTGCAAGTTGTACAAATTGGTGCTGTTCTCTTTGCATTTTCTTTTAGAAGTTTAGTGCATAAGTTGTTCATTTGCTGATACTGATTCTGTTGTAATTCTGAGTTATGCTGTGCAAATCTAATGTTTGTTTAGCCAGGGCGAATCATGTGATGCTGCTTATTGCAGTTTTCTGTGTGAGTTAATCGAGGGAAACCCACTTACCTTCATGGCTCCTAAAGGGAGGCTTAATTCTTAAGTGCCTGTACTTGTGATGTTCTGTGGCTGGGATTTATGGGCATCATGAATCAATTCATCAATTCAATTAGTCATAAGCGTAAATGAAGATGGAGTGAAGTCTTTGCACGATACTGGTGCCTCGTGAGGGAGGGCTCTGGAGTTGTATTATCATTTGCTGTGAAGGGGAACAGCTCTGTGCACCTGTAAACATCTCATTCAGAAATGAAGTCTCACATTCCGAGACAGAATCAGAAACAAGCATTAGTGGGAGGTTTATGCACAGAAATGCAGTAAACCAAGGTAGTTTTCTGAAGGAGAACAAGTGACTGAAGACCTCTACAATTATGCTGTAACTTTTCCTCCACCTCGCACGCTCCCTGTGAGCGTTGATTTTTGGTGGCAGCCTGGTGTCAGAAGCTTCCCTTGCTTTACTGCTCCCTGTCTTTATCTGCTCGGTGGATTTATGGTGGGTTTTGGCCTGTCCTCTCAGGAGCAGTTGTCCTGCTTGTCCTGCTGGGGAATCAGCTGAGCTGCTGGAAGGGCTGAGGGTTATTTTTGGATTGTTTAATCTGCAAACCCAGATTTCTGTAGAGACAGGGTATGAAGTATTTTGTCTGTCCTAGAAAGCGTTCGTAGTATGTTTTCAAGTTGCTGCTGTGCTTCAGTTATTGAGGTTCTAAAACCTCAGTTGGATTAGTTTTCGGTGTTGCTGTCAGTGAACTGAGGATACCCATGTGCTACCATCAGTCTGCAACAGAGAAGTTTTTCAGCACTGTTGCTTCTACCCTGCCACAGTTCTTCGAGCCCTCTCCACAGCAGAGAGAGAGGTTTGATGTCCCTTTCTCCGTATGATCTCGGTCTTTCTCTGAATGAGTTTTTAAACTTTGCCTTATTTTGGGAGTATTAATGCTTTTTATAAACATGAACCTGTTAGGATTTGACAGGAGAATTGCTGGCTGGAATATTCCAAGCAGTAAACTTAATTCTGAATGTCTCAGTTACACCAGGTCTGTGAACAACCTGGCATTTGTGTTGTGGTCGTTATTACATTGTTCAAGATGTGAAATGCTTACTTGAACCTTTTTTTTCATTCAGTTATGCTTTTAACGTTTTTAATAGATCTTTTGGGGACTCCTGGATCTTCTGCCCAGGTGACTTTCCTGTTTGCCAAAGTGATTTCACTTGCTTATTTCACTTATTAACATTAACCTTGATAATTGATGTTTGTGCCCTGTAGCTGATACAAGCAGGAAACTGTTAACATACAGAGAGAGCTCGAGATGTTTTCAACTGTACAACAATTTATTGAAATATGAAAGTCATCTCATGTTCTGCTTACAATTCAGGCATTACAAGACTGCTTGCTCTCTCCTGTTTTTGGGAAATGTGCAACTGAAAAATGCACGTTTATGTGCCTGCAATTGTTTTTTAAAGCAAAAAACCTTGCAATCTAGGAATGATATTTTTGTTATTGCATAGAAGCTTTTGCTCTCATTCACAGTGTAAGCACACGGAAAAGAGATGGTTCTTGAACCAAGGCTTTTCCATTTCTTGTCTGAATTGTTAGGAGCCATGAAAGAAAGCACGTTGGATTCAAAAATACACCTGTTGTTAAAACCTTTATTGTGAAAGTGGTATCAAGCAATGACTTTACTTAGAGAGCTTTTTTGTAGCTCATTGTTCAGTCAATTCTGCTTTTTCTTTTTAATGAGTCTGCTTTCTTTTTCTTATGTCCAAATTTAAGTACTGTATAGAGGTGGGATGGCTTGTAAGACAGTGTCTGCAGGAATTCAGGTGTGTTTATCTTTTTGGAAGATGAAAATTTTCCAAAAGTTTCCAAATTGTTCTGTTCATACAAATTGCTGTTACAACTAAAGGATAAACACTTGTTTGCAGTTGCAAACTGTTGTTGTCCCTTGTGTGTGTAGACTCTTAGTTCTCCTCATACGCTTATTCTAGTTGCAGTTTATTGCTGTCCTACCTCTTTTCAAGACTGTTCAATGATAATAGTACATTATGGATAGGTTGTTTGTGTTAATTAACACACAGGAGGTTCCATCGTGGGCCACAATGACAATGCAGCAGGCGACCTGTAATGGTGCAACAAGAAGCTTCTCGCCGTAGAGTTTACTGAGCCGAGAACAAGGTAATGCAAGAGAAAGCAGGGAATACAGGAAGGGCACAAGCAAAGTGTGCAAATGATCAGGATGATACATCGCGGTTCTGATCCACGTGGAGCTGCTGGATATTGTCATGAAGGCAGTTCTTAGTTTGCTTTTAAATGCCATTCTCATAATTGCAACTTGCTGCAGATGAAGGAAGCCCCGTACTTTGGAGAGCTTTTCTCTGTCTGTTTCCAGCTATTCAGACAAGAGGTCCTTACAAGGTCTTGTAGTATCACTTTCTATTTCGGCATCTGATTTACTCCACGCTTCCTGTTTTCCTTTTTCTCCATTAAAGTTTTCCAGTCTCTTTCTCTTAGAGGTTTTATCGTAGTTACTGCTTGTTTGAGTTAGTTAATAGGGCATCTAGATTTTAGTGCCATCTTCCTCTGGGCTATCAGATTTAGTGGCCAGAAGTCATAGCTACGTGCAGGAGTGATTTAGGCTGATTACTACTTCACTTTGTTTTAATTGTAATCTCCTTTTATTTAAGGGAGAAGCCACTGTTGATAGTTCATGGTGAGAAGGGAGCCCAAAGCTGAACTGATTGCACGAGGACGCCCTTATGAGGACGCCAGCTTTTGTCAGGTAATTCATGTTTCGCTCCTTCTTTGGTTGAAATTAAAGCTCTCTTCATCCTGTTATGGATGAAGAGAAACACACCTTATGGGAAGTCAAGCATTTATTGTTATGCTTTAAGGCCTCTCCTCACCAGGACCGTAGGAACATGCGAACAGTGCTCCTGCTCTTCTGTGATCAGGGCACGCTGTCACCCACAGAAGGTTTGCCCAGAACAGCTGCCCACAGACACGTCCTGGGGCTCCCATCAGAGCTGCAGATCTCTGCCAACGTGTTGCACTCAGGTTCTTGCAATGGCTGGGAAGGAGGCACTTTCTGTGTAAAATGCAGAACTTGGCCGTAGTGTCACTGGAATCCTAAGTCTCATCAAAGAATTATTTGCCCAAATATGTTTTAAATGAGAAAATGCAGTTACAAATAGTCTCTGTGATACTCCTTAATTGCTCTGAGCATCATTCCTGGCGCAGGCCATTTTCTTTCTGATATTATGGGCAGCGAAAGGATGAGCATAAGTCAAAATAATTGGCTTCAGCCTGGGAGAGGGATCTCGTTATGGCAACTTAGCAGTGTTTCAGGATTTTTGCGGGCAGAGTGTGCTACCCAGCGTACTTACCCTTTGGATATCTTCCTCTTTGTTTAGGAGGAGGAGGATCTTGGAATTTTCTTCCTTCTCAGGTGGTCTGGTGACCGTGATCTTCCTAGAGACTGCTGTATTGATGCCAAACATAGTGAGTTCTCAAGGCCAGGATTTCTGGGCTGTTGGGTGCTGTGCTAATCAGGTGTTTGCACCGAGTTGTGGAGTTAGCAACAATTTTAGATAAAGATTTCAAGTGTGCTAACAATAAATTCATGATTTTGCATGTAATGTTTCCTTTTTACACGGGACAAGAATTTGAATGTAATAGGTCCCATGTGACCAACTTGTCAGAGTAGTTAATAGCAAGTAGCAGACCAAAATGGCATTTGTGATGATTTTCCTGTTTGGCTGCACTGCTTCAGATTCTTCTGGAAATCTCCATGCCTTCCATGATGTCAGTACCCCAAAATGTGATGCGAGTGTGTCAATATTCTTGCCCACACCCATATTAATTGGGCACAGTGTTGGACCTGTTGTTGCGTGAAAGCATTTTCTCAGCACATGAAACTCATCTTCCGTTCTTTTCCTGGAAACTGTGCTGTAAATACTCTTTTTAAGAGTAGAGCACTGATAAAAAGCGTTTCTGTCTGGCTTCTGTCCTTTGGCTTTTGGGATGTCTGCATTAAGCTGCTCCAGCAGTCATTGTACGCTTCCGAAGCACAGAGTGATTGACGTTGGAGGGGACTCCTGGAGGTCATCCGGTCCAACCCTCCCTGCTCAAAGAGGGTCACTTAGAGCCAGTTGTCCAGGACAAGGTCCAGATGGGTTTTGAGTAACTCCAAAGACTGGGAGACTTCATAACCTCTCTGGGCGACAGATGCCCAGTGCTCAGTTATCCTCGCAGTAGAAGTGTGTTTAAAGGTGGAGGGGGCAAAAATAATGTGTTTTGTGATGTGTCCACTAGAGAGCAGTGAAATGAAACAAAATGAAGCACCACCTCTCCTCCTTTAACATTCCTGCATACAGGGATGCACAACAGGTGTTTGTATTGATCAGTTTCTTAATTTTATAGGCTAAACTGGATATTGTGTGTGGAACTCTCCACACATAAGTAACAGCTATGAAGCAGAAGGTTCCGCTTTTACAGATGACCACAGAGTTGGTACATGCAGTAACCATAACTGTGCCAGTGCCCAGTGTCTTAAAGTATTTATGGGATAGGAAGACAGATTATTACTGTTTGTGAAAACAGTGACTTTGAAGGCCTAATGTATCTTGATGAAGTTTGCAAGTAGTGTCTTTCCGATTCTGTGTGCATCCATTTCAGTTATCTGCAGGTTAAGCCATGTGACTGGGTTCTGCAACAATTGCTGAGTCTTAAAGAAAACTTTCCCTATGTGTTCTGTATTTATAAATGATAGTTTAAGGAAACAAATCAGCTGTTAGACAGGAATGTGCAAGTTGGACGATTGAAGTCAGTGAACTTCAGGTCCTGGCTTGGGACTTAATACCCAAACCGTAATGCAGGTTTGATCAGTCGTTGGCAGGTCGGATGCAGCACTGATTTACTGCTTACTTTTTGCAGTTAACATGGATGCTCTGGAAATAATTACTAAATTTTGGGGTCTTTTCAAAGACAAAGCTACACATAAGCACAGATTTGTTTAATGTAATGTCTCGTAGTGAAGATCTTTGGTTTCAGGGCGCTGCAGTAGCTTTTAATGAAAAGCTTGTGTTTAACCCGTTTTTATAAAACGTGACATTACATTAAAACATTGATGTGAAAGGCCCACCTAAGGTACAGCTGTGTTTCTGGTGGAAAGCAGAGTGACTTCCTCATTGCCTGTCTGGAAAGAAATCGGCATTTTCAAAGAGAGTCTTTTTTCTCTCTCAGGTTTATTGAGGGGTATAGAAGCAACTGAAGTTGTTCTTCAAATTAAACGTTTTTAGAGCTTTAGCCTATTTTCCCTTAAGCAGTTTAAGCAGCAGCTCTCGTTCTATATTCAACTTTTTATTCTTTTTCTTCCCCCCACACTTTGGGATGAAAACCAACCAAACAACAAAACCCCAGAAAGAGCCTGTAAAGACTAAAGATGGTCTTGTGGTAAATATTTGAGTGGGGTATGAATGGGGGCCAGGGAGGAGGGAAGCGAACAAGGTGGAGAGGGCAGTGGCATCCAGGATTTAATGGACTCCCCCTCTCTGGGATTTAATGGAGACGGGAGCTGTGGAGAGAATCATTGACTCGTGGAATGGTTTGCGTTGGAAGGACCCTCGAAGCCCGTCCAGTCCCACCCCCCTGCCATGGGCAGAGACACCTCTTACCGGGTCAGGGGGCTCCAAGCCCCATCCAGCCTGCCCTGGAACATCTCCAGTGAGGGGGCAGCCACCCCTGCACTGGGTAACCTGTGCCAAGGCCTCCCCACCCTTATGCTCAAGAATTTCTTCCTAATGTCTATTCCCCCTTCACATTTACAACCATTCTCCCTTGTCCTATCACTAGGAGCCCTTGTAAAAAAGTCCCTCCCCGGTTTTCCTGGAGCCCCTTTCAGCATTGGAAGCTGCTATAAGTTCTCCCTGGAACCTTCTCTTTTCTGGGCTGAAGAAGCCCACTCTCTCAGCCTGTCCTCGTAGCAGAGGTGTTCCATCCCTCTGATCATGTTCGAAGCCTGCTCTGGACCAGCTCCAACAGTTCCATCTCCTTCTGTTGGGGATTCCAGAGCTGGACACAATACTCCAGGTGGGGTCTCACGAGAGCAGAGTAGAGGGGGAGAATTCCCTCCCTCTACCTGCTGGCCGTGCTTCTTTTGATGCAGCACAGGACACGGTTGGCCCTGATCCAGCTGCCTATATCATCAATGAAAATATTAAACAGCACCGGTCCCAGTACAGACCCTTGGGAGGGCAAGGGGAGCCCTGCCTGCACCCCACATCCTTTCACTTACCGCCCTTCTCTCCCCACAGGCGAGGACCACGTCCCAGGGGCCCAAGGGGATGGGATCCCCATGCCCCAGAAGGTGCTTTTCCCCATGGAGCGCCTTTCCATGAAGTGGGAGCACACCTCCCAGCCCGTGCCCTCACCCTGCATCCTCACACAACTCAGCTCAGGTCAGGATTTTCCTCTCGGGGCGCTTTCTGGCACAGCTCCGCCAAGCAGAGCCTCCTTTGCTCTCCCCACCTCTCCTGCTCTCTCCCCAGCCCAGTGCAGCAGAGCAGCCCAGTGTGGGCTGGCCCCAGGGCCGTGCCCACCGCAGGCTGCAGCAGAGCTCTGGGCTGTGACCCCACAGTCCCGGCGCCTCAAAAGGGCACAACAGCTGCTGGAGGGGAGAGGGCTCTCACCACAGGGTGACCCCACACTGGCCATACTGGTCTGGGTGGGAAACAGAGCCAGGTAGATGGGGATTGCTGCTGCTGAGCCCCTCTCATTCCTGCCTGATGGCTCACGGACAGTGCTTGGAGAGCCCACGGGCTGTCTCTGCTGGCACCAAGGGATGGTGTCGGCTGCACAAGAGCCAGCCCGGGGGATTTCAAAGGAAGTATCCTGAAGCGCTCTCCAGCCTTCTGTCCCTTTGCTTGCTGTCTCCTCACAGCCTCTCCTGGCACAGCAGGGTCTTTGTCAGCACCTCAGCTCCACTGCTTTACTCTTTCCTCTGAGAGTCCATCGGATGCTCACTCATTTGGCTGTATTCCTGCCAACAGCTTTGGAAGAGCCATTGAGCCTTCTGGCCCTGCCCTGAGGAGCCCCTTTTTTGGCAGTGGTGCCAGCAGAGAGGCCAGCTCTGACACAGTGGTGCCCATCACCTTCTCCTCCCTGCAGCCACAGGGTGGGGGGGCACTGTGGAGGCAATGAGAATGTCACAAGGTACACGAGACCTTGCAGCTTACAGAACTGCAAAGGTAAAAGGGAACAGTGTGGAGGCGAAGAGAGACCAGCCCCGAAAAGACCACGTCCTGCTGCCGACCAAGGCACCAGCTCCAAGGGAGCAACAGCCCTGACCTGAGGGTGGCAGAGAAAGCCAGAGCTCCCTGAGGCAGTGAGGGAGAGCGCTGAGGGTCGCTGTGGCTGCTCTGCCATTCAGAGAGTTGGCTCCTGGCTCCCGATCCCCTGCTGCCCCCTGTGCCCCAGCTCCAGGAAAGGACACAGAAGAGCTGGGAGCTGAGGCAAAGAATTTTCTGGTTTAGTCTCTAATTTATTTAGGCCGGCACCATTTACACATGAGGTCTCTGAGGAAAAACAAAACAAAAGGAACCAAAAAAAACAAAGGAAAAAACCCAAGCCAAGCCAAACCAGAGATCTTAGGAGGAAAGGCTTTCCTGGGAGGGTAGGGAGGCCCTGCCACAGGTTGCCCAAAGCAGTGGTGGCTGCCCCATCCCTGGAGGTGTTCAAGGCCAGGTTGGATGGGGCTCTGAGAACCCTGACCGAGTGCAAGATGTCCCTGCTCTCTGCAGATGGCTTGCACTGGATGGCCTGGAAAGGTCTCTTCCAACCCTGCAATGTAATTTTCTGATTCCCTCGAGCCCTTCTTGTCGATGGGAATAACGCTGGCGAGCTTCCAGTCGGTGGGGAAAAGGGGCATCCCAGTCCCCCTGAACTCCTCCCTTTTCCCAGCTCATGGCTCCTGTCTCTCTTCCAGGCCTGTCCCAGCTGTGGCTCCAGCCCAGGCAGCAGCAGCCCTCGCACGCAGCCTTTGTCCCTGCAGTGCAGGTGGCAGCCCAGGCCCCGCAGGCACCCCAGGTCCCACCAACAGGTACGGCACCCCTGGCTGCTCTGGCACCCGGCACTTTCAGCATCCCTGGTCCCTGGCACTCCCAGCATCCCCACCGGCCCTGTTCCCAGCAGCTCTGGCACAGGGGGGCAGCAAGCTGGGATGGGCATCCCTGCCTCGCCTGAGAGATGTGTGCCCAGGAAATCCCACTGACAAGGAATTTGGCAATTGCTTGGGTCATCTCACACAGATTTGCTGCTAGAAATGAGTCTCCTTCCCAGTGTACAAGCACTTCCTGATGGCACAGATCACCATGCAGGGAGGTCCCTACCTGCAGACTCCCCATGAACCTGGCACAGAGCTGCTGGTAAGAGACCCCAGCACCCCTGAACACTTTCCCTTCCCCGGAGGAACTGGTGAGACTGTTTAGGTTTGGGTGGCACATGGGAAGCCCCCACATTGTGTCTTGGGAGACACCTGAGTGTCCTCAGCAGCCAACAGCCAGAAGGCACCATGGCCCAGCCACCACTGCAGCTCCAAACGAGTGGCTTCCAGGCCCCTTGAAGCCCCAGATCCTCCAAAGCTTTGTGCTCCACAAACCCTTCTGTCCCCAAGGCAGGGACCCACCCCGAGCCCTGTAGCCTGGGGATGCTCTAAGGCACAAGAGCAGAGGTGACACCGCCCATGGTTCCTGTCTCTCTTCCAGGCTCAGCACTCCAAGTTCCCATCCTGCCAACACCTGCCCCCGTAGTCACGGGATCCATAGTCCAGTTGGTAGCCAAGCCTCCACCGGATCCACCAACAGGTACAGCACTCCTGTCTGCTCTGGCACCTTCGGCATCTCCAGCACCCCTGACAGCCGGCCACTCCCCGCATCCCCACCACCCTGTGGCCGGCTCGGTGGGTGCCCCTGGAGGGCTCCCCCAGCCTAACACAGCTCCCTCTCACCCACACAGTTCTGCAGAGGGCTCCCTGCGGCTGCCTCTTCGACCCCCGCGCCTTTGGCATACAGTGGACCGTCAGCCCCGCGCCTCCACCGGCCACATCCACCCGCACGCACAGCGTCATGTTTGTGCCCAGTGGTGTTCCGTCGCGGCAGGGGGGCTGGGGGACACACCAGACCTTCCCAGCACCAGGGACCCCCCAGGGCCAACCCCAACACGTCCCACCCTCCAACGAAAAGAGGAGCGTGGTGGCCAAGGACCCCCAGCACATCAAGGGGGATCCCCTGAGGATCACCGTGAGCAGCAGAGCCACCCGTTCTGGGACACCCCCAGGCAGAGACGGCCCCCTGGGCACCGATGGCCCCTCCACCTCCTCTGCTGCCCCCGACAACCAAGCCCTGGGGCAATGGGAGGGCAATGTTTCCTTATTTGAGGAGGAGCTTCTCAATGAGGCCCGAAGGCTCTTTGGGTGCTCTGAGGATACCGTGGGGATCAGTCCCAGCAGTGGCCCCACGTGCGGGGCCCAAGGTGGCACCACTGCAGAGGACAGAGCAGTGGCCGCAGCCCCTCAGGTGCTGTCGGTCTTGAGTGCCCGGGACATCCAGGAGCACTTAGCCCAGAACAACGCCTCCACCATGGCCACCAGCAAAATTCCCCTGGGCAGCCACATCCCACCCAGTTCCTCTGCTGCCCCCCACTCCCAAGCCCTGCAGGACACAACAGACAACCTTGCATGGCACGAGGACATGACTTTCGAGGAGCTCCTCAGAGAACTTGATTGCTCCCTGGATTCAGAGGAGGACACCAGCATGGCCAGCCCTCTCTGCGACATCGCCTCGTTCCTGCTGCCCGAGGAGATGCCCAACCCCGACTACAGCATCCCCAAGAACACCGACACCATCCTGAGCCAAGATGAGCTCATCAACATGGGGATGGAGTCCCAGAAGCCCTGGGCAGGTTCAGGGATGGAGCTGAAACAGTCCCAGCTCTCCACGTCACAGAAGCAAGGGCAGAAGAGAAGGCAGAGCCCCTCACCAACGTCACCCAGCAAGCACAGGTCTCTGGGAGGCAGCAGAGAGGTGGAAGGGTGGCATTAAGGGAAGAGCTGAAGCCCAACCAGGACCTCAACCGGCCTGTGCCCTGAAAGACAATAAAATATGTTCCTTCAATTTTATTAACAACAGGAGGACCAAGGAGAATCTCCCTCGTTTAGTGGATGCAGGGGGAACAGTAGTGATGAGGGATGGGCGTGAGGCAGAGGTACTTCATGCCTTCTTTGCCTCGGTCTTTAATAGGAAGGTCAGGTTCTCGGGATACTCAGCCCCCTCTTCTCTAAGCTAAACAACCCCAATTCCCTCAGTCTCTCCTCGCAGGGCTTATTCTCCAGCCCCCTCACCAGCCTCCTTGTCCTTCTTTGCACACGCTCCAGCCCCTCAATGTCTTTCTTGTAGTGAGGGGCCCAAAACTGGGCCCAGTACTCGAGGGGCGGCCTCACCGGTGCTGAGTGCAGGAGCACAATTACCTCCCTGCTCCTGCTGGCCACGCTGTTTCTGACACTGCCCATCGATCCAGCCTTTCCAGATCTCTCTGCAGAGCCTCCGTTCCTTCAAGCAGATCCACACCTGCACCCAGCTTGGTGTCACACGCAAACTTGCTAAGGGGCGTTCCGCTGGATTTTACCCACAGACACTCTCCCCCATCATCACCCTCACTGAGCTCGAGGCGACCAAAACACTCTGTAACACAGAGGGCTCCCCTCAGTTGGACTGTTGACTCCGCCATGCTCCTGAGGGGAACACTCTGAACTCCTAAGGGACTTCTTGCTGTGGTTTCTAACGTGTCCATAACCTTGGCATCTCTGCTGCCACTTGGAGTGCCATCCCCCCCTTGCTCTGAGGGGCCAGACCAAAGGGCCTGGCTACCACACCATCCCTCAGACGCTGGAGAGCCATTGCCAGGCTTTTTGCTATCAAGCCTGGCTTTGTCCCCTTCCCTCCCGACTCCTGTCCTGTTTAAAGCTCTGTTGATGAGCCCTGCAAACTTCCTGGAAAGCACCCTTTTGCCCCTGGGGGACAGGTGTACCCCAGCCTTTCTCAGCAAGCCTGATGTTCCATGGGCCATCCCATAGTCAAAAGCCCCAATGTTATGTCCCAACACCAGGTTCAGAGCCAGTTGTTTCTTTCCTGCCTCTTCCTACTCCTGCCCTCATCATTCCCTGTAACAGGAATGACAGAGGAGAACACCACCTGCACAAGCGATCCCTTCGCCATTCATCCCAAGGCCCCGAAGCCCCTTTGAATTGCCCTCAGCTTTCTTGTTGGGTTTTCATGACTGCCTACTTGGAAAATCAACAGTGGGTAATAATCCCCGGGCATAACCAGAACTGAGGGTTTTCCGGCCACATCTCTAACCGAGGCCCCAGTAGGCAGCAGAATTCCCTATGGAACGGGTCTGCTCCGCAGATCGGGCCTCCTCTTCCCTTCAGAAGGGAGTCCCCTTTGACAAGGACCCGTCTGTTCTTCTTTCCAGAAGCCGTTTGGACGGATGGCTTCGGGTGCCTTAACCTGGGTGATGTTTCTGGGCTGTCAGACCCCCCACAGAGGAGAGAGGAGACCAGGGCTTTGTGTGACTCGTTTATGTTGAGCGCGCTGCCCGCCAGCCCCCCAGCACCGACACCGCCCCTCAGGGTGCCCTGGTGGGCCTGGATGGCCGTGTCGGTGCTGGGCAGCCGGCGGGCAGCGCGCTCCGGCGGCGGCGGTGAGCCCGGGGCACCTCCAGCAGGCGGGGCAGGACAGGACAGGATCCTCCGGGGGCTGCTTGCGGAAGGCCTAGGGAGGAAGGGGACACAGAGGGGGTTGCGGTGGGAGCTGCCCCCTCACCTGGCCGTGCTCGCCACTCTCGTGGTGGAAGCTGCTCAGTGCACGGCACAGGTTGGGCGCTTCACGTTGCTGGGTGCGGGGAAGGGGGTGTCGAAGGCAACCCTGGGGTGCCCTGATGGCCCCGCACAGGGAGCCCAGGCCTGGTGCTGCCACCCCCCGCGCCTCCCCCTTACCTGTAGAGACAGGGGAAGGTGCAGCGCAGCCCCAGGAGCGCCCTCGGAAGAGCAGCGGCACCGCAGCAATGCTCGGGATGATCCAGCCTGCATCGGAGGAGGAACGCTGGCACTGGTGCCCTCCCCACACCTGCCACCACTGAGCCCATCACAGCCCTGACCCCAGCGCTCCCCATCCCATTTCTAGCAGCTCCAGCTGCCCTGCTCCAACGGTGGCTGGGCTGGGCCCGCACCTGGGCTTGGTAGAGGGCACCTGGCCGCAGGTCCAGCACTGCTTTCCTGGCTGCCCGTGGCAACGGCAAGGCCTGGAGGGCAGAGCCAAGCTGGAGACGACGGCTGCTGGGGGGCAGCCAGTGCTGGGTGGGGATCCGTCCTGCCAGACCCCACACAGGCCATGGAGCAGAGGTGGGCGAGGCTGCTCGGGAGAGCCCTGGCTATGCCTTACCTGCCCATCACGGCTCTTCTCCACAAGCAGAGCGGGCCTGGCAGTCCCGTGACGCTGTAGCCTGGATGGGCTGCGGGGCATCTGTGAGCAGCTTTGGGGATGACGATGCGATGCTGCAGCCTCCACGCGGCGCTTGGTTCAACGAGGCACAGCCTTTTCTCCTGTCAGACTCAGGAATAAAAAAACCAAGTCAAAATAGTCGATTAACATTTTAAACACTCTACAGCAGGTCAAACATCCCCCCGCCCCCCCCAACAACCCCACGCCCCTATCGGATGCGCTGCCGAAGGACGCTGCTTTCGCCTCTGGCTGCCTTCTCTCTTTCCTTCTTCCTGATGGGGTCCAGCTCAAAACAGCGCCAGAGCTGCAGCGTTTCATCAGCAGCTGCCGAGGCCACTGTTGCTCCGTCAGGGCTCATTGCCATGCTCAAGACTCTGCCAGTGTGACCTGAGGAAGAGGGCTGCAGTCAGGGATGGGCCAATCACCGCACGCCCTGCTCCCTCTGCTTCTACCGCCACGGTCACATTTACTGCCACTCACCCCGTGATCCCCACCGGCTCGCAGAGCTGTCCCCACCCCGTGCTGCAGCAGCAGCAATTCAGCCCCTGGCCGTGCACTTGGAGCAGCAGCATTCCTTCAGCAGCCCACAGGAGCGCCTCCCTCGAGCAGCACGCGCCCCTGGGCACCGCTGGGCATCAGGGACGCTCCGGGCTAGAGCACCGCTCTGCTCAGACCCAGGATCGCCCCTGCCTTCAACCTCAGCAGCCCTCCCCTCCCCAGGCCAAGGGCCCAGCCCACCTTGCAGCTCAGTGACCTTGGCCAGCGTTGGATACTTCCAGATAACCAGCTGGTTCTGGGCAGAGCCGTGGCCTGAAATGAGCTCCTTGTAGCTGGCTGACCACAGGATGGAACACACCTGGGAAGGGGCAGGTAAGACAAGCTGCTTGTGCTGATGCTCGCCACCCAGAGACCAGCACGGTCCCCTCCTTTGCCGGGCCTCAGGAGCCAGCAACTCTGTCCAGGCGTCCCACCAGAAGGTGTTTATGTCCAAGCCGACGGTCACGGCTCACCTGGGAACGGGCATCAACAGCCCCGAGGCAGGTGCCAGAGCGCACATTCCAGATGCGGATGTGTCTGTCGCCAGTCCCTCCTCCGGTGGCCACAACATTTGACTGCCACGGACACCACGCCACAGCCTGGCAGAGGAGGGTTATAATCCTGAGCCATGCAAGAAGCAACCTGTGCACAGGCAGCGTTGCACAGCTGCCTTGCACACAAACACCTGCCCACAGCTGCCCTGCGCTCACCTTGACAGCACCCTGGTGCTGACGGAAGGTCTGGACGGGAGCGAGTTCTCCACCGCCCCCCCCGCTGCGCGGCCAGATGTTCACCAGGTTGTCATCGCCACCGCTGGCAAGGTAGCGCCCGTCCAGAGACCACCGGAGTCCACACACCTGCTGCGTGTGACCGGCAAGTGTGGCCACGTGGTGCTCAGCCACTCGCACATCGTGGTGGTGGATGTGGCCACTGCGGGCCCCGCTGCGGAGAGAAGCTTCAGCACGAAGGCCAAGAGAGGCCTTCTCCCCACAGTCCAACACAACAAGCCGAGCAAGGATCCCAAGCCAGGACAGAAACCGCTATCCCTGACCTGCACCGCTCGCAGAGCCAGGATAAGAACCCACCCCAGCTCCACGCTGCCCTTCACAACCCCCCACCTGCTGCTTTACCTGGAGAGGGTGGAGCTGTTCCAGCTGAGACACCCCACACGGGAAGAATGGCTGCTCATGGTTCGCAGAAGTTTCTGCTGCTCAACATTCCACAGCTAGAGAAGGAGAGCAATAAGTTCCCCACAGCAGGAGGAAACCCCAGCCCTGTTGCTTTGCCCTAGGAACCTCACGGCACAGGCTTTGCCAGTCAGCCCTCTCAGTATGGGAGCAGGGATCAATTGGTATCTCACGCCTCCAGAACGGAGGAGGACTCGAGGGCTCAGAAAGCCCCAAACCATACTCGGCCTCGCTGCTGCAGCTGCTCACTGCCTGTGGACACTGCCAGCCCACGCGAGCCAAGGCAGAGCGCATCGCATCCCTCCTGTGCCAGCCAAGCCTTTGTCCCGAGGCCCCACAGCTCCAGCAATCTCTAAACATCTCTGCTTTTACCCCTGCACTCACCTGCACCTCAGCATTGCTTGTGCCAACTGCCAGGTAACGTCCATCTCCGCCCCATGACACACAGGAAACATAATCAGCCACACGCTCCACCTCCATCAGCTTGATGATCTCCCCAGAGGTGCGATGCCACAGGTAGACAGAGGTGTCCAGGGCCACTGCCAGCACGTCCTGAGCGCTCCAGTCAAGGAGATTCAGATCTACAGTTTGCAAGAGCAATGCAATGCAAGTCTCCCCGTGCTGACCCGCAGAGCCCTGCCCTTCCCCAGCGCTGATGCCAGCTCTTCCACCGGCACCGGGGGGTGTGCGCACACACACGGACACACAGGCAGGGAAGGGGCGGCCTTCTGGCTCTCACCGTGCCCGGACAGTCGGGTCAGGTAGCCCTGACCCAAGCACCCTGCACAGCACTCTGCACCACTCACTCTTCCTATCAGGCTGCACAGGGACACTCCACGAGTGCTCCCTGCCAGCCTGAGGGCATCACACACTGGAACAGCCCAGTCGCAGTTCCAGTGCCTTGCACCACACCGTCCTGGGAACTGCACTCCTCTGAGCAAGGATCTCAATGCCCAGCACTCAACATTGCAGCCCACTTACAGTAGTCGTCGAGGATGTCTGGGGCATCCAGGACCCGCTCTGGCGCCGAGGGAATGGATTTGGCATTCCTCCTCCTGCATCCACCCATCATCCTCTGACTGCAGAGCACCTCCAGGTTCTTCTGAGAGCCTGAGTGCAGAGAAACACCTCTCTTAACCTGGGTTACTCTTTCCTCCCAGCTAAGCACTGCTCAGCCAAGCAGAAATCTCTTCTGCTGAAAATGAAGCCCTGAGAGCGGGGAAAGCCTCAGAAGAGAGCAAGGCGCTGACAACCCTGGCGGGATCAACTGCTGACCCAGGGGGAGATCCCACTCTGGAATTCACAAGAACGAGTTTCACTGACAACCACCTGGTTTTCTGCATCCCATTATGGTTAGTGACAGTTAAGGCACAAAGCAAACAGCAGGGAGTTGGAAGCCTTTGCCGCCTGCAGTGCCAGTAAGCACCGGGCAGCTTTTGTAAATAAATTCGCTGGAGCTGTTATGCAGCCCCTCAGCCTCTGGAAACCTGAGGATTAGGGAGACCCCGGGGTGCACAGCAGCTCCCAGAAGCCAACTGGTCCCTCCCTCCCGTGTCCACACGTGGAGTCTCTGTGTTGCTGTTCCCCTGCCCAGGTGTCTCCAGCCACCTCAACTCGCACACACCCCGCACCTTACCTGCCGCAGCGTTCCGTGGCTTTCCACTGAGGCGCAAGATCTTTGCCTCTTCCGGATCGAAGCCGTTCACATTCACTGCCCAGGCTTTCCGGTGCTCCTACACAGACAATCCACCCTCAGCACGATGCGTGCCAAACACAACACACATGCTGCCCTTCAGACTGCAGCTGGCAGAGCACACACCAACGCCCCCTTCTCCTGGAATCAGGACATTCTGCCTGATACGTTTGAAAGCCTCATTAGCCCAAAGTTGGGGGGTACTACCACAAGTGGCAGAGGCTCTTCCCCCCTGCAGAACAGCAATGCTCAGGCTCCCGTCCACCCATCCCATTCGTGGGCCCTACAATCTTCTACCTCATCCCAGGTTCCCGAAGCCCAGGGCCGGAAGCAGCGATGGTTGGGGCCGTCAGCATCACACACCCACTTGACAGAATACACGGTTTCCTTATTGTAATCAGTGTAACTCAACCACATGCTCACCTTCTTGGCAGGTGACTCCTCAGCAGGGTCCTTCTCTTTGGTGAGAAGGAAATTGGCCAACTCCATCCGCATCGTGCTGCGGTTGGGAATGTAGCGATCTGGCCCAGCACTTGTTGCCTTCCTCTGGATCCAAAATCCAGATTCACCTGCATTCACAAGCATAAATACTGTCTTACAGCTATTCAACAGCCTACAGGAGAGCTTTCCTGAGACAGCAAATCCAGCACTTTTCCACATCACACCTACCCAGTAGGAGTCACAGAGCTCAGGCCATCCCAATCCCAACTAACTTGTATTTCTGGCCCCCCTACCTAGTGGCACTGCTTAGGGACAGCCAACAGGCAACTCCTTGGGTCCAGCGCAGCAATTCCAGAGTTCACAGAGAAAGGCAGGATGCAAAAAATGCTGGCCTCAAAGGGCAAGCAGTACTTGCCCTCGTCAAAAGGCCCTCCCCAGCTTTCTGGTAGGCCTCCTTGGAAGGCTGCTCCCAAAACCTTCTCTTCTCCACGCTCAACAACCACAACTCTCAACCTGTCCTCAGAGCAGAGGGGCTTCAGCCCTCACATCATCTTTGTACCCCTCCTCTGGACCCGCTCCAACAGTTCCACTCCTGCCTTACGGTGGGCGTTCCAGGAGCGGGCACAGGGCTCCAGAGCTGGGCACGACAAGGTGGCTGACCCCCAGGAGCCAGGGACTGTCGCCCACCTCCTCCTGCCTGACCAGCAGCCCTGCCGGGGCAGCGTGGCACGGAGCCCGGAGCCCCTCGGCTCCAGGCAAGCAGCCCAGGCGACGCTCCCCTCACCCCCCTGTGCCACTGCTCATCCCCGCTCACCGGCCATGCTGGGCACCGTCTCGCTGCAGCCGTGGGAGCGACTGGCCGGCCTCATGGGCGCCGTGCCCCTGGAGGGGCTTCGCCCGCGGCCGCCGCTCTCCTTCGCCTGGTGCTGCCACCGCACGGGCAGCGCGTTGGGGATCGTCGGGGAGAGGTTCAGTAGCGCGACAGGGACCGCCTGGAACGTGAGCTGAGCCATAGCCTGCGGGGGGGGGGGGGGGGGGGGCGTCAGTGGGGGCAGGGGGCAGTGAAGGGACCGGGCTGTGCCCTCCCTGCCAGATCCCCCCCCCGGGGCCGCTCCCAGAGCCCCTCAGGGACACCCACGTTGCACCCTCCGCCTCTCAGGGCACCCCCACATTGCAACTCCCGCACCTCAGGGCACCCCCCAATCGCACCCCTCACCTCTCAGGGAAACCCCCATCACACGCCTCCCCTTTCAGGGAAACCCCCCTCATCGCACCCTCCCACCCCTCAGGGCACCTCCCAACGCACTTCCCCGCGCTTCAGGGCACTCCCCCCATTGCATCCCTCGCCTTCCAGGGAACCCACCTCATTGCACCCCTGACCCCTCATCGCAACCCCAACCCATCACCGCACTCCCCGCCCCTCAGAGCACCCCCTCATCACACCCTTGGCCCATCATCCCTCCCTCTCATCGCACCACCCACCCCTGAGGGAAAGCCCCAACGCCCGCCTCCCCCCTCAGGACACCCCCCAATTTCATCCCCCGTCCCTCAGGAACTTCCCCCTCATCGCACCTCTTGCTTCCCAGAGACCGCCCCTCATCGCAACCCCTTCCTCTCGGGGCATCCCTACATTGCACCCTCCGCTCCTTCAGGTCACCCCCCTCATCGCAACCCCGTCCCTAAGGTCACTGCCCCATTGCTCCCCTCGCTCATCTGGGACCCCCGCACATCGCACCCCTCGCCCCCCAAGGACCACCGCGCTCATCGCAACCCTGACCTCTCATCGCATTCCCCGCCCCTCAGAGACACCCCCATCATACCCCCCGACCCTCAGGGCACCCCCTCATCGCTCCCCCCGCCCCTTAGGGACCCCCCTCATCGCACCCTCGGCCTCTCACGGACCCCTCTCATCGCACCCCCTACTTTTCAGGGACGCTCTCACCCCTCAGGGCACCCCCCTAGTGCAACCCCCCCGCCCCTCAGCGCCCACTCCACCGCAACCTCTCCCCGCCGCGGTGCCTCAACGCCCTCTTTTGTCACCGGCGTCTCTCTCGGGGTGTTTCCCCCCTCCGTTTCCCCCGGACTCCCCGCATGAGACACCCCCCCAACTCGCCGCAGCCCCCGCAGCGCCGCTCGCTGCCGCCTCCTCACCTCCGCTCTGCGGTTAAAAGCTCGCGCAGCCCTCTTCCTCCAGGACCGCGCTAGAACCCCGCGCGGGCGCTCCTCCCATTGGCTCCCATTCGAATCGGAAGTCCAAGCGCTATTGGCTGGGACGAGGGTCGTGGGCGGGGCTGTTCCCGCCGAGAGGCAGCGCGCGCGGCTCAGTGAGGGGCGGCGGGGAGCGAGGCGGGAGGGGCTCGCGCGGCCGCTCCTCTCTGCGGGGACCACCACAGGATCCCCATTTGCAAGAAGATACAATAGCAAAAAGCTGCTCTTACAAAAAGAAGTCTCGAGAGCCTGAACTGACAAAACATGACAAGTGCAGAAATACTGATTTTGTCCAAAGCTCTGATTTTGCTCTTCTTCTATCCCAGAAGCGTTTTATCCCAGAAGTGATGCTGATGTCAGCCCCTCGGGGCGTGTGTTAGGGACCCTAGAGAAGGCTGATGACCTGGGGGAGCTTTTCCCGACTTTTGCACTCCTCTTGTCACAACATTGGCGGCTGTCGCTGACCTTTTCTGAACGGCCAACCAGTCTTTCCCCGCAGCCGAAGGACTTCTGGAGAAGTGACTGTTAAAAATAGATGCAAACGCCTTCTTTCTAGCACGAAAGGGATGGTTTCACTTTGCTAACAGGAGCTCCATTTCCTCTCCTATCCCGTAATTCTTCTGAAAAGCAAATGCTTGGGCAGCTTTAACTCTAAAAGCGATTCATGTTGGAAATGATCTGGCTGCCGCTGTGGAGCTCAAAAAATTTTCCAACACTGCCTTCGAAAGCTGTCCCTGTTGTGAAACGATCTACAGTTCTGGATTGAATCTGCTGATAAGTGGGGAAAAAAAAATCTGGGGAAAAAGATTACACAAGTCATTACTCAGTGCAATTAAATTAATTGAAAGGCTTGGCTGTCTGAATGGTGAGGGAATTTGCTAATTCTTAGTGATCAAAATGTGCCAGACTTGCTATTCCAAGGATTGAGGACATTGAATACCATCCACTGTCTTAGGTCTTTTGACTGTTAATGCTCTTCTGCCTAGAATCACAGTTTTTGTTTATTTGGGAAACAGAACTTCTCTTATATGGTAAAAAGTTCTTATACTATTTCTTGTCCCTTCTGTAATCGGGATAAGAACAGTCCATAAATCAGCCTGCACCTCTGCATCTTTGCTATGCTCTGCCCGAGTTGTGTAATTCAAACAAACCTGCTGTTATCCACATAGTCTGTCGATCATTTTTTTTCCAGCTCCCAGGCGGGTCCCGGCAATCCCTGCCCAGCCCAGGCCGGCGCTCCCGGCCGCGCGGCAGCTCCGGGAAAGGAACCACTCTTTAAGCCGGCCCTTCGCGGGGAGCGGGAACGGACATCGCGGTGCGGACTCTGAGCCGCGACATGGGCGTTGCCGGGGCAATTCCAGGGCCACCGGGGGCTTCTTTTTGGTGGAACTCAGCACAACTTATTTGTCAATAATCTCCGGGGGATTTCCTTAATAATCCCAAGTATTACTCGACTACTGGCATTGGCGTTGTTTCTTTGGCAAACCCCACACATTTCTGTAACTGTACCTCATACAAAGGCTGTACTGATAGTCCGTCATTTGAATCCAGAATCGACACCATCCCACCCTCCCAAGAAAAATTCTGACCTCACCAACTGCCTGCGCTTCTGGCAGTCGCAAGCAACCTTCTCCAGCAGTTGTAGCAATAATTATATCGTCCACATGCTGTAATATTCTTCCCCCGTCATTTTCTTTTCCTATATTTCTAGTTCTTTGGCGAATTGATTGCCAAACATTGTCGGACTCTCTTAAAATCCTCGAGATAGAACACTCCACGGATGCTGAGTTTTTCTACCAGTTTCAGGATTTTCCCATTCAAAAGCAAAAACATTTCCGAATACATCATTTCATCTCCTTTTTGTTCTCTTCTTAGAAAAACCGTTAATTGCAATTAAGTGTTATAATTTAGTGATCCATTCACAGGCCATCGTTCTCCTCCATCTCATTTATACAACGGCCACCACTGATTACAGTATTTCATTCCATTTTCTTCTGTTGCCCTTCCCCCTGGAGTCCCGCCTAATTGCTTCCAAGGCATTAAAACGCACCCCAGGGGGGATTTCTTTACAACATTGACACCTCCTTGCGATGATTCCCCACCCATATTTCAAACAAGTGATTGCGCACCTACTGACAAATCACAAACAAACCACAACGGATAGCAATTACAACCCCGGCTGTCTCAAAATCTTAAGTAAAATCAGCAAATCATCTCAAAGTCCGTTTAAAAAAAAAATATCAAGTCGTTTTTCCAAACTGAAACAAAGGAGGACTCTTAACTCTTCACACAGACAACCCCGAATCACACAGACAACCACACACGGAGAGTCCCTCACGCAGAGAATTACACAGACAATTACAAATCTCAAGGAAACGGAAAACAAAATCGCGATTATATTCCAAACAAAAAACCGGATTATATATCAACTATACCTAATGCCAAACCGAACCCCAGATCGTGTACCGAATTGCAAATTAGGTACCGTTCTAGCCCAGCCCTGCAGGGCTGCTCGCCTCCGACTTAGGAGCAGACAACCAAAGCAGACCAAACAGCAGAAAGGATGCTTTAATTCTTTACTTGCGAGTGGAATCCTTGCTTCCAAGACACGGTCCGGAGCGGGGGTGGAGGTGCCTCCACCCCTACCGATCCGAAATCCTGAAAGCAGGTCCCATCAGGGTCGCCTAATGATACCGAAAATGCCGACAAATAAATTCTCTCAGACTCCTTTTAGAGAGTTTTAGAAAACAGCATCCTTTATTCAGCGCTGGGCACGGGAGAGAATGATTTCCCTCAATCCTGCACGACGAGACAGTAACCGGTCACAGTAAATAATCCCCCTCACATGGACGTGTATAAATTCTCCCTGCACATCCTACTACTTTCCAAAGACTAATTTTATCATAAACTTCAACACAGCCAACTCTCCGCTAGTTAGAGCTTCAGAGCTCTGTTTGACCTTGCATTTCTAAGACAAGTAAAGCACTGTTTTTTAAAAAATCCACAAACATACTAGATCAGAAGAACAGCCCGTGCCTGTCTGTCTGTCTGTCTGTCTAACTTGAAGAAACACTGCCACTGAGATATGACTAAGGTGAAGTTCGTTAGAAAACCAATTCTACAGAAAAGCAGTTCTATTTAGGTCAAAATATTCCATTCCTTGCCACAACAACCACTTCTTATATCAGGTTCAGTCGAATAGCGGCGAACGAGAGGTAAAGAGGGAGGAGTTGTGCAATCTCCCTCGTGTCAGGCTGTGGGAAATGAAGAACCGGTGATTAGAAAAAGTCACTAAGAGGTGATTTGAAACGAGGACCGCTCCCGGAAAGCATTAAACAGTATTATTCGAAGCTGGAAGCTAAGCTCGGGTTCGTATCGGTAATTTAGAAATTCTTGAAATATAAGTAGCTGTGGAATAGGAGTGAAAATATAATAGCTCAGGTTCACCAATCAAAAGGCGAATGGTAAGGGTTACCATTTAGCAGAGAGTCTTAGAGTAACGATTCAAATTGTTCAGGACACACATCCAGTGGCTGCAAATCCGTGTATTCTTTGAAGAGCTTTAACTGAAAAACAGTGTTGCTTTACAGTGCCAGAGTTAGGAGATGCCGCCTTCTGCATTCTCCTTCTTTCTTTTGAACGGGGAAAATTTTGAAACGTGCAGAAAACCTCAGTCTCCATGGACTATTCCAGCCCAATGATCTCAAAAGAGTGCAATGATTTTTGGAACTCAATTAGCCGAAGACCAATCGGCCTGGGCGGGGCTGCGCCGCTGCTTCCCGCAGAGCCGAGCCGAGCCGTCCCGGGCCGGCCGGGCAGCGCTGCCGCGGGCGCTGCAGCTCCTCGTCCCGCTCTGCTCCGGCGGCAGCACGGGCTGGGAGCGCTCCTGCCCGCGGTGCGGGGGGGTGTCTGGAGCAGGGGCTCCGTGGGCAGCGAAACCCGGCACGGCTTCCCAAGGAGGTCCCGTCCGGGAAAGGGTCAGGGTGAGGGGTTGTGCGGTGGGGGCAGGGGCTGCGGGGAATGATGTTACGAAAAGTTTAGTTTTGGAAGCTTTATGAGCTGCTCCTGGGAGCTGCCAACAGTGAAGATAAAGTTTTAATTCTGTCCCCTAGACAGACCCTTCCCGGGCAGCTTTCAAACCCAGTCCTGCTGATCGAATAGAAGAACAAGTTAGACAGAAGGTGAAAAGTTAATTAAAGGAGCTGTGTTTGTGTAAGAGCCGGGCATTACTAATTAATGGAATAGTGAGGGAATTTCTTGGAATGGCATCGTTCGGAGGCAAAGTGACATGGATGGAAGTGCAAACAGAAGAAAGAATTGTGTTAAGGAAGAAGAATTGTGAGGACCTGAAGACCCCATGGAAAATTTGAAAGACTTTGTAGCTTCTGTAATCCGGAATGGAATTGAACTAAGGTGCCTTTTCAATGGGAGATTTCGATGCGTGGAGGGAGGTTGTGAAGGGGTGGGGCCCTGCCTGCAACTGAGAGACAGCGAGTAGTGAAAGCAGCTCACACTCAATTACAGGTGCTTATCGCTGCCAGAGCCTTCCCAGGGGATGGAGATCATTATCTCTCCGTCTCTGTCCCCGAAGAGGATCCAAATGGCAGTGCAAAATACCAGCCCTTAAAGAGATACCAAGGACCTGAGATAAGAGGCTTAGAAAAACTGATGGAAGAGGCTTGGAGAGTATTTCGTAAAAGATTAGAGAGCACTAGAGCACCGGCAACAGTGGCAGCTTTCTTTTATTTGGTTTTGAATCAACAGCTGGTATGGGAGAGTTGTAATTTTGTGACTAGTATAGGTGCTACTGGCCACACTCAGAAGGAGCCCTTTTGCGACCTCTTGAATACAGATTAGGAAGCAAGGTAGGAATGAAACTGATTTTATAGTTACCAAAAATTCCCAAGCCTTTGCTAGGAAGGGATTTGTTAGAGCAACTAGGGGCAGAAATAATATTGGGTGGAGAATGATGTATTAGTTGAGGGTTTGAGTTTAACCTTAAAACAAGGACCGAAAAGGGAATAAAGAAATAGTAGACAGATTACTGGCGTATAGACTATTGGTAGCCAGAACTTTTCCTGACAAAGCTTGAGTGCATGCCCTCTAGTTCTGGTCACCTGAGAGAAGAGAACAACCCCAGCTCCCTCAGTCGCTCCTCATAGGGCTTGTGCTCCAGCCCCTTCACCATCTTCGTTGCCCTCCTCTGAACACACTCCAGCATCCTGACATCTTTACCAAACTGGGGGGCCCAGAACTGTACACAGTATTCCAGATGAGGCCTGACCAGTGCCGAGTACAGGGGGACGATAACTTCTCTGGTTCTGCTGACTACACTATTCCCGATGCAGGCCAGAATGCCATTGGCCTTCTTGGCCACCTGGGCACACTGCTGGCTCATGTTGAGCACTCAACCAGCACTCCCAGGTCCTTTTCTGCCTGACTACTCTCCAGCCACTCTGTCCCCAGTCTATAGCTCTGCATGGGATTATTGTGTCCAAAATGAAGTATCCGACATTTGGACTTATTAAACATCATCCCATTGGAATCGGCCCATGTCTCCAGTCTGTCCAGGTCCATCTGTAGGGCCATCCTACCCTGGAACAGATCAACCTTTCCTCCCAACTTGGTATCATCTGCAAACTTGCTGATGATGGACTCAATCCCCTCATCCAGATCATCAATAAAGATATTAAACAGGACCGGACCCAACACCGATCCCTGGGGGACACCATTGGTGACCGGCCGCCAACTGGATGAGACACCATTCACCACCACTCTCTGGGCTCGGCCATCCAGCCAATTCCTAACCCAGGACAGAGTGCTCCCATCTAAGCCACGGGCTGCCAGCTTCCCTAGGAGTCTACTGTGGGAGACAGTGTCAAAGGCCTTGCTGAAGTCCAGGTACACCACATCCACAGCCTTCCTCTCATCCACCAGGCGAGTCACATGGTCATAAAAGGAGATCAGGTTGGTCAGGCAGGACCTACCCCTCCTAAACCCACGCTGGCTGAGCCTGATCTCTTGACCGTTCTGCAGGTGCCGCATGATTGCACCCAGGATTATCTGCTCCATGGTTTTTCCTGGGACCGAGGTCAGGCTGACAGGTCTGTAATTACCTGGATCATCCTTACGGTTGTAATAGAATGTTGTACTTGGAAGGACTTGTGTAGTTCTTGCACGAGCATGGCTCTTCCTTTTGCTAGGTACAGAAATCTTAAGGCCCGAGTTACTCTACTGCATCATACACTTCTAAGAAATCCAGCTCTTCCTGCAGGCTTTGAAGACCACACAATAGCTGGTGAAAATCTGTGAAAGATATTGAATAGAAAGTTATCAGGAGCCCATGAAATCTCAGCTGTGTTTGCTTTTATGATAAGCTTATCTTAAAGCGTTTAGCATCTCGATTCACTGTTTGCATTTATTAAGAGTCTCTTAGCATAAACAGTCCTGGGCATCTTTTCTTTAAACTTGCTATTGAAATGTTGAGCAAAGTGCTCGTGTCACTGTGTGGTTCCTGTAGTGTGATGGGGAGCTGATAACCAGCTCTGCTGGCAGAAGCTGACAAAACATGACTTTGTTTTCTATTATTAAAGTGTGTCAGTATCAAAACTCACATATGGAGACGAAACCTTGCAGCTCTTGTCTTTTGTGTAATGTACCTATGTAGGTAACCTTTGAAACGAGATATTCTGAAGTGACTCTGGCTGTCAGACACTCTAATGGAAATATTAACATGTCATACAAGTTTTATAAACTCAACATTAAATCTGGAGCCGATTGCCTTCTTCTAAACAAAATGGGGTTTTTAAATTTTTTATTATTTGCTGCCATGTGGCCCAAGGCACTCATTCACAAGATTTCTTGTATGGGTTGGAGAGTCTGATTTACAAGGACTCCAAGCCTGGTGGGTGTGGATGGTTACATTTTGCACATGCACGGTGGGTATGCAGCTTACATTTTTAAAAGCATCCCCCTCTCAAGCAGCCAAATGCAGAAATGAGAGAACAGTGTTTGTTTGGTAAGCACACACATATTAGTGGTTCTAGAAATAAGATTTTGATGACTTGGAAACTTGCCATTGCCTAGTGCTGTCTTAACGGAGTGGCTGTTAAAGAGAACAGATCATTTAGAAATATTTCCATCAGCTATGTCAAGCTCAAAAATGACAACCATCTACTGTAGTTTTAAAAGACTGCCTTTAGATGTTGGATGAGTAGAGGCTAATTGGCCTTACTTAGTGTCTGGACTTAAGATACTGGAAGTTGAGGCTGTCTTGAAACTGTGGAAAAGCAAAATGAACTGTAGCAGAGGGAAGGCATTTGGCATGCTTTCCCACGGTCCCGTTTATTTGGATTGCTCTCAAGTTAGGCAAGGATATTGAACCAGATCTTCAGAAATTTATTCTTAGCCAAAATTACTTGGTGGGCTTTTATCTGAGAGCAGGTTTAGGATGAGCTTAAAATCATACATTTAGTTTCTCCATTGTAATGGATACGAGTAATCCAAAGGAAAACAATGCTGCCTTGGTTTTGTGATACATGGGAGTGAAAGCCTGAGAACTACAGCTTAAATAGCACGGGAAAGAAGCTGTCTTTGTAGAATATCATTTACAGACGAGTACTTGCACTGTTAAAAATTGTCTTTGCAAAAGAAAATGTTGTTTCTGTATGCCATAGTCTTTCCATTTTGTTATTTGTAGGGTGATCACCTCACCTGCCAGACAGGTGCACTTTGCCCTATTTTGTTTGAACAGGGATGACAATTACATAAAGATAAAGTTGTTCCCCAGAGTTAAACGTTTTGTTGTGCTTGCTTTAGTGGGATACACCCTTCTCAAACTACAGCCTCTTAAAGTGAAGCACAGGCAGCCCTGTCGCCGAATTGGTTTTCGTCAGAAATGTGAAAAAATATGAGCATTAATTAAATTCACAAAATGGTTGTAATTATGTGGATCATAATTTGTGTGTAAATAATGGAATTTCATTTCATGTAAAGCTTTTAAAGAGTTATCATTTTTGTCTGCCTTTTTGCAGTTACACCGGTATTGTTCTTTCAGATCGCTTTCATGCCATACTGTTGGAAAGCATGCGAAGCGTATTGAGAAGTGCTCTTTGGCTTTCCACATCCATCTCAAGTATCTTAACTTGGAAGTTATGCTCTTGTACAGTAGAAGCCTGTGTATATTATTAACTGTTCAATTATGACAGTTATGACAATTATGCCTTTTGCCGAGGTCATTAAATATAGTAAATATTGTACAAAACCTATTCACTGGGGTTTCTTGTTAAGCTTTTTTTTTTTGTCCATAAGTGATCTGGAATTATGTTGTGCAATGCTCTGTGAAGTAGTCTGGGTTTGTAGTTGCTGAGAGGCCTGGTGATTATTTCTAATTCCTCAAACTCTTGAGGTGTTACATAAGGAATATATGAAAGTTGAGTTAAATGCCTTGACCTTACAGTTGGCAGGACTATTGATCCGGTAGGAATTTGGATACTTAATCTAAAGCTTTTACTGGCTGTTTGGTTTCCTTGGGCTTTGAACTGCAATTACTTTTTCTTTTTTTTTTAAAAAAGGAAAAAAACAAACCCAAGGCTTCAGTTCCTTCCCTGAGAGTGAATTAAGGAACACATAAATTATGAAAAATTAGGCTCTGAGCTATAGAAAGTAGCTGATTGTTTTCATAACAGATCTGAAATTCTTTAAAAGCTTTTAATGATACCTTTCTAAGGCATTCTGCTTTAACACAAACTAAACTTTCTTCCATCTTCTCTCATGCTTTCTTACATTTCTGCTTTACTAACTTGAATTTTATCCTTTTCCCAAAAAATGGCTTGCACTGGAAAAGGACGTAAGCGTAAAAGGTATAAAAAGCATTTTAAGAGACCCTTTAAAGGTCGTGATCACTCAAAAGGTGGGTAAAATTTATGGCTTTTAACTTTTATTAAAGGCTTTTCGTTTTGTTTTCTGTTTGGATTAGTTTTTCATAGTCTTGGATATACACCCACTGATACCTTTTTTCTGCTGTTTGGAAGAGAGGGTGTAAGTTGGAGAGAGCTCTTATTTTGCTCTTCATCCATTCTGTGTATCTGGTAAGACTGAAGAGAGTCCTTGTTTCTCTCTCCTCTTCTCTCTTCTTGTTTCTTCAGCTTGAGCTACCATCTGTGTGATTTGCAACCAAAGTGTTCGCATTTGGTAGGCTGATTGTTGGCACTTCATTGTGACTGATGGAGAAACTGCGTGTGGAAGAGAGATCTGTTAATCTGATTTTTGTAATATTCAGTAACAGCTACATAAAGTAAATCTGATACTGCACTGATGATATGGCAGTAAACTGCCTCTTTTAGCACCTTTCAGCTTCTGTTCTACGTCGCTAGCGCAGTGTTGTGACGGATATTTTGACAGCAATGAAATGGATGTTTTTCCCCAGAGAATAATCGTCCGTAAATGCCAAACTATGCAGATCTTCAATATTAGCACTTGTCTAAGAACGGGTTTCCATATCCCATCTGGTTGTATTGTTACTGATTTGATCTTGGAGGAAGGTGCAACATAGACTTACAGTTGGAGCAGAAACTTTGTGGGGACCCTAGGTAAGCTTTGTAAGGTGTCGAGCTTATTGCTGCTGGTAGCTGCATCTGTCTGCAAAAATGTTAACTTGCGCTTGAAGGTCAAGAAGGTTTGATGAGCAATTCTGCCTTTTTCTTTATCAGTATTGTATTGGTTTCTGTTAATAGGGAGTGGGAGTTGTGAAGATTTGGCTGCATCCCAGAGCCCTTTGAGGAGTCAGGTGGTTGGGTGATCGAGCAGAGATCAGGGATCCCCTGGTCCTCTGTCCAGGGATTGGACAGAGGATTGAAATCTGGCTGAATCTTAAGCCCTTGGACTTAAACAAGTTGAGGTTACTTGATGAACATCAAAAAAAATCCCAGGGAGTTTAGGTTAAGCCCTGCATGAGTTTGGATGGGGCAGGTTCAGGACGGAGCACAAGGCAAAGCCAGTGTCTGGTCCCCATCTTCCCGTGTACCAAGTTGTGGGATGACCCTTGGAGGATGGGAATGCTCTGCAGAGCAGAGGAGTGGGTGAATGAATCCCGTGCTGGCTCTGACATGTCGAGAAGAAAACCCAGTGCACGAGGAGTCACCATTGGGCTTCATCTTCCTGAGCGATTTCCTGGAGGCAGGCGCTGCAGACCCGGTCCCTCGGCTCCTCTCCCTCACAAATGAAATACAAGAGTATAGCGTGTAGTAGAATGAGTTCAGGCAATTAAGGCATTCATCTGACAAGATACTAACCCATTTGGTTTGTTTATTGTTAAATAATAACTTCTTACAAAAGTGAATTTAACAGTGTCTGTGAAGATGGGAATTTTCTGCAACTACAGCGACGCAGCGCATTTTGGTCTGGTCCCCAGTTCCTGTGTCAAAATCTGAGTGACTGCAATAAACAATCCGGAGCTAAGTGAGCCCTGACAGGTGGACGTGTCTTCGTTTGTACAACTCTTAGTACTGCTCTGGAGACCCTACTTGGAAAAACACATTTCGTAAGAATTAAATGGAACTCTGAGCCAACGTATCAGCATTTTGTTTATGAGTTGCAGGAAGCCTGCACTGGTCATTAACAAAAAAGCAGATGCCTTAGTTCAGCTACAAAACAATCACCAGAAAAATCCACGTAAGCAACCCCGCAGTATGACATAACATACGCCTTTTTCACAGCCTTTTTAACTGCCCGGAACTTCACAGCACAGAATCTAAAAATGGAACTTAAGATTTTATTTTTATTAGTAACAAGGTGTAAAACTTGAATTCCAAACAAACAAAGAAACGACAAAACACAACGTTCCATCGGTTAACACCTGAGTTTATTATTGCAGCAAAAGGTGGGAGAACAAACACAACAAAGTCCTAAAGATATATAAGTTCTATGGGGGGTGGCCGAAGAGGAATCTTGCCTGGCTCAAACGCTTTTGCTTTAAATTGCTTCAGCTCTTCAGATGTTAATTCATTCAGTGGCGTATGGGAACTTGATGGTCTTGATGTCTGCTGTCCTCCAAATCCAAAGGCATTCAACGGTGGACTGGCCACGTTCTTTAATTCAGAGAGCTTAAAAAAAAAAAAACAACAGAAAACTAGATTCTAAAACAGGGAAATGCCTTACAAGAAATACTTGAAGCAAAAATAGAGCTGCCCAGTCCAATTTAATAACTTAGACTAGATTAGGCACTGATCGCTTTCATCGCAATTGCATGTTCTGCAGCTACGAACAAAATGCTTTAAGAGTAGACACTGTTCTCTGTATACAAACACTCCAGAAACATAAATACGCTACAATTTACAGATTTTTGTCAGTCAACCACCCAAACACTTCTTCCAGATCTTGTTCTCATCTCTCACCTATTTCAGTTAGTGCTTTATGACCCTATCTATGCGATTTGCTTCGAGAGAGTCTGTGCTCTGACCTTGGCACATCTTGCCTTCTGTGCTAAAGCCCAAATCCCACTTCCTCACCTTCAGCATTGAATATACCATCAGATTACTAAACCTTCAATGCTTTGCCTGCAGTCTCCACTTAAATCATAGTATTCATGTACTTGTCTGGATCCCAGCCTTCAGCTGTAGTTAATTTCATGTGGCCTTGCAATGCTAGTATTCCAAACCAGGCATTCAGCCGCTGCCTTGCTAACATGGAACCATCCTGATTCACTACGTTCCTTACTTAAAGGGTTTTATAAGACCCATCTGCAATTCACTGAGGTCAGGAAGGATTCTAGAAAAAGGTGGACGTAAGACCCAAAACTGTGTTTATGGACTTCCATGTCCACCTTACTCTGGCACTGCCGGAATATTCAGACGCAGTTCTATCGCCCATAGAAAACACACAGACAGAGAGATGGGGCAGTTTTCAAACTGCAAACATTATTCTCTTACTTTCCATCTTCCCTAATGCTCCCAGGAGCGTTCCAAGATTACTGTCACAGTCATCCTGCTGCCAGTCAGCCAAACACATTCATGCCAGATGTTTTTCAGGGCTGCAGTGCCAGAACATAACAGACTGTGGTCAAGATATTCAGAACAGTTCATAGATCTACTGTAAAAGTGCCAAGGAATCTAGGAATCAAACAGTTTCACGTCTCAGCTATTTAGATGCAAACAAGGATGCCCTAAAAGAATCCTGTATATTTTGTTGTAAAATACAGGACGCTGCAATCTTCAAAGCAACACTTGTCACCTACTTCTATAACGTTAGTAAAGTGCAGTCAAATACTTTGATAACCGCTGAGGAATCTATGGAACATTTGCAAGATCTCTTCATTAAAGGCAGGGTGGCACATTGCAACTACCACGTCAACTTAGAAATCTTGGTGGCAGAAATTAACGCTGGCCTTTGCAGGACAGTTGGGGGGTACGTGTCAAAAAAAACAGGAATCTAAGAAAAACATTTCCCCAAGATTAATACAAAAATTATTCCAGGAACAGAAACATTCTACCTTTCATTAAAACTTACCGAAGCTGCTTTGGTTGACGCATCTAAAGCTTTGAGCTCAGGCACTCGCTTTTTCCGTTGTTTCGGCAACTCTTGAACAGAATTAATCTAAAAAGGAGGAAAAGAAAAGCATGTTTTTATTATTGCTGAAGACTTAAAAAAATGAAAATAGAGTGATCTGACAGCTAAACTGAAAGAAGATTTCTGGAATTAGAAATTTTTCTAAGCCTAGAAGGCAAGACATTTCCTTCCCTGAAAATTCAGAGTGAGAAGCCGAAACTTTTATGATTAACACAGAATACCTTTAAATCCTCTTACTATTGTCCTTAAATAAACTATTTTACTTCAAGTAACAATAAGATTTAAGAAAATGGCCTAGGGCTTTCTAAATCGAAGTTCTATCACTATATGAAGTAGGTGCTTGGGGGGAAAAAAAACCCAAACAAACCACACATAAAATACCGAAGTGTAAAGTACAAAGAGAACAAACTTCAATCCTTGCTTTATTTCTGGCCTGTCTACTTGTATGCTCACTCGTTAAGCTGAAGTCCTAAGATTTCCCTTAGCTTCTCCCACAGCTTCAGAAAAAGAATGCCTACACTCAAAACACTGTAATTCAGAACACTTTGACAGTATCATCCTAAAACATTTACCTTTGCAGAAATTAATTGAAATCAGCCTCTTTAACGTCATCCAACAGATTAGTGCACACCGACCAATAGTACCTGTGTCTGGCTGATAGCCATGATCAAACAAGACACTTGGAGCATCACTGAATAACTTTCCAGGAATAGCAAACCTGAATTTCCTATACTGAAGTTTACCCATACACTTTCTTCAAAGCCTGGCCTAATTTAATTTTCCTAAAAAACTAACCAAACGCCTACACGAGTGGAAGGAGTAGTCTATTTGTTAATAAACTCCTTCACTTTTAAAGAGTCCTGCATCACAATCTTCAACAATTCTTTTACGTCCGGTCACACGCTGAAAGATGATGTTGCTTGGTATCAGCTCTTACACAACAGACTGGTAAATTCAGATTTTGACCCAGTTTAAGAACAGAAACGCATGCTTTAGAAAGGACACGTTATAGTCAAACATTCTGGGGGAGAACTGTACCGTACAGTTATCATCTACGTACTGAGATGAACTTGCATTCAATGCTTCAGTGAGACCACAGTTATTTTTATTTTTTTAATAGCCAGGCATCGTGAATTTTTTAACCATTTCAGTTTATTTTTTGACTTGAAGTTCTTTAAAGGAAATTAGAAATGTCTCTTCTGTCCCTGAAAACGCAATTCTGTAATTCTAAAGACGTGAAGCAAGAGTGGTGACAGCAGCTGTTCCTTGTGTACTACAGACCCAGGGGAAGAGGAAAGAGTGCAATATAGCTTGATGTGGTTGGCACTTGAGTCCATCCAACAGCCTAATTCCTTTTCGAGCACAAGAGTTAACTGCGATAGCTTCCTCGGTATTGATAGGACTATGACGGAGGAACAATTCATAGACGTTTATATAACCACATACGTATCACTTCCTCTCTAGAAATGAACATACTCCTTTAAAAGCATCTGCTATTTTCAGCATTAATTCCCTGCAATAAAGGTATGTCAAAGAACAAGGTCCAATAAACTTCCCCAGTGCTCTGCCTAAGGCACGACATCTCCAGCTGTAACAATCCAACTGAATAACAGCGTTGGGAGCGTTAAACTCGTGAGATGGGACCCAGATTTATAACACACAAGAACAAAGACAAGGAGTGTTCGCGTTGAGAAAGACCTCACATCGAACTGAGAACAGCTACAAGCTACAAGTCTCTTGACACCACCTTTTGTAGGAGCTGATGTGTCAAGACATTTAGGTCATTCGTTTCAAAAGCCCAGATCTGACAGTTTGAGCCTCTGATCTCGGACAGAAATAGGAAGTTACGGTACAGCATGCAGACCAGCAACCATTTTTGCATCCTATTTGGTGCATAGTAATTTAAAAATATTTTGCCACCCTGATAACCTCCTACAGTTTGGTAATTAAATGAGCCAAGAGTTGCCAGCTGAAGAACAGTAACCGCTTGTGCCCCAAGATGCAGACAGATAAGTCAGCACTTTTCAAATACTTACAAAGTTCCGAAGGTCGTTGTTTGCTCTGCAATTATTATACTCCAGGCGCAACTCCTCCGGTGACATATCTGCAAAGCCTGTGAGGAGAGGAATAATCAAAATCCTCCAAGAAAACAAATGAATGCTTCCAATGGCACTCTATAGTTATGAAGAAATGGTACATTATCTGCAATAAGTCAGTCACAGTTGGAGACACAAGAAGGATTCATTACAGAGCTTCAAAGATGTCAACATCCAAAACGAATCTGCCATAGTCCAGTATTCCTTTCTGTTGCACAACAAGGCAAATCATCACTGTGGAAATGGTTCCACAGAGGTACAACAGCAGGGACAAGTGTAACAAACATCCTGAAGAGCAGCAATACGCGGAAAAGCTAAAAACATTCCCTAGTGAGGTAACCTGGTTATCTAGTGAGCTTCGCCTGGTGAGTTACGCAGAGCAGTTCTGCAACCAGTTCTGGAATCAACTCCTCCTCACCTCTCATGCCATCAACAACTCGCCTACGCAGCCATGGCAGTGGTTCCGCTGCACAGTGGAGATCTCCCAGGTTTGGCTTTAAAACCTTGGACACATCTGTGTGCCACAGGCACCCCTCTTCTGCAGGTGTGGAGGTACGGAACTGTCACAGGCATCTGTCTGCTCCATGCCATGTCACTTGGATACCAACAGCTGCCACAGACCCCATGTCCAACTGCAGCTAAAACCTCACAAAGGGGCGACACACAGCTGCTCAAAACTCACTCACTTGCTGGAAAAGCAAAGTTTCCAGAGCCATTTCCACGTTTTCTCCTTTCTGGTGGCACACATTAGGTTGCTTTCTTAACTAGATGGTCTTTAAGGTCCCCTTCCAACCCAAACCCATTCTACTTTCACCAGAGTGCAACTGCCCCAGTGCCAAACCAGATGCCGCTGCTGCCAGTTTAAGTGACACAAGAAGTAATTACAAAAAGGATAATATTTTCGTTTAAGCTAAAGCGCAGTGAAGTTTTAACTAAGGAACTCTATTTTTTGGAAAGTTAGAAGCACGTTTACCAGAAGGGCATCCCGTCTAAAGAAAACATGCTTTTTCAAACACTGTTTTTCCAGACACTGCTCAGAGAGAGATTATAACGTCTTGTGGTAAGCATGGTCCGTGCTGAAGGGATGTGTTTCCTCCTGTCATCACCTCTCTTTGCAGTCTCTCCCCATCGAGAATGTAAGGTCAGACAGAGCTGGCTCCAAAGCGCCAAGCAGCAGAGACTCGGCTCTTGTGAAGTTCATAACAACATCAAAACCTGCCCTTGGAAACTAACAGAACAGGCATAAAAGTCTCTCGGAAGATCTACCCACCCACGCCTGAGTAGGAAATACATTCTGTCCCCAGCTCCGCTCTCGTTACGCGGAAACCGTTCCCTCACGCGCCCGGCGCTGAAAGAAAGGGCGCTGCTTTCTAAGACTCCAAATCGACCCTCGGGCAGTTTCTTTGCCGGCGTTTTCCGCTCTGCCGAGCCCAGCCGAGCCCCTCCGCCCGCCCCGCCCCGCCCCGCCGTGTCCGGTACCTGGGCCGTGGGGAGCGGGGGAGCGCTGGCGGCCGCCGCCCCCGCCGCGGGGATGCTCGTTCCAGCACCTCTCTCGGAAGCGGCAGCATCCCTGGAAAAAGAACTGGCAGACGACCAATACCGCCCTGGCGACGGAGAACGCCACCGCCCCCACGCAGCGCGCCCCAGAAGCCGCGAGAACGCGACACGGGGGGAGGCGGCGCCGCAGCCGCGAGAGGAAGGCGGAGCTCATGGAGTCGCGTTCAGTTGCGCCCTCTTCGCCCGCAGCCACAACCGCTCTGAGGCAAGGGCCGCGTTGCCCCGACGCGCTCGGCCGTTACCGGGGCAACGGGGCTCTAGGGACGCGTTGCCCCGGCACGCAGCGCCTGGGCAACGCGGGGGTCGCCCTGAGGGTGTGACGAGCCGCATCCATGGGCGGCCTGATAGGGCTGGGACACGGGGGAAGGCGAAAGTCGAGGGATAACAGGGCTGGGGCAACATGCATGTGAGCAGCACCAGCTCACAGACAGAATTTTAAAGAGGACAAAGTCTCAGAAGCAAAGAAATTTATTCACAGCGCTGGGTGAATAAGGGGATGGACCCTCCCCTACGCACACGCTTTGGTCCTGCTCATGTACATTTATTTAGGGTACTTGTACGTATTCAACTGAGTTCCGGGAATTCATTTACATTTGTTACCCCCACACGCATCCGTCCACGCATACCACCACCTGGAGGGTCTTCTGGGGGGGGGGTTGCATGAGGAAGGCGGGCAGTCTTCCTCAGCGTTGAACATCTGGCACCCCTCTTTGTTCCTGTGCTTAAGTAACCGTAAGCTGCCAGAGGAAACCTTCACCTCCTCAAAAGGAATGGAGACCATTATCCAGGCAGTTAGTGCTAATTTACAACTTTCCTAAATTCTATTCTCCACACAGCACCTCCCTTTGTCCTCTCAATTCCCACCTTGCTAAATCCCGTCCTCCACACAGCCAGGTAAATCCCTGTCTCCTCTTCCCTCAGCTGGGTATTTGGAAATTCACATTCTTTCTGACTGCCCGCTGATTTCAACTATCGCAATCTGCCTGAAGCAAACCTTTTATTTATCTGTTATAACGGGTATCACCTCCTGTGCCATCCTTAACTCTCGCTGTTCTAGAAAGTGCCTTTAATACAAATAATAAAAAATGTAGGAATTTAAAAGAAATAGTGTAGCTTTCTGATACAATTGGATTGGAGAAACACTAAGGCTTCAAAAAGGAAATACAAGAGTACAGCATGTAATAGAATGAGTTCAGGCAATTAAGGTACTCATCTGACAAGATACTAACACATTTTGGTTTTTTTATTGTTAAATATGTGAGAAATGCCAGCTGACAGATAGAATTTTAGACAGGATTAAGTCTTAGAAGCAAAGAGATTTATTTACAGCGCTGGGTGCATAAGAGGATGAACCCTCCTCTATGCACACTGGTTGGTCCCACTCATGTCCATTTATATAGGGTACTTAGACACATTCATTTACCTTGTTTCTTCCCCCTCCCCCCACATGCATACCATCCCTCTTTACATGCACACCACCAGTTCTGATTCGCAGCAATAAAATGTTACCTATTCATTGCATTCCCCAATACACCTATACATGTGCTTTCCCTGTCCCCGCCTCATATTAAAACGAGTCTTGAAAGGTTGTTTACATGTCCTTAACTGGGTGTTTGGAAACCTGCATTCTTCCGACCCCCTACTGATTTCAGCTATCACAATCTGGCTGAAGCAAAACTTTTATTTATCTGTTACACTTTGGTTTTGCAATTTGACAGAAAGCTGCAAACAGCTGCATCACAGATGTGTTCCTGTATGAAGTCAGGCAAAATAAGACTCGATCAGTCTTGTTGCCTGCTGTCTAGTGAGACTGGTGTGCTGGTAGCCACGTCCAGCAGGAAACTAAATGTGTCCAGCCCTATTTTCTGGCCCTGAGGCCAACTGGCATGTAATGCTGCATCCGTGCTATTGAACACTGCAAAACACGGTGGCTGCTGCCAGACTCCCAGTGGGGAACAGTGTCTCTGGTGGTTCCCAGAATGTGGGGTTTGCTTGGTGGGCAGCGAGGCAGCCTGGGGCAAGACTGTGCTATGACCTCCTCACCAGTGTAACAGTGTCAGTGGTTTGGTCCCAGTGCCTGGGAACAGGCCATGGCACGTTTCATTCCACAGACATAACGTGTGCCTGCTCTCTGTGTTTTTTCTGTTAGCAAAGGCATGAATCCTGCTAAGGCAGTAAGCAACTAGACTGGACGATCTATTTAAGATTAAGTATTTACAAGTTGTTTTTAAAAAATATATTTTTCCCCCCCTCCAGTTTATGGATCTGATTAGTTTTACAGGTAACTAACCTAGAAGTAAGAAAACCCAGATAGGGTGGAGGGGGGGTTAGTTATTCAGAAGAGTGTATCCTGGATCACAAGCAAGAACAGCAAACGCTCAAACCTACCTCATTGTTTTCTACAAAGGACTATTTCAATATTTCTAATTGCACCAAGCTCCCCAAAATTATCATCCCATCTATATGTACTTTCAACTTATCCCATTTTTATAACAACAAGAAAACCCCATCAAAGTACAGCTCAGATGTGAGTTCTATATGTAATCTAACAGTCAGTGTTAGACTAAAGGTTTAAACAATGCCTGGTTTGCTTTTCAGCAGAGGATTTCTTTCAGTGCTGCTCGAGAAGAAAATGGCTTTGAAACTGCTGAGGTAAGCAGATTGTCCCTCCTGGTTCTCCGCTTGTCCTGTACCTCTCTCAATAGGCTTGTATTGCTTATATCTCCTGCAAGGAATGGGCACAGTTAGTTCCTGAAAGATGTTTAAATGAAGGCCCACATTTAGCATGTGGCCAGTGCATAAGAGAATTAATATGTATAAATAACATATATTCTCTCTCCTCCTCTGCCTTCAATCCCATCTAATAGCTGGCTGCTGCAGGTCAGCAGTGGTGAGTAAGGCCTGGTTAATGAGAAGGCTCTGTTGCTTAGTGGAGTGCAGCTGCCCTGGGCAGGTGATTCTTTCTCACCACTGACTGTGAAGAGTGAGCATGCTCTTGACTCATGAGTCTTGGTGCAGTCTTAATAGTTCATGAGAAACAATTAAGCTAACAATGCAGTATCTGTGCTTCTGTTATTTACTTTCCTCCATGCCCAGCACCTTTTCCCCTAAAGGATTTATTTGTCAGTTATTTAAGGAAAAATTTTGATGATTAATGCTTTCTCTGTCATTCGTTTGCAAATACTTCTTGTAAGAGTTTTAGCCCTAAATTAAATGTCTATGTGTTAGGTTTTACTGCATGTATAAATCCCATCATGCAGTTGGAGTTTACTCACTGCTTACATGCATTTCCCAGGCCTTCTGTTATTACTGTTTGTGATTATGAGCACAGAATGTAATTTTCTACGCAAGCCTTTAACATTTTCATATTTTCCAATGGTTTTATGGCTTAAGCCAGTAATCTCATTTTCTTGAGTATTTGCCGATATATTTTTGAACAACAATAAAAAAGAAACAAAAAAAATAGGTAATGCAAATTTAAGTTGTTGATTGTGTTAATTTAAACTGATATTTTTGACAGTTCTTTCATCTGTTTTTAATACTAGAAGCTAGCAACTTACTTGTAAAGGACAAAAGCCCCAATGGTGGCAAACACTGCCAACAAACCAAGGAAGATGAAGACACCTTCTGTTGTTCCTGATGGTGATCCTAGGGTTCAAAAAGGAGTTTGATAAAAAGTTAGCCTTGTTTTTACAGTGAGACAGGTTTTCTAAAGAAAATGTCATTTTTACTTGATTGCTGTATGATTGAAATACACTTAATACTTCTAGTATGCTAAGCATCGGAGGTGGCGCTTTCCCATCCTAATCGATGTAATTGTCAGTTCCACTGGAATGTGAGTTGGGTTTTGCCAGTTTTCTCGTATGAGCCGTGCTCCTGAGACACATGGTCCCCCTTCCAGCCTGGAAAGGAACAGAGGGTCTTGCTGGCAGCCCACGAGGTGAGGCTAATTTGCTCCTTGCCAACTGCAGTGCTAGGGAAACATTCACCTTGAAAGTATGAGACATGCAGTGTCTTTATAAGCTTAAATGGCAGAATCAGCTTCAGCTTTCTCTTAGGGATGATGGCCAGGGAAAGGGGATAAAAAAAAAGAGTTTCTTAAGTTATTGGTTGTTGCATTCCCATAAACTAAGATGGAAGAGCGTGGCTGAGAGCCTGGTGGACTTAAGCTTGTTTGCCTTATCCAAGAGTTGATGGCTCTGCTTTTTTAACATGCTCATTCCGGGAAAGTAAGTTAGGGCTCTGCCTGTTATTGAAGTCTGCTTTCCAGTTTCTCATCAACCATTTCACTCATATGTACTCCTAATTCCATCATATCTGATGGAAGAAGCCAAACCATTGCAAGTATTTTTTAAAACAGATGTTATAAATCTGAAGTATTCAGTCCACAGGCTGTACCTTTACTGAGTTACTGACACTGAGACACATTCTCGGTCCTCGTATTAACAACAGTGTTTATACAATGAAGTAACCTGGAGGAGCATGTTGGCTTACCTTTCCAGTTGTTAATTTAATATTGCTGTCTATGAAAACTGAGATATCAAATCAGGGCTTACCATTTACTTCATACATGTGCCTCATGTATTTCTCAGTTTGTTAGTACAATTATTTGTGAAGGCTTGACTCGTTCCTAGTTTACACAATATTTTTGCTGAGACTTTAAGGATTTACCTTACTTTCAGAGCAAGGTAGGTCCTTGGACTCGTTTGCAAAGCAACAACACATACTGATGGGACAGCTCTAAATCACAGGACTGCAACCCACTCAACAGCAGTTTAAGAAAGTTAAGAGCAGATGTTTTGTGCAATGTCTACATAATCCAAACACAGTCCTGCCAAATTTCAAGAGCCAGATGTTTAGGTACCAAATACCCAGGCACCAAATGATGGGAGTTTCAGAAATTAATACTTCCCTTCTCTTGACATGAGTGGAACTATGGCACGCGAGAAATGTTTGCAGACATTGTATGGTCTCCTCTAGAAGGTGCCTCAAAGCATCAACCTCCCTTAGATCCTGATTCTTCTTTGATTATAGTGGAAGCCCCAAAGCACAACTTAGATTTGCACTCTGAAGGAAACTTAGGGTGACCAGCCTTGTTGGGATAAAGTTAGACTCTGTGAATATGGTTTTGAAAAATCCTATGCTTATTTTCATCTTTAGGAACTGGAATGTACTTACAGGTAGGCATTATGCCTTAGTAATCATAGTTTAGGTGTAGCTATACCTTGATTAAATAAAATCAGTCAAAATTATTTGGCAAATGACCACAAAGGGTCAGTTGCTTGGCTGATAGTAATAAAAGATTTCAGAAAAGTTGCTAGGAATGGTGTAGTGGGAGGCCAGAAGGGCAATGGATTGGGAGCTGAAAGACAACATGATCATTTAGACTTCTGACTAAGGCTGAATTTGATACCCGGTTCTGTCAAAGGCTACTTGGATAACCATTAGCGAGACAGTGGTACTCTTATAACCAAAGGTAAACATCATGTTCTGAAATAGCCACCTTGAGCAGATTCTGTAGTCAATGAATATCACTTAGATCTTTCCAGAATCTCACACATCTCATCATCACGAAGAAATAGAAAACTGGTCAAGGTCAATGGGCTAAAAATAAGGACCAGGGCAACCTGGTCAGCCGCAGGCTTTGATTCTGTCTCAAGTGAGCTCAATTCCTCTCTGTTTCTCCTGTTTCTCCGTGTGTGGCATAGGCTGACTGGCGTGTCTCCCACCTGCTTTTCTGCCCAACAGAGTTATTCTGTGGAAAAATACATCCTGATTTAAGAACTGTTCATATTCCCTGATACTGGAGGTTTGTATAATTTCTGTGTTCATTGGATCGTAAACATAAACCAAGTTCTAACATCTAAAATTCCCATAGGGAAAGAACCGTCTCTTTGCCTTTGGATGAACTCTCACACAAGCTGGCCCAGTCTTAGCTGAGGCCCCCAGGCATACTAAAACTCCCTTATAAATTCCTGTGCTCTTCTCCTCCGCAGGGAGATGACCTGCATCTGCTCTCTGTGGACTCACCTCCGTTTACCGACATCAGTGCACTAGCAAGGGCTTGACTTGCCTCATCCCCCAAGGTGATGTTTATACAGTATGTTCCAGGTTCCTCAAAAGCTCTTCTGATGGTGAGTCAGCATTCATCAGTGATCATGACAGGGTCGCATACCATACTCTTGGACTCTTGGCACGTGGGATCAGAAACTACTGTGCAGACATCTGTGGGGAGACTTGGAAACAGAAGAGAGAACATATTGCATCTGCGGACTCCTGCTAACCCACTTCATAGACACATTGCACTGATGCCCCAGTTTTGTACTGGTGCCTGTTTACTGAAGTCAGTGGCACTAAGGTGGTTTTAGAGTCTTTTATTCATACATTTTATATACATTTTATACATGTGGATTTTCTATAAAATGAATATAATAAAATCTATAAAATTATCTGCTTGTTTTACATACCATTTGACATTTTACAGTTATCACAGAATTACCTGTCTCAAATCAGCTAATAAAGTCCATTACCTTTAATACACATCATTAAGAAAAGAGTGAAGTTTCTTTTCTGTAGTATCCATGTGCTGGAAAAGTCAACGTTACCTTAAGAGAGGTTGGTTGTTTTCCAGTTGCAGTACCAAGACGATTCCTGTTCTTTGTAGTCCTCTCAACTCTAATCCCCTTCTAGGAGCTAGGAATACACATTGTTTTCCTATCCAAGAAATTGCTTGGACACACTCATTTACTCCAAGTGTCAAAAAATCACAGCCAAAAAGAAAGGGTTTCCTTCCAATTTCAGTAGACTGCTTCCCATTTTACAGTAAGTGCTGAAATCTTGTCTTGGCCTGGAATATATAGAATTGTTTCTCCCCACTCTGTAGTTCTCTTATTTTTACTGACGCTTGACATTTGTTCTGAGTCCTAAGAGTCTGGCAGTAACCTCTGTTGACATAGTTTACAAATGAGACTTGCATTATCCTTAGTTCCAGTCGAGAAATAGAAACACTGCAGTTCCCTACTTTTGTTAATGCAGCTGCATCTAAGTGCAGACAACATTCCAGTACCCCATTAATTTTAAAGAGGGAAGATTGACAGTTTCATTCACACACTTACCCCCCTTGGCAGGTAACAACAAAGTCAACCAGTGAGTTGTCAGCTTGACTTTCTGTCGTCTGAATGCTCGCCATCTGAATAATATTTACTTCAAGGATTCCCTCTGGGAGAGGAAACAGATGTCAGCTGTAGGACATATAACAAGCTCTGAAGTCTATGTGTAGAGAACCTTAAGTGTTTGGCTGATGCTCAGTTCAGGTCTTGTTTTTCATAACCTCCTCCCTCACTCAGTGCTCCTCTTGAAAGGTTTGAAAGCTGAGACTATTTCTGGCGCCCTGTGAGACCGCTCCTTTCTGCTCTGCTTTGTTTTTCCATTATGATTATTTGCTTATTTATTTTACTAAATCACTTCCCTGTCCCACTACCTATGACTTCTGTGCATACCAAGGTCAATTCAGCCTTATGTGACTGTCCCCACCCCCCCAGGCCAGTACGTTTCAGGTGCGGCATGTTCAGAAGCTGACGTTATAGACAGTAATGATGCGGTTCATATCCTCACCAGCCATTTCCTAGGGGGGCAGCTGCCAGCAGGCATCCAGACTCATAGGGCCAGGCTCAAAACCTCTGCTGCGAGGGCCTGACAGAGCGCGTGAGGAAACCAAAGTCATCGAATTAGCTGCCTGCACATTACTCTTTAAAACAAGTCAGCTAAGTCCGAGAGAAGGGTCTTATTGTGAGTCTTACGTTTTTGATAAAAGGAAGCCTAAATAGATGTTGTCTCTACCATACACTGCTGTAGATCATTAGCCTCATTCCTCTCTTCAGGTGTTGACCCACATCCTTACCTACAACAGTGACAGCAGTTCTATAATAACCGTATCTGTAGATATGGCAACCTCCGTCAGGATTCTCTTCCACAGATTCGACCGCGGTAGAAGAGTCTGAATCAGAAGATGCTCCAGCCGGTACTGTTGAGTTGAGGGAGAAAAAAATAGATGCACAGCTTTAGAACAAGTTCTGCTTAGATGGACTCTAAACATGGCCATACATTTCAACCGCATCATTACATAGGTCATTGGTGACTTTGGTTTGCAGGTGTGCAATCGTATATGTATCCGCATGGGATCCCAGGAAAAGCCTGAAAGAAAACACACATGCCCAGCTGTAGAACCTTGGAGTGGCCTGTGTAGCCTCACTTAAATGCCACCTTGCTAGTCATCCCTCTCTGTGAAATAAAACTAAGATTGCAAAGTTTGATATAATCAAACACTTCTTTAAAATTCCCAAATCAATTACAGCAGAAATCTGAAGGCCAGTAAAAGGTTTAAAATGCTCTTTCTGAAAGCAGGTGTTTTCCCTGTGCTCTAAATCACAGGTGGTGGAAAAAGGGAGATGGAAAGGGGTGAAAATTATATCTTTCCTTTCATTTTTCACTGTCACTCAATGTTTTGGTGAAAGTACATATTAAAATTCTGAAATTTGGAAAATACAGGCACATTTACAATTCATTAGTGGGAGTATTATAACTACCCAGGCTGAAACCGCAGGCCTTTGCTAACCTTAAAACCCTCTGAGATGATAAACCAATGCTGAACATAATGCTGAACATAATGAAAGTTATTCTGAAATATGATAGTGAAAAGCCATTCTGGGTTAATGACGTGTGGAAATACCATATTTTGGAATATGATTAAGTTTTTTCTAGTTCAATCCAATCTGGTTGAATTTTGTGTTGAAGTTAATGCAAACTAGAGAGGAACTGGCTATAAAACTGTTCTGAAATACCTGTTTCTCAATTAAATTTTACATCTTACCTCAGAGGATGACCCTGAGTAGGCAAGGCTAAAACAACTCGACCTGCCGTGGTAGAGAGTATGAAAACAAATTTATACGTACTGCATGTCCACCTGAAGACCTCTGTATGATGTTACTCTGGTGACAGTACTGGATGTGGAATGCCTTAAGTGGTGCCTACGATAGAATCATGGGAGAGTTTATGCTTATTGATTCTGTCTCTAAACCAATTTATAGAGGGTTTGCAGAACCTTACAGCTCTTTCCTTGATGGCAATAAAACTTCTAAAGATACAAACTTTAAATATGAGACTTCAGAGTTTTTGCATAGCTCCTAATATCACTATTAATAATAGCACTATTAATATCGATAAACTCTTACCTGCAGAGGTGGGCAGTGGTGCGGTGGGTGTTACTGGACTGCAGGGTACAGGTAGAATGGCTTGGACAGTTCAATTCAGAGTGAAGTTTCCTTGTAGAGTACAGGTGTGAGATGTAGTGGAACCACTGACTACAAATAAGCCACTTCCATCTCCGAAGATCCACTTGTAGGAGATGGCAGAATTATTCAGATAGTAGCTGGGATCGTGGATCTTCACATCCAATGTGACTGGTGAGTCTTTGATAAAAATGGAGTCTGAAATGTTGCGGTCATGCTTTTGGAACATACTCACAAATATTGGAATTTTGTCTGGAGAGGGGAAATGAAGGAAATAAATAAAGCATATATACCTGGCTGCAAACAACAAATAACTTCAAAGTCTCCGAACAGCAACAGTCACAATGTGAGACAGTAATACCTTCAATACGGGTTTCTAATTTAATTCAACTTAATGATCTGAGGTGGGAATGTCAGTAGGAAACCGTTATCCAGAAAAGTATGGGGACAAATAGGGAATCACAGGCGTCTGTGGATGATTGCCTTTCCTCTCATAAATAATTGTTCATTACAAAGTAGAGATGTTATAACCAAGCTAGACACAAAGATGAATTATACTACTCAGGGCGATTCCACATTCGTATTGGAGACTTTTCTCAGGCCAATGTCTTATTTTTGTGTCAGATAATTCTTGTGCTGAATTCTTTTAACACCAAAACAACAAGTACACCCAGTGTTTTATTACAAATTACTCCAGCACACTCACCTGTTACAACGACAGTGGCACTTGCTCTTGCTATTGGCACGTATGCTGAGTGCCCTCTCCTGTAAATGGAAACTGCCATCACGTGTTGGCCAAGAGTGACATTTGCTGTGTTGACTGAAAACCTTGCTGGAGATTGTCCAATTGTTTGGTAGTACTGACCTGAAATAGAACATGAACTTACAGTGTGTTTTCCCCTTCAGCCTAGCTACAAGTTGTTTCAAGAGAAGAAATACCGCTGTGAATTGTCCAAATCTGGATTGTCTAAATCGAAATGAATAGTTTAGAATTGTCTTTCAGTTATCTGGCAGGTGGTTTTGGAGGACTAGATACTTTTAGAGTGTATTACTCCCTTTATTTCTGTGTTTTTAGGAAGGGCTCAGAAAGTTGTCCCAAATATCATTGGTCCAAGAAAAGGGGTTTGCCAAGGCATCTACTCTTTCCAAAGCAATTACATTGTATTAAGTTATTACAATTTACCTCTTAGACATTTTAAGTGATCTTGTGCTTGTGTGCTCTCACAGTATCACAGTATGACAAGGTTGGAAAGGACCTCTGAGATCATCAAGTCCAACCTATAACCCAACACTAAGACCAACCATCATCTAGACCATGGCACTCAGTGCCACATCCAATCTCCCCTTAAACACCTCCAGGGTCGGCGACTCCACCACCTTCCTGGGCAACGCATTCCAATGGCCAATCACCCTTTCAGTAAAGAACTTCTTCCTCACATCAAGCAACAAGATATAATGCCTCTTCCTTCACACCCTAGAGCCCTTTGCACACATTTGTGTATTTGTAACAGCTGATTGAAGCAGGTAAATAATATCACCTTGATGGAAAATTTGGGACATTGTTATTATTATTACTCATGCTCATACTGATGATAATACTGATTTAGCCAAGCTACCTTAGGATACTAAGATTTAGTATGTAGCCAATGTCAGGAATAGCCCAAGTGGTACGTACTTAAGAGCTGGAAACACTGAAAATCAGCAGCTGTGACCAGATCAGGACCACACAGTCAGTGGCAGTTTTCACCTTCTCCCCAGAGGCAAGAAGTGCTGCACCGTTTAACTGATCTGAAGATAAACAGCACCGTGGTCTCTCTTAAATTTAAGAATCTGAAGTGGCAATGAGCAGTCAACAAATCATCAGACTGATGTGCTAATAGAGACTGGTTTTGTAGAAAACTATCCTGAGTAATACTGAAGTGAAATTTATTTTCTCCAGTGATAGCACTGAGAATGCAGATTTAAAGATAATCTCCTGGTAACTGGTGATTTCTAGGGAATGAATTGAAGAACTCCACTTAAGAGCATGAAATCCTTCCTAAAGGACTTTCAATAAAACATGCTTGACAAATGAGTACAGAGTCCATAGAAGTTTTGTGGCGTCAGCCATACCAAGGGATGTGTTGCCATACTAACCGAATGTGTGAAACACATAGACAAAGTTCCTTCTTCTCCAGCCAGGATAATGAGGGAAAGGTCTCCCGTCTGGGAATACATCACGGCTGTGGTTACTCGTGCAATTTTCACAGCTGAAGTTGTGGATCCGTTCAGTCCAGTTGTAGACATAGACTTGCTGATCCTGTGAGGCTGGAGGATCTAAGTGTAGAAATAAGACCTGTTCTGGGTCAACTGAGAAATGTGCAGAAAGTCAGAAAACAGGAAGCAGACACCATGGGTTACATCAGCTGTTGCATTTAAACAATAGGTTAAAAGTGAGGTATTTTTAGACTGACATTTGGGTTTTTTTAAGATTGTGCCTCATTTGGTTTTTAATGTAAACACCAAATTGTTCTGGTTTGGCATTGTTTTATTTAGAAATGAAAAACAAATTATGCTCTCCTGGGTCAGACAAGCTTTAAAATTTCTTGCCTAAAACTTGCCATTGACTACACGGGATGTTACTGTTTCACTGGAGTTAGTGGGGCTGCCTGCACATTTGGCAAGCAGAATCTAAACTTTTAAGTAGAAAGGGCAGCTGTGGAAGCACTGTGAGGAAGTGACTTGGTTTGTTTTGTCATAAAAGTTTCCTATGGCATCTTTAAATAACTTAGAGATGAATTTCAATTCCTTTCTGACCAATAAAAAGACGGTTTCCTTCTCCAAACAGCACAACAGATAATAAGCACAGAATGAATATTAGAAGTTAACAACACATTAGACAATCAAAAAGTAGAACTCGGGCTGACAAAAGTTTGCTGATAGGCCTTGAAATGAAAATTACTTTGATCAGTAAAAATATTTGTTGAAGATTGTGGATTCAGAGGAAGAAAAGTACAACAGCCTGTTTCACTCTAGATCTGGAAGCTTCAAACATTTGAATTATGATAGGCTTTTTGCTCCAAGTAACAGTAAATAAGATGAAAAAAAGACAATTCCCTGATGAACAGATTGCTTGATTTTTAAATGATTCATTTTCTTGTGCGTTTATATTCTTAAAATGTGGGAAAGAGAGATTTACTCTTTCCTGAGGGTTCTTCAAGGTGCAGATGATAGTGACTTCTACAATTCCTAAGTGAAAAAAAAACCTCAATTTTATCAACTCTCAGCTTTATAAATTTGGAAGAAAACAGTGTGACTGAGCAACCTTGTGACTGAGCTGAAAAGTAGTAATGGCTTTGTTAGGAAGCCAAATTAACGTCACTGTTTTGGGAAGGCAATTTTATAGTGAGGGCCAATCTTAAATGACCTGGTCATTATACATAGCGGGTGCAGAACAGTAAAAAGACCACGGTGATTTTCTGAGGAAGGAAACTGGTGTGGCACAGGTTACATATGAGTGTAGTTAAAAGCAACATGGCTGTTGTTCATAGGATGTACTTCTGGTGTTTTCAAAAAGTCACGACATAGTCACACCAGCGCCATAGTCAGACATGTACAGTGCAGGGACATTGCTGTCACCTCCCCTGGGTACAGTTTCTCTTGTATATTATGTTGCCATCATCATCTTCTTTATGGCACTTGGGAAGCTGGAGAGTCACAACAAAGGTCACATTGGATCCGATCAGCGCTGGGCTATCAGAGTCCAATTTGGCTGTCACCCTTCCACCTGCAGAAAAGAAAACTGCTCTTCACTGCAGTAAAGGATGCATCAGAACAGCAGCTGCCTTCAACTGTGCACTATTGACACTAGAAATGCTTTACTGAGTCCTGCGTTTCCAAAGAATTTTGTGCTCCTAAATCACTTCTACTCTCATCAAAATCCAAACTTAGAACAATCAGTGGATCTCATCATATCCCCCACATCACTTAATGATTCTCTTCCTAGAGCTAAGAATATGGGGGGTTTTGCCCATGGGCATCAATATATTCCAAAGTAGAACGTTTTTGTTTCACCCCAAGGATACAGCCTTTAGACCTCAGCTCAGACCAGGTGATAATAAACACGGTCTTCACTGAAGCTGTCAAACTGAAGCCCACAATGCCCTGCTGAGGTAGCAGATGAAGGTACCTGCCCTCCAGGGTATCTTTCAGATAACAGATTGTCCTAGAGGATTGTCTTATTGGCCATCAATACTTCTTAGTAAGTGTTGATGTCTGAAACTGTGAGTCATGAGGAAACATTTACTGTACTCACTGTTTTGATCCCTCAGACAACGTATTGAGAATGGTATCAAAGCAAATCATCCCTATTTTGCTATTCCTTGCAGCAGTAGTGGCTATTTCACCTATGAAAAAGCCCTAGAGCGCCTGCACTTTTCAGTGAGGTGCATTTTCTGGCCAATTTTCTCAGCGTCTTTGAATCATACGTATGTGGTTACCTTTCCAGCTGTTCTTCCATCTGGGATCTCCTTCTTCCCAGAAAGGATAAAGATTTCCATTCCACTCATTTTGATCACTAGACCAGCCTCGTATCTTCTTGTAGGATGTGACAGGAGAAGTGTTTCCATCGCTCAGCACATCTTGAAACCCTGGACAGAAAAACAAATACACAATGTAATAGCATTTCCTCTACCACCCTATAAAGACATCGCTCTTGCACTGAACCACCTTTTTATTATGACTATATTCTTCAGAGAGCATGGGAACAAGGCTGACCTGCTTGTTACAGTCTACTTGAGTTCCAGGCAGCGTTTGACGAGGTCTCTCACTAAAGGCACATAAGGGAACTGTGTTAACGTGGGATAAGAATGAAGGATTTCACATCAGTAAATAATTGGTTAATATATACAGAAAAAAAGTTATGAATAAGTGCCCATTTTTCTCAGTTGTTGATATAATTTTAAATGTTCACAATCTGGAAAACAGGTAACAGTGAAGTTCTTTAATCTGCTGAAGAAACTGTTCTAAAGTAGTAGAGAGGAAGGCCGTATGAGAGTCAATGACTCAAGAATTAAACTATATGAAGTTCAGCCTAGTTAAATGTAACTTTACTTACAGAATGAGGGTCTCAAAGCTACCTATTACTGCTCAGAAATGAAACCTCATAGCTTTACAGTTTTGAATGCAGTGCTCATTAGTAGTTGAAAAACTAGGAAAAGGCTAGAAGATAGAAAATAAAGATGAAAATATCACTATAGCATTATATAATTCCATGTGTATTCATGTCTTGAATACTGTATATTGCTCTGTTCTCTGCAGCTAAAGCAGGCTAAAAGGGAACTGAAAAAATATAGAGAAAGGTGGCGAGGACATTACAAAATCGTTTCCATCTGAGGAACAGCTAAACAGACTGTGTCTTGAGCCTGGAGACGAGGTGACAGAGACTATAAAAACAGAATCACGAACAGCATGGAGGAAGAAGTAATTTGTCACTATTTCTGAAAGTACAAAAGCTAAGGAGAATCAAATAAAACCTGCAGGTTTCAGGTTCTAAGTGCAAAAAAGGTATTTCTTTGTGTAAGGCACGGTGAAGTTGTGAAATTTCTTGCTGGCAGGACGTTGCGTGTGCCAAAAGTTTACACAGGTTGCAATCAAAACCCAAGTGCATGAACTGATGGAACAAAAGCCCAGTAAAACCTGTTAAATATAATGACTCTGCATCTGACAGGGGCAGTTCTGGCGCTGGAGATCATCAGAGGCTGTGAGCGTCCTGACTAAATACCATTATGCACTGGCCCAGTTCTACATCCATGAATGTTTCCCATTGGAGATGGGCACAGGATAGATGGATGGATGTTCAGCTGGACCTTAGCCATTAAGGTCTTCTTCCTGGAGATTCTGGAATTCGAGCCTAAAATTCCACTTCTGGGTTGCCAACCCTCGGCGCGATGAGTCAACCTAAGGCGTCAGTCAAGCAGCCTGGAAAGAAGCAGAGGACCAGCCCAGTGCCTTCCCACCACCATCTGAGAAACTAATTAGCTGACGGGGCTCCCTGAAGTTAGGGATCCACAGGTCTGGGTGTCCCAGTGTGGAGCACTGCCTCTGACCTGGCCTCTCCCAGCCACAGCTGAGCTGAGCAAATTGAGAGAAGTCCATTCTGCATCTGCATTTTCAGCCATGCTTGAGCTGGGGAAATATAGTTCGAAATTGGATGAAATGAGTCAAGGCATAGCTCCGGTCATCTCTGGAAGCACGGGAATTAAATAACTGAGCAGCTCTCAGCACAATTCTCCAGCTCAAGTGACACTTCTACACAGAGCCAGGCAACCCTGAGGTGGAGCTAGCTGTTGCCTACTGGTTCCCGAGCACAGCTCCAGTAAATGCTCTGCTTACAAGGAGCAACTGCTTTATCGCTCTGGCTCAGGATGTCACTGCCATGGAGGCAGGGAGAAAGGACGGGGTGAAGAAAGCACTCCCGTATGGCAGCAGCACAGAGCACCACTTCAGCCAGGAGCAGGAATCCGAGGTGGCGGCAAACACCGCTCATGGTGCGGGAGAATCTGTGTCAGCTCAGCGCGCGCAGAGGAGCAGAGAGTGTCCAGTGCCTGCACACGGTAGTTCCTCCGGCCCCCACTGAGAAGGGAGAAGGAAGTTTCTCCGCTGCTCTGCTCTCCGATTAAATGAAGGGCCCCAGGACTCATCGTGGGATGGAATTAAACAGAGATGCATGATTTTGTCTTCAGCTTCTTTCAGCTCATGTGCTTATGACTCACTCCTTTTGCTTTCAGCATTCCCTGGGATTTCTGAGAGACATGTTTAGAGCCACACCACTTACCTCACAGGCATTTTTATGCTAGCTTTGCACCATGATCAATGATTGCACTTCATTTGTTTTTACATTAGGAACATTTATTTCCAGAAATCCAAATTAACTCTTGCCTCAGCCTGATTTGCAAGTGTTGCTGCAACAGCTCACTGCATTTGATGGACCCATCACTACTGGAACATGTGTTTCTCCCTACATGCTGGGCAACACCTGTAAACTAAATGGAGATTGGCCAATTCTAACACATCCCTGGGCTTGGCTCCCAATCAGAGTTTATTCTTAAGGAAAACATTATTTAAACTTTTAGTGAGTATATGCATGTGCCATCCACCCACCGTTGTACTACATAATATGCCCACGGTTAAAGGTGGGATCACAGGCCATATGCAGAGATGGACAGTCAATATCTAGCTCACAATATGTCCTGATCATGACAAAGTACTTAATTGTAGATACTTCATGGTGTGTAGAGATGAAGGAAAAAAAAGACTTTACTGCCCAACCTAATAATGAGGTGTAACCAATGGCTCAGAGGAGAAGGGTAATACAGGCAGATTGGCAAACACTGTACTTAGTGGTTCAAATTCATCTTCCACATGCTTCACCAGCCCAGGTGTTCCTCTGTAGGAAGTACAGCAGCTGAATTTCATTGCAACCCTGGCAGCCTCGTGAAGTTTCTTGCTTTTGTTTGCAGCAAAGAACAAGCTTTGGTGAGACAACGTGGCATAGAATTAAGTATGGTTCTCAAGACAAGTGTTCTGTAGTCATTTCAGTGATCCAAAAGTACAACACTGGCAAGGCAGACACTGGCTGGCCAGAAACCAGCACGCTGGGCAACGCTAAACCATTTTTATTTGGGGCAGGACAAGTGGAAATCACTAAGTCCAGTGAAGAAACTGCCCAGTGTAATGAGATTTTACAACTGTGAGTACTTACTATTTTTATTTTTTTAATATTTTTCTTAATTCCTTCCATTTTTCTAGCATTTTCTTTTAGCTGTAAGTTATCATCACTACTCAGAGCTCCCCAGTCAACATTTCTCTCAGTAGCACACGCTCTGATGTCCAGTCCTGTGCATCTTGCATATGTAGCCTCCATGCTTCAGTATCCTCCTGGCTGGAGCCAGCCCTCCCTCCTACTGCCAGCCAAGGAAAAGGGTGAAGGCAATAGCCGTAGGGATAGCAGGCTTGTTTAAACTAAGCCCTCATGATCTGGCAGAAAGGAGAGGGAGCTTAAATCAAAGTCAAAGTTGTGACTGACTATGCAAAAAAATATCATATGACTGCAGCGTCCTCATGTGATTGTTGCTTTTTGTTGTTATTAAATCAACCACATTCCCAGCTGAAATGCCAGGTTTTGAAACCATTCGCCATTATTTTTTAAACCACGTGGCTCATTAACTGCAATTGCACTCCTTTTTTTCCAGGTTGTTGATCCTAAAAGTGAAAAGTGACCTTCAAACACTGTTTCAGCACTGGGGGCCTGATCCAATGTCTGCTGGGGACAAAGGTCGTTTGAACACTCTTTCCCAACAGAGTTTTGAGAACCTCCAAAGGAAAACTGTTGACAACAAATGCCTGGTAATTAAAAACAAAAATGTATCAGCCTAAAACCAATGAAGTTGGTTAGGACAGAGTTTTTTTGCCATGTTGTTTGAGACATGAAAATGTTACATAAATATTGAGTGACATTTTCAATAAAGGCCAACTGGTAGAAATTATTAAACACGTTGTAAATAGACTTCAGGGGCAGTAAGGATCAGGCCTGCAGTTACTGGAGTCCAAATCCACCAGGGCTTGGGTAATGACTAAAAGGTGGCTGTGTTGTGATGCTCTGGTCCTTTGTGTTCTCCCTCCTCAGCTCTTGGGCCTTAGACTACACATTCTTGGAGAGCTGACTTGGAAAATATTTGGTTATGCTCATGCTGTAGCTGCAGCCAACAGTGTTAGCAAGAAATGAGGAGAGGAGAAAGCCCTAGAGAAGGGAAGAAAGAGATAGGAGGGACAGAGATATAAAAGAAGTGAAGAGAAGAATAAAAAGCCAAGGAAAACTATGAGAAGTGAAGACTGAAGTAAAAACTGAGCTGACTTCTCCAAGTATCCCACCTGTAGCTGACTACGTCAAAATGAGTCCATCTGAAGCACTGAAGGGTTACTTGAAACTGGTTGATCATCGCCACATCTTAAATTAACATTATCGTTTTCACATTATTATTCTTGGTCTCTGAGAAGCAGCTTCACAGTTAAAAGAACTGAACTGAATTGTGTAGCTGTAAATGAGAAAAGATTTCAAATATATCCCAAGCATTCTCCTAGCAAAGAAACACACATTGGGACAGATTTAGGGCTTAATCTGAAAAAGAAGTGGGTGGATATGAAATGATTGGTACTTTGGCACCTCAGTTACTAAACCCATTGAGGAGATACACATCTCTGATACCTGAAGGCCTGTCAGGTGGCTGGGTGTGAACATATCGTGTGTACCTGCATGTCTAGACTGTGACAGAGCTGGCAAGCTTGCACTGCTATCACACCCCCATCGCTGCAACACGAGTTCAGGAATTGTTAATCACTGCTCATGGGAACTTAAAAAAAAAAAAAAAGGGATTTGTAGAATGATATTGACTTTTGGCCAAGTCAGCAAAGGAAAAGGAGACGATCTTGGTTTGGCAACCAGGTGCTTTTAGGTAAATGCTGTCTGGCACTGAGATGAGGAATAAATCAGGAAAACTAATACGAGCTTTCCTACAGCTTTGTTCAGCTGTGGAAAGGCACAGACTGTGCATTGGTTGGGCTCATCTGAAAATCTGGTTTGGTTACAAGTCTGCTTTATAAAGCAATCTTTGACCTTTGGAAACAACTTATTTCAAAGGGAATCTCCAGCTTCTTGTTCAACTCAGAAACAGTGTGTAAGACGGAATCTATCACTATTTGTTACCTCACAACAAAAATATCAAAGCACATGGCCACTGGACACAGGAAATTATTATTTTTATGGCAGTCATTTGAAGTATTGAAACCCAAACCCAGTTACGGACACGCACTTTCCCAAAGTCTTCGTTTTAATAAAATAAGATACTAATTCTAGCAAGGTACAGAACAGTGAGTGCTTATTAGGCAGGCAGGAACTCACCTCCCAAGCAATGACCCCTTCATCATCACAGGGTGCACTCCAATATGCAGCCACTCAGCATCTCGGCAGTGCTCACCACAGAAGCAGTTCGGGGAAAAAATGCCCACAAACCTGTGGGGGTGTAGCGTGGCAAGGAAATCTAAGAACCAAAACCCAGCAACAAACCAAGAAGCTGACTTGAGTTTTGGGATAAACAGTAGCAGAGGGGAACTGAGAATAAATCCACTTTCACCTTAAGTATACAGAATATTTACAGTGCACCAAAAGTGGGCTGCTGCCATTCCCAGTGCAAGCCAAGGTCAGTAACACCTTACCATTTCCTCTATTTTGTCATTAGAAACAAGCAAGAAACTTGAAAACACAGATGGAACAGTTCATCTTAACTTTAACCAAACTTGCAACCTATCAAATCCTAAACAAGGCACATGCAGAGAGCAAGCAGAAAACCTCCCTACAAGTGCTTCAGCCAAAGCGGCATTAACGGTCAGGAAGCCGGTATAAACTATAAGTTCCGTGTCACTGCACGATGGGGGCACTTTTGTCACTTCAAGTACAAAAAGAGAAAGACATCCTCAGGCAAAATGGATCACTTTCAACCTTTCCTGAACTGCTGACTATCTCAAGACAAAATATCATTAGGTATGTAACCGAGCTCAAAACATTAGGCTTGACTTTGGATATTCACTGGAAGAGATGCCAATTCACTCCTCAAGAACAAAAGGGGCGCTTTCATTATCAAGAATAACTGAAACTGGACAGCACTGTTCAAAAAAAGTGAAACAAGTGCCTTCAGAAGGGGTTTTCAATTATTATGTCAGCACCTTGGATATCCAAGCCTGTAACAGAAAGACATGTACCACACGTTCTTGTCCTAAAGCACAAACAGTGTTATACACAATAGTCTCCTTCACCCCTTCATTTATTTTAATCCTGCTAACTATTAATTTTAGGGAAAAAAATGCTGCTCTGTTTTTATCATAACTTTGGGTAATTCCTGTTCAGTGACACAATAAACACCACTGCATTCTGAGTATCAACTGTACTGGAATCAAAACCCCTACAACAATAAGGTTGGGCATGGAATTTGTTGACTACGCTTGAAGTTGCATCTGTCCATCAGCCAGATGGACACAGACCACCTCTTTCGAGCTGATCCTTTTTAATTATTTTTAAATAACGCAACAATTTGAATATATTAACTTTCCTGAAAAGGTGCAGCCTTTTGCAAGTTAAGAAAAGACTATTAACACGAATGTGCAAAGTCTGCTCTCTGAGCTCCTCAAGTACCATCAGAGCACAGCAATTCGGATTTGTTCTTTCCATCACGCTCAGCAAGTATATGAAAGATTACTGGAGAACGGGATGTGGAAGAAGGGATAGAGGGGTGCAAGTTTAATAAAGCTTCAGACTCAACCCAGAGGCCTAAATATGCCTACAAAGACAGCATTTCCAATCACATTGTCCAATCCAAACCTGCCATTCGGGCTCAGGAATCAATCTGCTACGACACCCATAGTTATTTCCCCCTTGCCCATCGAGGTCTCTGCCTTCACCTTTGACAGAGCAATTAAATGCCTGAAACGCTTCTGAGAGGGGTAAAATCCCAAGCACTCAGCCAACCCCATACAGGCAATGCAAGGCAAAAAATTGTTCCCCCGAGGCTCTCACCTTAAATGATGCTGTTTGTGGCTGAAGTTGAGCACTTCTATGGTAGCAGGCACAGCCACATCAGTCCTGCCCACACGGCTACCCAGCCCCGATCCCCACAAGTGCCAGAGCCCACAGACCGCTGCACGCTGTGTGAAGAGAAAGAGGTATCAGATGACAGCAGAGCTTGGCCTTCAACCAGCAAACCCACTTTTCTCTAAGAGACAATGCAGGAACCAGAAATGGATGCCAGACACAGGGCACGATGCATCAACATTCTGTGTAAGAGAACGCTGCAAAAATGGTTCCAGATTTCAATTCATGTCTGCACGCTTCGGCAGCTTAAGCATAAAGTCTGATCCTTGTCTCTGACTCACAATAACCACGTTAAAGCATTCAGAATCAATATCATCTACTCCTGAGTCTTTCTATTTATCCTTAAGAAGTAAAAAAAAATAAATCTTAAATTAAGATTATTTGCATTCTTCAAAATAAATGAAATTTCCAGTTCTTTCCAATCATCAGCACTGATTAGGTAGATTTATTTGGCCGCGTGGGTTGAACTGCCCAGGCCATGGGCTGTGCTGGTGCCCATTTAGACACATTCAATATGTCACACACAGGCCTACTGTAAACACACCTTCCCTCCGAGACATTACTCTCCTGTACACAGAATTCTATAGTGCTTCAAAGGCTTTGCCTTGTGCCTCTGTGTGAAACTAAAAATTTCTCTTCATTAGAAGATACCGAGTACAAGCAGCAAGGCACAACTTCACCATCTCATAACTCACATTGTCTTCAGGAGTAGTAATTGTCATACAACAAGAGCACTCTTTTGACACTTTATGGAAGAAGACCAAACTACTCTATATCAAATGGCCTTTGGAGTAATTTATAAAGTGTAATTAATCTCTATAAACCTCGTTAAAATCAACAGAAAAGCTTTCTCTACTTGAACACTACCACAGACCCTCTCTCATAATTACTGAACTGGGTTTTACGCTTTATATTGCACAAAGTTTCCTATAACGCCTGCAGAAACACTTTTCTAAGTTGTAAGCCCACATCCACAGGGCCCAGATGTAACCCAGGGCCCGAGGAAGGCAAAGAGATCTTGCTTAATTTTCAGGATCCTGTGGTCACCACAGAGACCAAAACAACAACTATCTCTATTTGGCATTTCCAGCTCACACGATTCTTAATAACACCTTCAAAAACACTAAGTGCAGTCAAAGCAGTTGCATAATTCTCTCTGTGGGACAAGAACTTGAAACAGCAGCTCAGAAGATGCAACTACGTGGTTCAGTGTCAGAAGGTATCAATATTAACACACCCTTCCTAAGATCCAGAGCGTGCAAACCTCTTTCTGTTTACATTTTCATTTCTGTAGGATTAAACATAAGTTTCTACGTATTTGGAAGCACTGAAAAGCAGAAACTAAAGCAGGACAACAGAGCAAGCATGGGAAAAGGAGAGCACGTGTGGGGAAAAAAACCAAAAAGATCTTTCCTGCCTCTAGGATTTCAAAGCTGAGTTACTGGAAAGTTCCTTTTCTCCACTACCTGGTAAACACTACCTTTTGCCAATATATTATTGTCTCTCAAATACTCAAGAAACACTGCTTCTTTGTTCAGTTGCAGCAGACAACTATTGCCAGACTTGCCCCCAAACAAGACAAAGACATTGAGAAACCACCAGCTACCAGTGTAAACAAACTGAGATTTAGGTTTATTATCCTCATAACCTGCGGCACCCTGCAGATCCTTCCAGAGAATGTCAGAACACTTAATCACAGCAGCTTCTTTCTTCCAGCTCCAAAATCAGACTGTTCTAAGTACACACTTGTTTCTGATGCTTTAGCTGTTCATTCATTACACAAGGAAGATGCAGCACTGCATCACTCGTTTGCAGCAGAGCATCTAAATGACAGAACCTGAAGCATACTCGGTCTTTATCGCCCTCAAGCAGAGACAGCAGCCATTGCCCACTGTATCTGATCACGTCAGTACAAAGGCTATTTTGGAGGTAGTAATGCAATTTTGGTTTAAATAATGAAAGGTACACCTTAAGCAAGAACTCTGGAACAAGCATATAGTCCAGAAAAAAAACAGCCAATACCACAGGACCACAAACCTTCAGTCATTACAAAAAGGTAAATACAGTTTGAAAAACATGTTTTTCTCATTTTTTTTATTCTTTTATTTTCTGTCTTCATTCTACATTTTTTCCTTTGGTTTTAAGAAGTACTTTGTAAACAATTTTCAAAAAGCAACACCCTGCTTTCCCTTTCCTTTTTCCCTGTTGGATGTTCTGCTGTGACTGCTACAATGGGATTTTTCAAGACTGCACTATGTTCTTTCAGCAACAGCCACACAGCAGTGGTCAAGCATCTCCCTGTAAAAGGTAAGTATCTGCCTGGTCTGGGAGGAGGTGGCCTTTTTGAGCCACCAATATTATTCTTACAGACCCTTTTAAGTACTGAAAAGCCACTAAAAAATTCTCCCTGAAGCCTTCTCTCCTCCAGGCTGAACAACCCCAGCTCTCTCAACCTGTCCTCATCGGTGAGGGGCTTCAGACCTCCCATCATTTCTGTGGCCTCCTCTGGACCTGCTCCAACAGCTCTGTGTCTCTCCTGTGCTGGGGACTCCAGAGGTGGATGCACTACTCCAGGGGAGGTTTCACCAGAGCAAAGCAGGAGGGCAGAATCACCTCCCTTGACCTGCTGGCCACACTTCCTTGGATATGGCCCAGGACACGGTTGACTTTCTGGGCTGCGAGCACACATTGCTGCCTTGGATCCAGGTTTTCACCCATCAGTACCTGTAAGCCCTTCTCCACAGGGCTGCTCTCAATCCTTTCACTCCCCAGCCTGTACTGACACTGGGAGTTGCCCTGACCCATGTGCAGGACCTTGCTCGTGGCCTTGTTGAACTTCACGAGGTTCACGTGGGCCTATTTCCCAAACTTGTCCAGATCCCTCTGGATGGCATCCTGTCCATCAGGCGCTGCCAACCACACCACTGTTCAGCTCGGTGTCATCTGCAAACTTGCTGAGGGTGCACTCAATCCCGCTGTCTATCTCATTGACCGTCCCAATGCAGACCCCTGGGGGAAACCACATGGCAGCAGTCTCCAGATGGACATCAAGCTGTTGACCACCACCCGCCGGATGTGACCATCCAACCGATTCCTGATCCACCAAACAGTCCACCCATCAAATCCATCTTTATCCAACAGAGAAAGAAGGATGTTGTGGGGGACTATGTCAAAGCCCTTGCAGAAGTTCAGATAGATGACATCTGCACCTCTTTCCTTCTCCACTGATGTGGTCACTCCACCACAGAAAGGCACTAGGTTGGTCAGGCAGGACTTGCCCCCAGGGAAGTCCTGCTGCTGTCTCAAGCCACCTCTCTGTCCTCCATGTGCCTTGGCATAGCTTCTAGGAGGATCTGTTCTATGACCTTCCCAGGCACAGAGGTGAGGTTGACAGCCTGGTAGTTCCCAGGGTTCTCCTTTCTACCCTTTTTAAAAACAGGAGTAACATTTCTCCTTTCCCAGTCACCAAGGACTTCACTTGACTGCCATAACTTTGCAAACACCACGCAGAGTGCCTTGGCAACCATGTAAGTCAATTCCCTCAGCACTCTGCCCTGCACCTCCTAAAGTCCCACAGAACTACAAACATTCAGGCTCCTCAGGATCTTCTCTTACAGTGGGAGGCACTTTGCTGCCCCAGTCCCTGCCTTGCGATCCATCCACTCCAGATGTGTGGGAAGAGAGGCTGCCAGAGAAGACTCAGGCAAAAAAGCTGCTGAGTACCTCACGCTTCTCCTCTCTTCTTACCAGTTTGCCAGTTGTGTTCTTCAGGGGAGCTACGTTTTCTTGGACCTTCTTTTTCTTGCTGACATTCCTGTAGAAGCTCTTCTTATTGCATCCCTTGCCCAGTTCAGCTTCAGCCACGCCTTGGCCTCCCTGACCCCATCCCTACACAACCAGGCAGCGTATCTATACCATTCCCAGGATACCTGTCTGTGCTTCCACTGCCTATGCACTGCCTTCCTGCCCTTTAGTTTGATCAGCAGGTCTCAACTCAGCCACGCTCGTCTCTTCTCTCCCTTTCCTGATTTTCTTACTTTCCCGACTGTCGCACATAACATTTCCAAGAGTATTTTAAACATCACAACAAAGTGACCTCATTTCCCACAGACTTTGCTTTTTTAAACTGAAGTTGGACATTTATCTCTTCCTCCCTGTAACAGTGCCTTTTGTGATACCCTCACCCAGGAGACGTGCCACTGCTTCCTTCTGCTTGACCCTGCATTCCTGCTGTGCAGTAGTGGCTCCCGCTGGATCCTTTCCCCAGACAGTTCAGACACCTCCTGGCCAACAGAAGATGTGTCTTTATACTGCAACAAAAATTAATGTAAGAAAGTCCTTCAGGCAGAAATGGGAAAATTACAAGGAAGAACTACAAACTTTGCAGGCTACAGGGAACTACAGCACTCGGTTTCAGCTTCCTGATCTCATTTATTCAGATACTCATTTGTATGCAGCCCCATTGCCACACTTTGATTCTGTCCTGATATTTCAACATTGTTATTGTGTCTAAGCATTAATACGCTTCAGTCCTACCCCACCACCACGAGGTTCCTCCCACAAGCCCTCCCATTAGACTACCACAGGTCTTTTCTTCAACAGGGACTATCATTTCCATCAGACATTCATAACCTGCCTTTGCTGCTTCCGTTCTCTCTGCCAAGTGCCACCTTGCTGTTTCCTGTTCCACAGCATTTGGAACATGTAAATTAAACAAAGCTAAAAGGGACTCATCATAAATGCCTTTTAGGCTAATTAACATTTACACCTGTACAAATTTGAGCCCCAGTTATTTTCCTATCAGTAAATCTCTGAATCTGTTTTGTGCTCACATATTTATGTCATCAATACCTGAACTTTAACTCTCACATTCCAGAAAAATCACAACTTTCCCAGCAGTACCTACCACTACTGTAAACAAACCACAGTATAACCTAAACTGGAGGTAGCTGGAATAAAGGGTTAGTTACCATATTGCAGATATCAAATCTTAAGGTCAGAAAGGTCATTACATGAAAATAAACAACAATATGGAAAAAAAAAGCACTCCACAACTCCGAAGGGCCTCCTAAGCTGAAGACAATCCTACAGTTCAAGAGGTTCTCACACCACAAAGCAAATCACTTCAGCAAAACACTAAACACTTCAACACACTACAGTCACAAATCTCTCTACCACAGATGATAAATGTAAATAGTTACTCAACTAGAAAAACTAAACAGCCCACGTGTAGTACCACTGATTCTTCATCATCTCCATTGGTATTTCCTCTAATCTAGACGAGTGAGATCCTCCTGCTTATTCCTGCCTTACACGTCACCTCTTCACGGAAATGAAAAACCTCAACCTCACAAAAGCTGCCAGGTAGAAAAACACAAGGTTCATTTACCGCTCACTTCAGTTCCCACTCTCTGCCTGCTGCCCAAACACAGAAAGATGAGCTCCCAACCGAGAACGCAAGGAAGGCAGTTTCAAGGGTCAGCCTGACCCATCCTGGCAGCAATTCAACTGGCTGCTGCCCAGTAAAGGGACTGCAAGTGAGAAGGCAGCACCGGAGCACTGGAAAGGTATTTTTAGACAAGATTTATTGTTGCCTGGTCGCCCTCACCTTGTGAAGTCACTCAGTGTGGTTTTCAGCTCTATGAAGATGCTTGGGTAAAAAGGTGCTGGAGCTTTGAGCACTTAGGGGCTGGATCTCTGGAGATGGAATCCCAGCTTGCAGCTGGAAGCGGGAAATACCAAAGCGGTATCACAAGTGCTTCAAGCGCACAGGCTGATTCCAACTCAATTCCAAGATAAGCATGTGTGCACAAAACACACACAGGGAAAAGGTTGCCACATCGGTGAAATGGGTTTCCAGCAGCATTAGCAGGGACAGAAACCTAGAAAATTCAGTGTTCACACTTACAAGTCTGGCACCAAAACTGACCACAGGCTCCTGGCCACCCTCTCATCCCAAAGCCCATCAGCCTCACTCAAAAGCCATGGCCTTACTGCACCCAGAGACAGAAGGGCACAATTCTCCAAACACTCAGCAGACCCAAGTTTTCACCACCCTATGGGTCATTCCAGCACTTACGCGTCCAAGTAGCCTGGGCTTCCTTCAAGGCAACCAGACATCGTTTTTGAAAAGGAATGGCTTCTTTAACCACGACATTAAGGCACAAAAGAGCTTAAGACACAACACAATGTCCATAATCATAACCATCTCATCGACAGAGTTGCAAAAGCCTAGATTATTCTGCTTAACACAACCTCTGGGACTTGGGAGCCAGGCTACTCTGAAAAAAAACCCTCTACTTTATTATTTGCATCTCCCTTGCCCCCAAAAGTTCTTCAGTTCAACTTAATTTATACCCTTATAACCATGTGTAGTCAAAAGCAGAACCCCAAAAGCAAAAACCTGTACCCCCTCCAAGTACCAACAGACAGAACCACCTGAAACTGCAATTGCCAGCTATACACCATCACCATTTGTGACACAATGAAGTCCAAAAGTAAACAAATCAAACCTAACGTGGAAAACACTGCTCCTTAGGAGAGCCTCCCCCTGCCTGCAACAACACCCCACGGTTTGCTCTGCTGTTCTCAATACCCATCAGCATTCTACTGTCTGCAGAAACATCCACAAGAAGATGTGCCAAAGCTTTTAAAGATTCAAGAGCAGGGGGGGAAAAAGGGAATTCTAGAAAGGTGGGTACAGTAACCTGTAAACGTATTCACACGTGCTTCCTAATCATGGCCTGGTGCAAAGGCAGCATCTGGATAAGAACTTCTTAGCAAGAAACTCTGCATATCTTAAAAAAAACAGGATGCCTCCACATTTGGCAGTTTATTGAAATCTCTGAGGTTCAGACAGGACTGGGAGCTGAGAATGACTTCAAATGGTCTTTTCAGTACTTTAATGCCAAAACAATGGATTGGAATGATGTTTCAGCAATGCATGCTCACATTTTGAGAACACATCCCAACAGCTATCGACACTACAATGCCACAAGAAGGAATGAAGGTGGATGTCTACTGTCTAGCTCTGGTGACTAATTAAGTACTGGCATTTCTGGAAGCTGCCCAGACCTTGCATTTGCACAGATTTAACAGATACATATTTTACAGGTAAGCATATAAAGCGACACAATCCCAATATTAATGCTTCAGGACATCCTTGCCGTGCAGACTCAAGTTTCTGTAGAAACAAAACCACGTAAGAGAAAGTTCTCACAGCAGAAATTTTAAGTCATCATGAAAATGATGCAGCTCCAGCTATGGCACAGGCAGATAGTTCCTTCAAGCCCACTCCTGCTTCTCCAAAATAAAAGACTTGAATCCACTGTAGCGTTGCTTTGTACTGATCAGTTATAACTATAGATGCATTTCCTAATGTAAGCAGAATTCAGTGACGAGATTAGCTGGCAATGATGAAAGAAGTCTAAGTAAAACCGCACCGCCGACCAACCCCACAGTAAAATTACTTAATCCTTTGCAGTTCAAATAAAAGTTCCTCTTTCTCAACATCTTCTACTCCTAACCAATCTATCCATCACACACACACCAAAAAGCCTCTGGCCCTCTCAGGCACTACTGCAGTGCAACGGCAACACTTCAAATAAACTTAACTTGGGCTGCACTACATTCCATTACAGGATATCACGCAACAGAGGTTACTCTAAGAACACACGGGGCAATTATTCAGGCGTAACTGCTCCAATCTGAATTGTAAAATCAATGGCTACCCTATATGAAACTGCTACAGTCTATCAAGTTCTACACTGAGATTCAGAACTTGCCCCAGGTTGTCACAGTTAACCCAGAGGCTTACACTGGCAACCAGAAACTACTTTTATCTTACCCAAGCTAAATAATTTTGGCAGTAACAGATAAGCGAAATGAAAATTCCACTTCATTGTTCAGTTCTGCAGTGGCCAGGGAGTTAAATGAGCCATTATGAAACTCACATGAAATGCACTTCCCAGAGGCAAGAAGGTTTTTTCCTCTAGCTGTGTGGTCACCTTCAACCTCAAGGCACCCAGGGAACATCCTTGAACCGGGACGCAGTGGCCATCGGGGACAGCGGTCCCACTGTCAGCCCCCACCAGCGCGCCCTGGCTCCACCGGCCAGCAGAGCCACGATGAAGCCTGAAGGTGAGCTCTGGAGGCGGCAGAACCCCCGGGCGGGTCGCACTGAGGAAAGCCTGAATCACCCCGGTTTGCATTGGCTTTGGTCGCTTTGTCTCCAGCAGCGACCCTGGAGGAGCCCACGGCCCTGCCCGGGCAGGGCTCAGGCGCCCTTGCCGAGGCCCTTCTGCTGCAGGATGGTGACACCAACACCAGCGCTGTGCTCACCTGCACCAACACCGCAGAGGGCACAGACCCCGTCCCTGACGTCCTCGGCAGCCCCAGCCTCAACACCTTCACCCTCGAGCTCCCCGACGTCTCCGAGTACGTGGTGATGAGCGGTTGCCCCAAAGAGGGAGTGGTGGTGGTGGGACTGGGGGACAGCGAGGACACCCACCCCTGGTGTCTCTGACGCCCCCAGCTCAACCACCTCTCTCACCAAGTTCCTCGTCCTCCTGCGCACAGGGCCGAGGGCGGCTGCACCACAGCGCGACTGGACGCAGCGGTACTGGGAGACGCTGCCCCGTCCTGAAAAGCTGCGGCCACGTCCCGTCTGCTGGACACCGAGGGGCAGTCGGGCGCAGTGGCAACGGTGCCCCCAACCTGGCTGGCAGGGGGGCCCGCGGAGCCTTCTCGGGACAGCCCTGCAGAGAATCCCCGGCAGGATCCCCTGGAGGCTGCCCCGCAGTGGCCCCAGCTGAGCCCTCTGCGCATCCCGCTGCTGAGCCCCCTGCCCAGCCCCCCGGCTGCCCCCCAGCGTCTCCCACCAAGCACCGACCCACGGGGGGCGGAGGCGCTGCAGAGGCAGCCCCGGGGGGGTCCAACCCGCTCGCCACTGCTGCCGGCCCTCACCTCCTGCCCAGGGGGGCCCAGAGCGGGCGAGGGGGGCGGCAAGCGCGCCAGGCGCCCCGCGCCGGCCGGAACCACCAGGGTACCAGAGACCTCCTCGCGGGACAACATCCCACCCACGAAGAGGCAGAGGGTGCTGTGCCGGGGGTCCTGAGCAAGGGGCAGCCAGACACCAACGTGCCCAGTGCGGTGCTCAAGCGGCCCAGAAGTCCCGGGGACAACGGCGGGCAGAGTGCCCCACGCCAGCCACTCGCCTGCCCACCTCGCCCGCTCCTCAACAAGAACCCACGGAGCGCAGAGCCCCAGAACCAGCTGCTGCCCGAGAAAGACCAGGCCAAAGCACGGCAGGGGCCGACGCTGCCCCCCAGCCAGCTGAAGGCGCACTTGCTGAGCTCCATCGGGACCTTCCACACGCTGGGGCAAAGACAGACGGCGGTGGGGCCGGTGCGCCCACCGCCCCCTCCCCAGCCCCAGCCCGGCCCCACACAGCCCCCCAGGCTGCCCTGGCCCCTGCCGGCTGCCCCCAGACCCCGCGCGGGGCCGGCTGCCTCCAAGCCCCCGGCCCATGGCTGCAAGGAGACGGTTCCTGCAGCCCCACCGAGCAGTGAGGCGCACACCGAGGCTGCCGCCCGAGCCAAGCAGCCCAGCTGGCCGTGCCGGTCATCAAGGCTGCCCCTGCCGGCGCCCATCGAGCCCTGGCTGCCTCACGTTCTCCCCGACTCTGTGCGACACCCCAAGCCCCTCTGGACACTGGCCAAGCCCACCCCACTGGACGAGCAAGAGGAGTCGGTGCCCATCACGGCCGAGCAGCGGCCCGAGCGGGAGCGCATGAAGCACCTGGCCCAGGAGCAGCGGCGGCAGGCGGCCCTCATCACTGGCCCCGACCTCTCCGAGGACGGAGTGCGCCACCGACTGCAAAGGCTGCTCGAGAGCCAGGCGTAGAGACAGCCAGCGCGCACGGCCAGCAGTGACTCAGCGGCCGGCACCATCCCCTCGGGGACGGGACAGCCCTCTGCCCCACAGGCAGGGTCACCTTGCCAAGAACAGAGAGAGCCACACCTCACCTGTTGGCTCAGTTAGAGTAAATCTTGGAAAAACTTCAAATGCCTTTCTTAATCAACTGGGGATTAAGTACTGGTAGATACGGGCTATTTTAATTGTGTGATCCAATAGTTGGTTTTGGAAAGGAACTTAAAAGCCCATCCAGTTCCAACCCCTCTGCCACGGGCAGAGACACCTCCCACTAGACCACCCTGCTCAAACCCTCATCCAACCAAGCCTTCAGCACCTCCAGGGATGGGGCAGACGCAACTTTCCTGGGCAACCTTGTGTGAGTTCCTCGCCTCCGTCACCGCGAAGAATTTCTTCCTCATGTCTAATTTGAATCTTTCCCTGTCCAATTTAAAGCCGTTCTCCCTCGTCCTATCACTACACGCCCTTCAAACAAGTCCCTTTCCAGCTTTCCCACAGCCCCCTTCAGGTACTGGAAGGATGTTCCAAGCTCTCCCCGCAGCTTTCTCTTCTCCAGGCTCAACAACCCCAACTCTCTCAACCCCTCTCTCTCTCCATGTCCTTCTTACGTTGGAGGCTCCAGAATTGGACACAAAACTCTAGGTGGAGTCTCACTCGAGCAGAGGAGAGGGGGAGGATGCCCTGCCTCACCCTGCTGGCCACGCTTCTTTGGATGCAGCCCAGGACACCACTGCCCTTCTGGGCTGCGAGCCCACATTGCTGGTTCCCATGGAGCTTTTCACCAACCAGCACGCCACGTCCTTCTCCTCAGGGCTGCTCTTAATCACCTCTTCCCCCAGCCTGTATTGAAACCACAGATTGCCCCGACCCAGGTGCAGGACCTTGCCCTTGGCCTCCTGAGGGTCACAGAGACCCACTTCTCCAGCTTGTCCAGGTCCTAAAGGTAATCAGTATCAAGTTTTTGTTGAAATAATCTCTGCTCCTATTTTTAAGAAAAAATGTGGCACTTGATGGTCTGTGGCTCACACTTATGATTTCAGAAGTTTAAGCATTGAAAAAGCCTTCCATTCCAGGGCAGCCAAGCAAAACCTAAAAAGTGAGCCCACACACCTCAAGGAAATTCGAGCTGATAGTGTAACTGAGCTGAATGTATAAACTTCACACTAGTAGCCACCAAGAGTGAAATGGCTTAAAGACAAGCTAAAGATGAGAAGTGGTGTCCCAAGGAACATTTCTCCTTCACCCTGAGGATCAGCGTGGCGCTGTGCCATGAACCTGGATGGGCAGAAGCCGCAGGAGTTTGCTGCAAGCTGGGGCGTTCACCTTCTCGCGATGCTCCTTCGGGTGTGCAGCTTGGTGCCAGCCTCCAGCCAGCCCCTGGACAACCACCATCCACAGCATCCAGCTAAAGACTCTTCCCCGTGCAAAACCTGCAGAGGGAGCAGTCACCAAATGAGGCTCAGCATCGCAAAGCTGCACCACAACACGAGCGGCAAAAAGAGACCAAGTTGCCTTTTCATCACCTGGAGCAGCAGAACAGGAGATATCACTCAGCCCAACAGTGAACACATCCCATGGATAACCGAGTCCTTGCAAAAACTTGTAATAGGCATTAGTACTGCTATGAAGACTTTTGGATTGAATCCTTGAATAAACACTGCTAGAAAAGTCAGATCCAATTCCAAAATTGCTACTGCAAGTTCCAACTCAGCCTTTCAAAAACAGTATACACATTCCTCCAGGCAGAGATAGCCCACCTGAGCAAATTCAACTATCAACAAAAAGCCTAAATTACTCCCTGGGACAGCATGCCAAATAATAGAATATGGATATTTTGTACATATTAGCATAACTCTTTGTTTTACAAAAGACCTACAGGTTAAATACAAAGAACATTATCAGTTTTAGGCACAAGCACAACCCATTTTTTATGCCTTGCCAGAAATAATGACTAACTAGGGCAGCATTACCCTACAATCGCTTCCATAAATACTGCCTTTACAACTAAATCACAACAAAAGAAAGAAAACTGATACAATAACAAGAGCACATTTCCTGTTAAAGCTTTCTTAAAGCAAGGTGAGGACAAGAAATGATTCTCCAAAGCCAAAAAGATATTATTGTTTATTCGGAGAACCTGAATTTATCTCAAATGACACACAAAGTTATACCCAGAAATTGACTGTATTAAACTGCAATCCAATGGACACGCAAGGGGCAGCAAAAGTCTTCCCTGGGAAATCTCAACACAAACAATTTCACTGCTGGATTACTTATTCCACAAAATCACCTTACAGCGCGTTCCCCGTGTTAACCTTGAAAACAACCACAGTATAAAAGAGACAATTCTTTTACAGATAAACATATACATACTCGGTAAATAAACCACTAAGAAAACGTAATAAAGATTTGCAGTGTCAAATAATCCACAATAATTTCATTAACGTGCAACTCTCAGGACGGGAAGAGGACAATTTGCCTAAGACCACCCCCTAGAAACTGAGTTACCTTCTCTGCTCTTTCTCCCAAAGGCACCCTCGCTGCTCCAGCTCATCCCTCCACTCAGAGCTTTCCACATCCCCACACATTTCCTTGCACACACACAAAGCTGCAGCACGAGCCACGCCTCATCTCCATGGCTCTGCCAACCTCAGCAACACAGGACTGCGTTTTATGAACACGTTCTGACCCTGCGAAGCCAAACAACACAGCAAATAGATTTGATCTCTTTCCTGTAAGTCAGATGCCAGCGGCCCCCACAAACACTGAGGAATTGAAACACAGCAAACGCTTCTAAAACCTCTGCCCTTCTCTACACCGGGAAGCACTTGGGGTGACCACAGCTCACAGAGCCATTCAGGTTTTGCCCAAGCAGTTTATTCAAGGAGCCCCTTTATTACTTCTACCGGCCACTCTAAAATGGGCCTCCAGCCAAACACGCCCTCGAAATAGCTCCACAATTAAAACAACGTTAAGGAAGTGGTGTAACTCTTGCATTAGAGCCCCAGTGACTTTGCAGCAGCAGTGACAGGTTTCACCTGGAACACTTGGCAAGTGGCAAGCATGACTTTTGCAACTACGAGTGGCACTTGGTACCCATCAGCAGCCATTTCTGGTCCATTTCAGAAAATGAGCAACCTCACCTGCCTTTGGCAGAGGGCAGCTGCTGTTAAGTAAGTCTTCCAGAAATGAAAATATTGGGCCAGTGGTATTTAAAGCATAGTCAACACACCCATTTTTAACGGCCTCTTTCCGAGCCCAAATACGTATCTGCAATAAAACAAGGAAAGGTTATTTTAGACAACCCTCACATTTTCATTTTCTTTGCTGCTCTTCTGTGAATTACTGTTTGAAAATGCTGTCTGCCCACAGCAGACCACCTAATGAAGCTTTTAATGAACAAATCCCAACTCAGGTTTTGCTGGGCCTGACAGAACGTGGCACAGAGCCTAAACCTGCCAAAATCTAGGAGAGTGCAAGAAGGGCCAAGGCTTGAATCCAACTGTATATTGCTGGAACAAAGAGACTCCTGGCTTTTTCTGATATTAGATGGGAAATGCTGTACTTAGAATCACACATCTCAAGCCAATGTATTCTGTCAGTCAGTCTGGGTAACCAGCTTCCCTTCAGATCACCACTTTTTCGCTGAAGAGAGAGAAAGTGTAAATATAGAATACCTGTGGCCTCCTCTGGGTGTAGAGCTGATTCATGAACACATTTTCCAGAACAGACTGTATGTATCCTTCACATGTAGGAGATTGAGGAAGACGAGCCCATATGGCCTCGCAGAAGACCCAGGGGTCTGATTCTCATCTCCCAGTGTCTTTTTTCTAACCTAATTTCACCAATACTGGGAAGTCCAAAAATGCTTATTCATTTTCACTAAGAAATACAGGTAAAAATACATAGCTTGATACTTCAAATACCCACTGAATTCAAGCTTTCACTTAGTCACCCCGAAGTAAGTAAATAGTATGCATATTACTAAAATCCGATTTATCTCACAGAAGGAATAATCTAGAAGGTTTCTACGTTTACTGCTGCAGCACAGCCATAATACCAGAGGTCGTGGCAACAAAGCTCACTGCTTTGTTGAAATGTAGAAATATAATTTTCAGAAGAGCTCAGTTATATTTTTTCCCGGCCATAACAATTTTGCACTCTCAGAACTAAATAAAATTGAGACAAACGTTGGAAGTGTAGTAAACATCAAATTCACTAAAGGTGTGTGCGTAAATTCCCAATGGAAGTGCTAACCTGGTATTTATTTGCCTATGATTTTCACCTCCACACCCAAAAATCTTTCCTTCTGCCTCCTCATTTTCACACATAACTCACAGCTCAAATCAGCTGATGACAAACGATTCAGAAAAGGAAATACATGAACAGGATAAAGATACAGAACAGTGTAAGGACAACTGCCCGGGCTTAACGATTACGGGTTGTTACGCAGGATCTGTGGAAAAGTCTTAGTTCCAAGTTACAATCAGAGAAACCCATCGTGTCAAATTGATTACTTAGGTGGGTCCAGCACTCTGGCTGACACTGCCCAAATAAAAATCAAGAAAAGGAGAAGAAGAAACGCTCTCCTTTTTTGTTTCATCTCCCCCTTTACCTCTTATCCCCCAAAGAAAGGGAAAATCATACCAAAAGCCCAGGAAGAAACAAAACCCAGCAGATGTATCCTGGGATGTTATGAAGGAAAGGGAAAGAACGCCTTTTTAGACATTCTAAAACAGAGAAAACAAAACTCCAGACACAAAGCTTTCCTTTAGGAAAGCAAACCAGTCAGGCCTCTGGCAAGAAACTTATTCTACTGCATCAGAAAGAGACAACTTGGCTGCACAGATTCGGGTTTTACAAGCCCTGGCGTTGTAATTAGATACCCCAAATTAGTCATTGGCCAGAAACTAATCAAAAGCTCTCCCCACTTAATGTTTTAAAGGTAACGGGAGCATTTAGCTGGAGAGTTATGGTTAAAACATTTTAAATTCACATAATTATTTGCGATTGTAAAAAAGATCCTCACCTGCACTATTGTGCTGGAAACACGAGTACCACCATGGAATTGAAGTCTTATTTTCCTAACAGGATTTTTAAAAGCGCATCTCGTTGATGCTTTGGCTGGATGATGTCCAAGCTGAGCGGTGATCTGCTGTGCTGCCTTCAGCAAGAAATGACATTTTGGTCATGTGTGATATGCAGGGGATAAAACACACAGATTTTCTTCCTCAAATAGCAATCCCTTTGAATTTTTATTGATCACGAGCCACCACAATTGTGACTGACGTAGCTCCTCTTCTGTACGCTGCATTCAAATGGCAATTCCAATTCCCACAAGAGGAACTGCAAAAATCCAAGTTCACCAAAGATAAGCTTTTCCTTAGAGTTCAGCGGCACTCAGCATCAACTGCTTTCCTCAGCAAGAAAGCACGTGGGGCATCTTTTTACTTCTATAATCTGTATTAATATGGGTTTGGGTTAAAACTTTCTAGGACCAAAAATCCACAATAAAAATACGAAAAAAATCCTTAATTACAAGAGGCAAAAAGGGGAATTGTGAAAAAAAAAATCAATGTTCGGAATGCCTTTTATAATCTTCATATTTTGAGAATTCAGCATTAAGACGTCAAAGAGAGCTCGACTCAGGCAAAGTAATAAAACACGGGAAGATCTTTTTTCTTGTTCTCTGCAGATCAGCAGCAGCAACCTGGGGCAGGGACACGCGGGCAGGGACACGGGTGCGCACAAAGACACCCGAACGAATACACGCAGAGACACACACACACGAGCACGCACACACACGCGCGCATTCACCGCACCGTGAGGGACCGGGGGGTGGGGGAGGACACGCTCAGCACGCGGGGGCTGTGGCTGCGGGACCTCTCGGCCCGGGGTTCCCCGGACCCCCCCGGCAGCCCCATCCCGGTGTCCCCTTCCCCCTCCCCGGTGCCCCCGCACCCTCCCCGCTCTGTGCCCAGCACTAACGCTAAAGCAGGGGGTGTTTAACACCGCCGCAGCACCGGCCGTACCTGCGGGCTGATCCATCGCAGTCCTTTGCCAACACAACTGCCCGCTGTTCCCACTCGCCACGCAACATTTTCAATCACAAGGCGATGTTCCAGCGCAGTCGCTCCTGGCAGTAAAAGCTCTGCCGTCCCCACCCGGGCCCAGGGGACGTGCTCGGCCCTCGCCCAGTCTCCTCTTCGCTGGCGTTTTTGGCTTCTCCCCAGTGCCGAGGGGTCCCGGGGCTTCGCTCCCAGACCGGGCACGGCGCCGCGAGCCCTCAGGGTACGGGTGCGGTGCCTTCGCTCAGAGAGAATCCAAGCCCCGCTTCCCAGTCCCCACCCGCTGTGTCCAGGGCCGGCACTTCGGCCTGGGAACGGCTGGAGGCGGGGGAGGGGGGGGGCGGATGGACAGGGACCCTGCCCGGACCGGGGAGCGGGGGAGCAGCCAGGGCTCCCGAGCCTCGGGCGGCGATGCCGGGGGCTAAGCAGGGACCGCCCCCCCGCGGCCCCCGCACCGCCCGCTCCCTCCCCCGCCCCCCCCTGCCCCGCTCGGTAACACCGAGAGCTCACTAAATATTGCAGTTAAGTTGATCCACGCCCGTGACTGTTACAGAGAACAAAGGAAAAAGGTTCTGTTTCTCCATCAGGCAGCAACCAGGCGCCACCCAGAGAGCCCTCACCCTGCGGGCATCGCAGAGGAAAAGCCTCCCTTCTGCTGCCAATGATGCGCTCCGCCCGCATTCCCCGCTGAAGACGTTTTATCATCAATCTAAGGAATCGTCCCAGTAGTTCCAAAGTGGTCACAAAGCTTTTCTGTCTCCAGCCAGAATCCTTCCAGGAGGAGCCTTGCTTTCAAAGCTGCTGACGAGAGCATTCTGAGGCAGAGCAGGGCAGAACGGCCACTGCCGCTGGTAATGGCCCATCGTGCCTGCTAATGACCTGCGAGGAACGGGAGCAAAGGAATGAATACAGCTCCAGGGGCATGGAATGGCACCTTTTGAATGCAAAGGAGCACACCCAGGAACAGAGAGACGAGACTCATTGAGAACCGGCTCTGCAAAATGTGGTGAGTACACTGGGCTTTCTGGGGATTTAGTTTCTTTCTTATATTTAAGCAGAAGATGTCTGGTCTCCACCTATGACATTTACTTAAAAAACCCCACAGATTCAAAGTCTTACTGATACAAGAAGTGGTTGTTTTTGCAGAGAATGGAATATTTTGATTTAAGCAGAGTTGTTTTTCTGTACAATTGGTTTTCTAACTAACATCACTCCAGCGATATCTCAGTTTTTAAGTTAGACAGACACAGACTATTCCTCTGATCTAGTATGTTTTTCTAAAAGTGCTGTACCCCGTAAATGTTTTCATTTGTACTTCTCTAAAAATTCCAAGGCCAAACAGAGAGCTGGCTCTGAAACTCTAATTAGCGGAGACAGACTTGGCTTTGTTGAAGTTCCTAATGAAATTAGTCCTTGGAAAGTAGTAGAATTATGCAGGGAGAATTTATACACATCCATGTAAGGTGGATATATATTCTGTCCCCAGCCGCCCAGCGCTGAAATAATGCAGCTGCTTTCTAAAACTCCAGAACGAGTCTTAGTTTATTTGACAGCATTTCCAGTATCATTTCGTGACCCGGGTGGGACCTGCTTTCAGGATTTCGAATCTGTGGGGGTCGAGGACCCTCCAGCCAGCAACCAAGGACTTCTCGGGGGGAGGGGTGGTGGTGGTGCATTTTCACCCCCTGGACTGTGTCTTGGGAGCGAGGGTTCCACTGGGAAGAATTAAAGAATTAAAACATCCTTTCTAGTTTTTGGTTTGATTTGGTTGCCTGATTGTGAATCGGAGACGAAAGTCCTGCACGGTTGGGCTAGAAGGGTACCTAATTTGGAATTTGATATATAATCCGGATTTGGGGTTGGAATATAATCGCGATTTTGGTTTCGGTTTCCTTGTGATTTGTAATTGTGTGATTTGTGATTGTCTGTTGTTATAAATTGAGACCACAACGGATCAAAATCCAATTAAAATTTATTAATTATAGCAAGTAGAATATGAGCAAAAGCAGCGCTGGACGGCAGGGGAGTCTGCCCTCCGCCAACTGCCGTAAATAGGCACTTCATACAGTTTCTTTTCTACGTTTTTTTTTCCTTCGCAATCGTGGTATAGTGGAAGCACTCTGCGCATGCTTCGGTTGTTATCAAGGGGTCTTTTTCTGCCTCCTAATAGTCGTCGGGGCTGAAGTAAGACGTCTTCCTCCCCTGTCCTGTGATTGACCATTCATTCTTATGTCCTTATCTGGGGTTGTTTGTCGTGTCTTTATCAGTTCCTGAGTTTGCAGAAGCAGTTTGTGGTTCAACGTTTACATAAAGCTTAACTTTTGTTCTACACCAAGTGATTACATTAGACAATGATAAATCTCAATAAACAATACCGTAGTTCAGTCTCCCACATCTGTGAAGAGTTAAAGTAATTCTTTTAAGTTTGGAAAACTGACCTCGGCGTGGTTTACTGATTTGTTTTGTGTAAACTGACTTTGACATGGTTTGCTGATTTGTTTTATCTGAGATCTTGAAACTTCAGGAACTTTGAAATTTGCAAGCTGTTTTCTTTTGAAATAAATACCCCCAGGTAAGAAAAATACTTTATAGACTCTGTAGGTATTCCTGTTTACCAGTCCTACAGTGATGCAGTGCACTTAGTGCGGATCGGTCAGTGCACAGCATTCTCAATGGAGAGACATCTGTATAAACTACATCTTCTGAACAAAAATGGAAAAATACATCCATTGGAGGGGTTATAAACAAGCAGTATTACTACAGCAACTTTAAAGTGCTCTTAATATGTGCTTAAATACCTGTTATGTTCATCGGATGCTTCCAAAACGTGCATAAAGTGATTTGCACTAAGAAGCAATAAACATGACCGTCTATTTTTTACCTTTAATAGTTGTTGTGGGAAGAATAAAACAGGCACTTGCTGAATAAACTCTGGTATTATAAAAACCGCCATTGGCTCGGGAGGAGGGGCGGAGCTGCGCGGTGGGAAGGTGGCTCAGCCTTCTCCTCAGCTCAGGCTGCGGGCGGGGGCTGGGACAGGTGAGATGTTGTGCCCGGGGGCTGGGACAGGTGAGATGTGTCCGGGGGGGGGGCTGGGACAGGCGAGATGCTGTGTCCGGGGGGCTGGGACAGATGGGCTGCTGCCCTCCCAGTGGAGGGGCTGGGACAGGTGAGCTGCTGTTCTCCTGTGGAGGGCTGGGGGCTGATTACAGGTGAGTTGCTGTCCTCCCTCAGCGGCGGGGGGTAAAGATCCTGTGGTTCGAACCCAGGACACCTCCCACTGGATCAGGGTGCTGACAGCCCTGGAACACCTGCAGGGATGGGGCCTGGAGGATTCTGCCAAAGACAAAATGCAAAGCTCCCTAATAAGAAGCAGATGAGAACTAGGGAGGAAAACAGACTGGGGCATAACTTAACTCTGCCATTTTGGGGTGTTTTGCTTTTTAATCCCTAGGAGGGTTCTTCAGGAAGGGGCCCATGGACAATGGACGGTCTCTAGCAGTGATGAAAGTGCTGAGGACAATTCTGACAGTGGAAAACCATCTCCATCCTCACTATCAGACGCTGAATGCCACAGAACGAGTGGGCTGCAATATCCATGCTCTGACACTGGGAAAGCTGCTCACAAGAGAAAAGCTTCTCCCCTGAAGTTCAGTGATCAGAAAGTTTCTACGGAAAAACCTCCAGCAGAAAAACAGAGAACTGGCCAAGAAGGCTGTGTCTGGTGTTTTTCTGGCAGTGATGAAGAGCCTGAAGATCAGGAAAAGCATGGCCACATAGAAACGCTGAAAGAAGAACAGTGGGATGCACCCAAAAAACGTCCTCTGAATCTTTGCAAAGGTGATGAACTCCCAGAGAATCAGAAAGCAGAGGAGTACGATGAAATACTCGGTGAAATGCCCAAGATAACCTGGGATCTGTTGAGTGAAGGAAACCCTTTCAGGTTTTTTCTCACTGTGGGAATTGAGCAAAGCTGCAATTCTGGAGCACTGCACATAAAAGGTGAGCAAGTGGCTTCTACCAAATTGGACTTTTAGGACACCTGTTGGCTAGAAAATGCTTATGCTTAGTTTGTGAGTGTTTTTCAATGGTTATGTTCCTTGGTTTAGCCAAGAACTCGTATTCTAAATGTGCAAGTTGTACAAATTGGTGCTGTTCTCTTTGCATTTTCTTTTAGAAGTTTAGTGCATAAGTTGTTCATTTGCTGATACTGATTGTGTTGTAATTCTGAGTTATGCTGTGCAAATCTAATGTTTGTTTAGCCAGGGCAAATCATGTGATGCTGCTTATTGCAGTTTTCTGTGTGAGTTAATTGAGGGAAACCCACTTACCTTCATGGCTCCTAAAGGGAGGCTTAATTCTTAAGTGCCTGTACTTGTGATGTTCTGTGGCTGGGATTTATGGGCATCATGAATCAATTCATCAATTCAATTAGTCATAAGCGTAAATGAAGATGGAGTGAAGTCTTTGCACGATACTGGTGCCTCGTGAGGGAAGGCTCTGGAGTTGTATTATCATTTGCTGTGAAGGGGAACAGCTCTGTGCACCTGTAAACATCTCATTCAGAAATGAAGTCTCACATTCCGAGACAGAATCAGAAACAAGCATTAGTGGGAGGTTTATGCACAGAAATGCAGTAAACCAAGGTAGTTTTCTGAAGGAGAACAAGTGACTGAAGACCTCTACAATTATGCTGTAACTTTTCCTCCACCTCGCACGCTCCCTGTGAGCGTTGATTTTTGGTGGCAGCCTGGTGTCAGAAGCTTCCCTTGCTTTACTGCTCCCTGTCTTTATCTGCTCGGTGGATTTATGGTGGGTTTTGGCCTGTCCTTTCAGGAGCAGTTGTCCTGCTTGTCCTGCTGGGGAATCAGCTGAGCTGCTGGAAGGGCTGAGGGTTATTTTTGGATTGTTCAATCTGCAAACCCAGATTTCTGTAGAGACAGGGTATGAAGTATTTTGTCTGTCCTAGAAAGCGTTTGTAGTATGTTTTCAAGTTGCTGCTGTGCTTCAGTTATTGAGGTTCTAAAACCTCAGTTGGATTAGTTTTCGGTGTTGCTGTCAGTGAACTGAGGATACCCATGTGCTACCATCAGTCTGCAACAGAGAAGTTTTTCAGCACTGTTGCTTCTACCCTGTCACAGTTCTTCAAGCCCTCTCCACAGCAGAGAGAGAGGTTTGATGTCCCTTTCTCCATATGATCTCAGTCTTTCTCTGAATGAGTTTTTAAACTTTGCCTTATTTTGGGAGTATTAATGCTTTTTATAAACATGAACCTGTAAGGATTTGACAGGAGAATTGCTGGCTGGAATATTCCAAGCAGTAAACTCAATTCTGAATGTCTCAGTTACACCAGGTCTGTGAACAACCTGGCATTTGTGTTGTGGTCGTTATTACATTGTTCAAGATGTGAAATGCTTACTTGAACCTTGTTTTTCATTCAGTTATGCTTTTAACGTTTTTAATAGATCTTTTGGGGACTCCTGGATCTTCTGCCCAGGTGACTTTCCTGTTTGCCAAAGTGATTTCACTTGCTTATTTCACTTATTAACATTAACCTTGATAATTGATGTTTGTGCCCTGTAGCTGATACAAGCAGGAAACTGTTAACATACAGAGAGAGCTCGAGATGTTTTCAACTGTACAACAATTTATTGAAATATGAAAGTCATCTCATGTTCTGCTTACAATTCAGGCATTACAAGACTGCTTGCTCTCTCCTGTTTTTGGGGAATGTGCAACTGAAAAATGCACGTTTATGTGCCTGCAATTGTTTTTTAAAGCAAAAAACCTTGCAATCTAGGAATGATATTTTTGTTATTGCATAGAAGCTTTTGCTCTCATTCACAGTGTAAGCACACGGAAAAGAGATGGTTCTTGAACCAAGGCTTTTCCATTTCTTGTCTGAATTGTTAGGAGCCATGAAAGAAAGCACGTTGGATTCAAAAATACACCTGTTGTTAAAACCTTTATTGTGAAAGTGGTATCAAGCAATGACTTTACTTAGAGAGCTTTTTTGTAGCTCATTGTTCAGTCAATTCTGCTTTTTCTTTTTAATGAGTCTGCTTTCTTTTTCTTATGTCCAAATTTAAGTACTGTATAGAGGTGGGATGGCTTGTAAGACAGTGTCTGCAGGAATTCAGGTGTGTTTATCTTTTTGGAAGATGAAAATTTTCCAAAAGTTTCCAAATTGTTCTGTTCATACAAATTGCTGTTACAACTAAAGGATAAACACTTGTTTGCAGTTGCAAACTGTTGTTGTCGCTTGTGTGTGTAGACTCTTAGTTCTCCTCATACGCTCATTCTAGTTGCAGTTCTCTATTGCTGTCCTACCTCTTTTCAAGACTGTTCAATGATAATAGTACATTATGGATAGGTTGTTTGTGTTAATTAACACACAGGAGGTTCCATCGTGGGCCACAATGACAATGCAGCAGGCGACCTGTAATGGTGCAACAAGAAGCTTTTCGCCGTAGAGTTTACTGAGCCGAGAACAAGGTAATGCAAGAGAAAGCAGGGAATACAGGAAGGGCACAAGCAAAGTGTGCAAATGATCAGGATGATACATCGTGGTTCTGATCCACGTGGAGCTGCTGGATATTGTCATGAAGGCAGTTCTTAGTTTGCTTTTAAATGCCATTCTCATAATTGCAACTTGCTGCAGATGAAGGAAGCCCCGTACTTTGGAGAGCTTTTCTCTGTCTGTTTCCAGCTATTCAGACAAGAGTTCCTTACAAGGTCTTATAGTATCACTTTCTATTTCGGCATCTGATTTACTCCACGCTTCCTGTTTTCCTTTTTCTCCATTAAAGTTTTCCAGTCTCTTTCTCTTAGAGGTTTTATCGTAGTTACTGCTTGTTTGAGTTAGTTAATAGGGCATCTAGATTTTAGTGCCATCTTCCTCTGGGCTATCAGATTTAGTGGCCAGAAGTCATAGCTACGTGCAGGAGTGATTTAGGCTGATTACTACTTCACTTTGTTTTAATTGTAATCTCCTTTTATTTAAGGGAGAAGCCACTGTTGATAGTTCATGGTGAGAAGGGAGCCCAAAGCTGAACTGATGGCACGAGGACGCCCTTATGAGGACGCCAGCTTTTGTCAGGTAATTCATGTTTCGCTCCTTCTTTGGTTGAAATTAAAGCTCTCTTCATCCTGTTATGGATGAAGAGAAACACACCTTATGGGAAGTCAAGCATTTATTGTTATGCTTTAAGGACTCTCCTCACCAGGACCGTAGGAACATGCGAACAGTGCTCCTGCTCTTCTGTGATCAGGGCACGCTGTCACCCACAGAAGGTTTGCCCAGAACAGCTGCCCACAGACACGTCCTGGGGCTCCCATCAGAGCTGCAGATCTCTGCCAACGTGTTGCACTCAGGTTCTTGCAATGGCTGGGAAGGAGGCACTTTCTGTGTAAAATGCAGAACTTGGCCGTAGTGTCACTGGAATCCTAAGTCTCATCAAAGAATTATTTGCCCAAATATGTTTTAAATGAGAAAATGCAGTTACAAATAGTCTCTGTGATACTCCTTAATTGCTCTGAGCACCATTCCTGGCACATGCCATTTTCTTTCTGATGTTATGGGCAGCGAAAGGATGAGCATAAGTCAAAATAGTTGGCTTCAGCTTGGGAGAGGGATCTGGTTATGGCAACTTAGCAGTGTTTCAGGATTTTTGCGGGCATAGTGTGCTACCCAGCGTACTTACTCTTTGGATATCTTCCTCTTTGTTTAGGAGGAGGAGGATCTTGGAATTTCCTTCCTTCTCAGGTGGTCTGGTGACCGTGATCTTCCTAGAGACTGCTGTATTGATGCCAAACATAGTGAGTTCTCAAGGCCAGGATTTCTGGGCTGTTGGGTGCTGTGCTAATCAGGTGTTTGCACCGAGTTGTGGAGTTAGCAAGAATTTTAGATAAAGATTTCAAGTGTGCTAACAATAAATTCATGATTTTGCATATAATGTTTCCTTTTTACACGGGACAAGAATTTGAATGTAATAGGTCCCATGTGACCAACTTGTCAGAGTAGTTAATAGCAAGTAGCAGACCAAAATGGCATTTGTGATGATTTTCCTGTTTGGCTGCACTGCTTCAGATTCTTCTGGAAATCTCCATGCCTTCCATGATGTCAGTACCCCAAAATGTGATGCGAGTGTGTCAATATTCTTGCCCACACCCATATTAATTGGGCACAGTGTTGGACCTGTTGCTGCGTGAAAGCATTTTCTCAGCACATGAAACTCATCTTCCGTTCTTTTCCTGGAAACTGTGCTGTAAATACTCTTTTTAAGAGTAGAGCACTGATAAAAAAGCGTTTCTGTCTGGCTTCTGTCCTTTGGCTTTTGGAATGTCTGCATTAAGCTGTTCCAGCAGTCATTGTACGCTTCCAAAACACAGAGTGATTGACGTTGGAGGGGACTCCTGGAGGTCATCCGGTCCAACCCTCCCTGCTCAAAGAGGGTCACTTAGAGCCAGTTGTCCAGGACAAGGTCCAGATGGGTTTTGAGTAACTCCAAAGACTGGGAGACTTCATAACCTCTCTGGGCGACAGATGCCCAGTGCTCAGTTATCCTCGCAGTAGAAGTGTGTTTAAAGGTGGAGGGGGCAAAAATAATGTGTTTTGTGATGTGTCCACTAGAGAGCAGTGAAATGAAACAAAATGAAGCACCACCTCTCCTTCTTTAACATTCCTGCATACAGGGATGCACAACAGGTGTTTGTATTGATCAGTTTCTTAATTTTATAGGCTAAACTGGATATTGTGTGTGGAACTCTCCACACATAAGTAACAGCTATGAAGCAGAAGGTTCCGCTTTTACAGATGACCACAGAGTTGGTACATGCAGTAACCATAACTGTGCCAGTGCCCAGTGTCTTAAAGTATTTATGGGATAGGAAGACAGATTATTACTGTTTGTGAAAACAGTGACTTTGAAGGCCTAATGTATCTTGATGAAGTTTGCAAGTAGTGTCTTTCCGATTCTGTGTGCATCCATTTCAGTTATCTGCAGGTTAAGCCATGTGACTGGGTTCTGCAACAATTGCTGAGTCTTAAAGAAAACTTTCCCTACGTGTTCTGTATTTATAAATGATAGTTTAAGGAAACAAATCAGCTGTTAGACAGGAATGTGCAAGTTGGACGATTGAAGTCAGTGAACTTCAGGTCCTGGCTTGGGACTTAATACCCAAACCGTAATGCAGGTTTGATCAGTCGTTGGCAGGTCGGATGCAGCACTGATTTACTGCTTACTTTTTGCAGTTAACATGGATGCTCTGGAAATAATTACTAAATTTTGGGGTCTTTTCAAAGACAAAGCTACACATAAGCACAGATTTGTTTAATGTAATGTCTCGTAGTGAAGATCTTTGGTTTCAGGGCGCTGCAGTAGCTTTTAATGAAAAGCTTGTGTTTAACCCGTTTTTATAAAACGTGACATTACATTAAAACATTGATGTGAAAGGCCCACCTAAGGTACAGCTGTGTTTCTGGTGGAAAGCAGAGTGACTTCCTCATTGCCTGTCTGGAAAGAAATCGGCATTTTCAAAGAGAGTCTTTTTTCTCTCTCAGGTTTATTGAGGGGTATAGAAGCAACTGAAGTTGTTCTTCAAATTAAACGTTTTTAGAGCTTTAGCCTATTTTCCCTTAAGCAGTTTAAGCAGCAGCTCTCGTTCTATATTCAACTTTTTATTCTTTTTCTTCCCCCCACACTTTGGGATGAAAACCAACCAAACAACAAAACCCTAGAAAGAGCCTGTAAAGACTAAAGATGGTCTTGTGGTAAATATTTGAGTGGGGTATGAATGGGGGCCAGGGAGGAGGGAAGCGAACAAGGTGGAGAGGGCAGTGGCATCCGGGATTTAATGGACTCCCCCTCTCTGGGATTTAATGGAGACGGGAGCTGTGGAGAGAATCATTGACTCGTGGAATGGTTTGCGTTGGAAGGACCCTCGAAGCCCGTCCAGTCCCACCCCCCTGCCATGGGCAGAGACACCTCTTACCGGGTCAGGGGGCTCCAAGCCCCATCCAGCGTGCCCTGGAACATCTCCAGTGAGGGGGCAGCCACCCCTGCACTGGGTAACCTGTGCCAAGGCCTCCCCACCCTTATGGTCAAGAATTTCTTCCTAATGTCTATTCCTCCTTCACATTTACAACCATTCTCCCTTGTCTTATCACTAGGAGCCCTTGTAAAAAGTCCCTCCCCGGTTTTCCTGGAGCCCCTTTCAGCATTGGAAGCTGCTATAAGTTCTCCCTGGAACCTTCTCTTTTCTGGGCTGAAGAAGCCCACTCTCTCAGCCTGTCCTCGTAGCAGAGGTGTTCCATCCCTCTGATCATGTTCGAAGCCTGCTCTGGACCAGCTCCAACAGTTCCATCTCCTTCTGTTGGGGATTCCAGAGTTGGACACAATACTCCAGGTGGGGTCTCACGAGAGCAGAGTAGAGGGGGAGAATTCCCTCCCTCTACCTGCTGGCTGTGCTTCTTTTGATGCAGCACAGGACACGGTTGGCCCTGATCCAGCTGCCTATATCATCAATGAAAATATTAAACAGCACCGGTCCCAGTACAGACCCTTGGGAGGGCAAGGGGAGCCCTGCCTGCACCCCACATCCTTTCACTTACCGCCCTTCTCTCCCCACAGGCGAGGACCACGTCCCAGGGGCCCAAGGGGATGGGATCCCCATGCCCCAGAAGGTGCTTTTCCCCATGGAGTGCCTTTCCATGAAGTGGGAGCACACCTCCCAGCCCGTGCCCTCACCCTGCATCCTCACACAACTCAGCTCAGGTCAGGATTTTCCTCTCGGGGCGCTTTCTGGCACAGCTCCGCCAAGCAGAGCCTCCTTTGCTCTCCCCACCTCTCCTGCTCTCTCCCCAGCCCAGTGCAGCAGAGCAGCCCAGTGTGGGCTGGCCCCAGGGCCGTGCCCACTGCAGGCTGCAGCAGAGCTCTGGGCTGTGACCCCACAGTCCCGGCGCCTCAAAAGGGCACAACAGCTGCTGGAGGGGAGAGGGCTCTCACCACAGGGTGACCCCACACTGGCCATACTGGTCTGGGTGGGAAACAGAGCCAGGTAGATGGGGATTGCTGCTGCTGAGCCCCTCTCATTCCTGCCTGATGGCTCACGGACAGTGCTTGGAGAGCCCACGGGCTGTCTCTGCTGGCACCAAGGGATGGTGTCGGCTGCACAAGAGCCAGCCCGGGGGATTTCAAAGGAAGTATCCTGAAGCGCTCTCCAGCCTTCTGTCCCTTTGCTTGCTGTCTCCTCACAGCCTCTCCTGGCACAGCAGGGTCTTTGTCAGCACCTCAGCTCCACAGCTTTACTCTTTCCTCTGAGAGTCCATCGGATGCTCACTCATTTGGCTGTATTCCTGCCAACAGCTTTGGAAGAGCCATTGAGCCTTCTGGCCCTGCCCTGAGGAACCCCTTTTTTGGCAGTGGTGCCAGCAGAGAGGCCAGCTCTGACACAGTGGTGCCCATCACCTTCTCCTCCCTGCAGCCACAGGGTGGGGGGGCACTGTGGAGGCAATGAGAATGTCACAAGGTACACGAGACCTTGCAGCTTACAGAACTGCAAAGGTAAAAGGGAACAGTGTGGAGGCGAAGAGAGACCAGCCCCGAAAAGACCACGTCCTGCTGCCGACCACGGCACCAGCTCCAAGGGAGCAACAGCCCTGACCTGAGGGTGGCAGAGAAAGCCAGAGCTCCCTGAGGCAGTGAGGGAGAGCGCTGAGGGTCGCTGTGGCTGCTCTGCCATTCAGAGAGTTGGCTCCTGGCTCCCGATCCCCTGCTGCCCCCTGTGCCCCAGCTCCAGGAAAGGACACAGAAGAGCTGGGAGCTGAGGCAAAGAATTTTCTGGTTTAGTCTCTAATTTATTTAGGCCGGCACCATTTACACATGAGGTCTCTGAGGAAAAACAAAACAAAAGGAACCAAAAAAAACAAAGGAAAAAACCCAAGCCAAGCCAAACCAGAGATATTAGGAGGAAAGGCTTTCCTGGGAGGGTAGGGAGGCCCTGCCACAGGTTGCCCAAAGCAGTGGTGGCTGCCCCATCCCTGGAGGTGTTCAAGGCCAGGTTGGATGGGGCTCTGAGAACCCTGACCGAGTGCAAGATGTCCCTGCTCTCTGCAGATGGCTTGCACTGGATGGCCTGGAAAGGTCTCTTCCAACCCTGCAATGTAATTTTCTGATTCCCTCGAGCCCTTCTTGTCGATGGGAATAACGCTGGCGAGCTTCCAGTCGGTGGGGAAAAGGGGCATCCCAGTCCCCCTGAACTCCTCCCTTTTCCCAGCTCATGGCTCCTGTCTCTCTTCCAGGCCTGTCCCAGCTGTGGCTCCAGCCCAGGCAGCAGCAGCCCTCGCACGCAGCCTTTGTCCCTGCAGTGCAGGTGGCAGCCCAGGCCCCGCAGGCACCCCAGGTCCCACCAACAGGTACGGCACCCCTGGCTGCTCTGGCACCCGGCACTTTCAGCATCCCTGGTCCCTGGCACTCCCAGCATCCCCACCGGCCCTGTTCCCAGCAGCTCTGGCACAGGGGGGCAGCAAGCTGGGATGGGCATCCCTGCCTCGCCTGAGAGATGTGTGCCCAGGAAATCCCACTGACAAGGAATTTGGCAATTGCTTGGGTCATCTCACACAGATTTGCTGCTAGAAATGAGTCTCCTTCCCAGTGTACAAGCACTTCCTGATGGCACAGATCACCATGCAGGGAGGTCCCTACCTGCAGACTCCCCATGAACCTGGCACGGAGCTGCTGGTAAGAGACCCCAGCACCCCTGAACACTTTCCCTTCCCCGGAGGAACTGGTGAGACTGTTTAGGTTTGGGTGGCACATGGGAAGCCCCCACATTGTGTCTTGGGAGACACCTGAGTGTCCTCAGCAGCCAACAGCCAGAAGGCACCATGGCCCAGCCACCACTGCAGCTCCAAACGAGTGGCTTCCAGGCCCCTTGAAGCCCCAGATCCTCCAAAGCTTTGTGCTCCACAAACCCTTCTGTCCCCAAGGCAGGGACCCACCCCGAGCCCTGTAGCCTGGGGATGCTCTAAGGCACAAGAGCAGAGGTGACACCGCCCATGGTTCCTGTCTCTCTTCCAGGCTCAGCACTCCAAGTTCCCATCCTGCCAACACCTGCCCCCGTAGTCACGGGATCCATAGTCCAGTTGGTAGCCAAGCCTCCACCGGATCCACCAACAGGTACAGCACCCCTGTCTGCTCTGGCACCTTCGGCATCTCCAGCACCCCTGACAGCCGGCCACTCCCCGCATCCCCACCACCCTGTGGCCGGCTCGGTGGGTGCCCCTGGAGGGCTCCCCCAGCCTAACACAGCTCCCTCTCACCCACACAGTTCTGCAGAGGGCTCCCTGCGGCTGCCTCTTCGACCCCCGCGCCTTTGGCATACAGTGGACCGTCAGCCCCGCGCCTCCACCGGCCACGTCCACCCGCACGCACAGCGTCATGTTTGTGCCCAGTGGTGTTCCGTCGCGGCAGGGGGGCTGGGGGACACACCAGACCTTCCCAGCACCAGGGACCCCCCAGGGCCAACCCCAACACATCCCACCCTCCAACGAAAAGAGGAGCGTGGTGGCCAAGGACCCCCAGCACATCAAGGGGGATCCCCTGAGGATCACCGTGAGCAGCAGAGCCACCCGTTCTGGGACACCCCCAGGCAGAGACGGCCCCCTGGGCACCGATGGCCCCTCCACCTCCTCTGCTGCCCCCGACAACCAAGCCCTGGGGCAATGGGAGGGCAATGTTTCCTTATTTGAGGAGGAGCTTCTCAATGAGGCCCGAAGGCTCTTTGGGTGCTCTGAGGATACCGTGGGGATCAGTCCCAGCAGTGGCCCCACGTGCGGGGCCCAAGGTGGCACCACTGCAGAGGACAGAGCAGTGGCCGCAGCCCCTCAGGTGCTGTCGGTCTTGAGTGCCCGGGACATCCAGGAGCACTTAGCCCAGAACAACGCCTCCACCATGGCCACCAGCAAAATTCCCCTGGGCAGCCACATCCCACCCAGTTCCTCTGCTGCCCCCCACTCCCAAGCCCTGCAGGACACAACAGACAACCTTGCATGGCACGAGGACATGACTTTCGAGGAGCTCCTCAGAGAACTTGATTGCTCCCTGGATTCAGAGGAGGACACCAGCATGGCCAGCCCTCTCTGCGACATCGCCTCGTTCCTGCTGCCCGAGGAGATGCCCAACCCCGACTACAGCATCCCCAAGAACACCGACACCATCCTGAGCCAAGATGAGCTCATCAACATGGGGATGGAGTCCCAGAAGCCCTGGGCAGGTTCAGGGATGGAGCTGAAACAGTCCCAGCTCTCCACGTCACAGAAGCAAGGGCAGAAGAGAAGGCAGAGCCCCTCACCAACGTCACCCAGCAAGCACAGGTCTCTGGGAGGCAGCAGAGAGGTGGAAGGGTGGCATTAAGGGAAGAGCTGAAGCCCAACCAGGACCTCAACCGGCCTGTGCCCTGAAAGACAATAAAATATGTTCCTTCAATTTTATTAACAACAGGAGGACCAAGGAGACTCTCCCTCGTTTAGTGGATGCAGGGGGAACAGTAGTGATGAGGGATGGGCGTGAGGCAGAGGTACTTCATGCCTTCTTTGCCTCGGTCTTTAATAGGAAGGTCAGGTTCTCGGGATACTCAGCCCCCTCTTCTCTAAGCTAAACAACCCCAATTCCCTCAGTCTCTCCTCGCAGGGCTTATTCTCCAGCCCCCTCACCAGCCTCCTTGTCCTTCTTTGCACACGCTCCAGCCCCTCAATGTCTTTCTTGTAGTGAGGGGCCCAAAACTGGGCCCAGTACTCGAGCGGCGGCCTCACCGGTGCTGAGTGCAGGAGCACAATTACCTCCCTGCTCCTGCTGGCCACGCTGTTTCTGACACTGCCCATCGATCCAGCCTTTCCAGATCTCTCTGCAGAGCCTCCGTTCCTTCAAGCAGATCCACACCTGCACCCAGCTTGGTGTCACACGCAAACTTGCTAAGGGGCGTTCCGCTGGATTTTACCCACAGACACTCTCCCCCATCATCACCCTCACTGAGCTCGAGGCGACCAAAACACTCCGTAACACAGAGGGCTCCCCTCAGTTGGGCTGTTGACCCCGCCACGCTCCTGAGGGGAACACTCTGAACTCCTAAGGGACTTCTTGCTGTGGTTTCTAACGTGTCCATAACCTTGGCATCTCTGCTGCCACTTGGAGTGCCATCCCCCCCTTGCTCTGAGGGGCCAGACCAAAGGGCCTGGCTACCACACCATCCCTCAGACGCTGGAGAGCCATTGCCAGGCTTTTTGCTATCAAGCCTGGCTTTGTCCCCCTCCCTCCCGACTCCTGTCCTGTTTAAAGCTCTGTTGATGAGCCCTGCAAACTTCCTGGAAAGCACCCCTTTGCCCCTGGGGGACAGGTGTACCCCAGCCTTTCTCAGCAAGCCTGATGTTCCATGGGCCATCCCATAGTCAAAAGCCCCAATGTTATGTCCCAACACCAGGTTCAGAGCCAGTTGTTTCTTTCCTGCCTCTTCCTACTCCTGCCCTCATCATTCCCTGTAACAGGAATGACAGAGGAGAACACCACCTGCACAAGCGATCCCTTCGCCATTCATCCCAAGGCCCCGAAGCCCCTTTGAATTGCCCTCAGCTTTCTTGTTGGGTTTTCATGACTGCCTACTTGGAAAATCAACAGTGGGTAATAATCCCCGGGCATAACCAGAACTGAGGGTTTTCCTGCCACATCTCTAACCGAGGCCCCAGTAGGCAGCAGAATTCCCTATGGAACGGGTCCGCTCCGCAGATCGGGCCTCCTCTTCCCTTCAGAAGGGAGTCCCCTTCGACAAGGACCCGTCTGTTCTTCTTTCCAGAAGCCGTTTGGACGGATGGCTTCGGGTGCCTTAACCTGGGTGATGTTTCTGGGCTGTCAGACCCCCCACAGAGGAGAGAGGAGACCAGGGCTTTGTGTGACTCGTTTATGTTGAGCGCGCTGTCCGCCGACTGCCCAGCACCGATACCGCCCCTCAGGGTGCCCTGGTGGGCCTGGCTGGCCGTGTCGGTGCTGGGCAGCCGGCGGGCAGCGCGCTCCGGCGGCGGCGGTGAGCCCGGGGCACCTCCAGCAGGCGGGGCAGGACAGGACAGGATCCTCTGGGGGCTGCTTGCAGAAGGCCTAGGGAGGAAGGGGACACAGAGGAGGTTGCAGTGGGAGCTGCCCCCTCACCTGGCCGTGCTCGCCACTCTCGTGGTGGAAGCTGCTCAGTGCACGGCACAGGTTGGGCGCTTCACGTTGCTGGGTGCGGGGAAGGGGGTGTCGAAGGCAACCCTGGGGTGCCCTGATGGCCCCGCACAGGGAGCCCAGGCCTGGTGCTGCCACCCCCCGCGCCTCCCCCTTACCTGTAGAGACAGGGGAAGGTGCAGCGCAGCCCCAGGAGCGCCCTCGGAAGAGCAGCGGCACCGCAGCAATGCTCGGGATGATCCAGCCTGCATCGGAGGAGGAACGCTGGCACTGGTGCCCTCCCCACACCTGCCACCACTGAGCCCATCACAGCCCTGACCCCAGCGCTCCCCATCCCATTTCTAGCAGCTCCAGCTGCCCTGCTCCAACGGTGGCTGGGCTGGGCCCGCACCTGGGCTTGGTAGAGGGCACCTGGCCGCAGGTCCAGCACTGCTTTCCTGGCTGCCCGTGGCAACGGCAAGGCCTGGAGGGCAGAGCCAAGCTGGAGACGACGGCTGCTGGGGGGCAGCCAGTGCTGGGTGGGGATCTGTCCTGCCAGACCCCACACAGGCCATGGAGCAGAGGTGGGCGGGGCTGCTCGGGAGAGCCCTGGCTATGCCTTACCTGCCCATCACGGCTCTTCTCCACGAGCAGAGCGGGCCTGGCAGTCCCGTGACGCTGTAGCCTGGATGGGCTGCGGGGCATCTGTGAGCAGCTTTGGGGATGACGATGCGATGCTGCAGCCTCCACGCGGCGCTTGGTTCAACGAGGCACAGCCTTTTCTCCTGTCAGACTCAGGAATAAAAAATCCAAGTCAAAATAGTCGATTAACATTTTAAACACACTACAGCAGGTCAAACATCCCCCCGCCCCCCCCCAACAACCCCACGCCCCTATCGGATGCGCTGCCGAAGGACGCTGCTTTCGCCTCTGGCTGCCTTCTCTCTCTCCTTCTTCCTGATGGGGTCCAGCTCAAAACAGCGCCAGAGCCGCAGCGTTTCATCAGCAGCTGCCGAGGCCACTGTTGCTCCGTCAGGGCTCATTGCCATGCTCAAGACTCTGCCAGTGTGACCTGAGGAAGAGGGCTGCAGTCAGGGATGGGCCAATCACCGCACGCCCTGCTCCCTCTGCTTCTACCGCCACGGTCACATTTACTGCCACTCACCCCGTGATCCCCACCGGCTCGCAGAGCTGTCCCCACCCCGTGCTGCAGCAGCAGCAATTCAGCCCCTGGCCGTGCACTTGGAGCAGCAGCATTCCTTCAGCAGCCCACAGGAGCGCCTCCCTCGAGCAGCACGCGCCCCTGGGCACCGCTGGGCATCAGGGACGCTCCGGGCTAGAGCACCGCTCTGCTCAGACCCAGGATCGCCCCTGCCTTCAGCCTCAGCAGCCCTCCCCTCCCCAGGCCAAGGGCCCAGCCCACCTTGCAGCTCAGTGACCTTGGCCAGCGTTGGATACTTCCAGATAACCAGCTGGTTCTGGGCAGAGCCGTGGCCTGAAATGAGCTCCTTGTAGCTGGCTGACCACAGGATGGAACACACCTGGGAAGGGGCAGGTAAGACAAGCTGCTTGTGCTGATGCTCGCCACCCAGAGACCAGCACGGTCCCCTCCTTTGCCGGGCCTCAGGAGCCAGCAACTCTGTCCAGGCGTCCCACCAGAAGGTGTTTATGTCCAAGCCGACGGTCACGGCTCACCTGGGAACGGGCATCAACAGCCCCGAGGCAGGTGCCAGAGCGCACATTCCAGATGCGGATGTGTCTGTCGCCAGTCCCTCCTCCGGTGGCCACAACATTTGACTGCCACGGACACCACGCCACAGCCTGGCAGAGGAGGGTTATAATCCTGAGCCATGCAAGAAGCAACCTGTGCACAGGCAGCGTTGCACAGCTGCCTTGCACACAAACACCTGCCCACAGCTGCCCTGCGCTCACCTTGACAGCACCCTGGTGCTGACGGAAGGTCTGGACGGGAGCGAGTTCTCCACCGCCCCCCCCGCTGCGCGGCCAGATGTTCACCAGGTTGTCATCGCCACCGCTGGCAAGGTAGCGCCCGTCCAGAGACCACTGGAGGCCACACACCTGCTGCGTGTGACCGGCAAGTGTGGCCACGTGGTGCTCAGCCACTCGCACATCGTGGTGGTGGATGTGGCCACTGCGGGCCCCGCTGCGGAGAGAAGCTTCAGCACGAAGGTCAAGAGAGGCCTTCTCCCCACAGTCCAACACAACAGGCCGAGCAAGGATCCCAAGCCAGGACAGAAACCGCTATCCCTGACCTGCACCGTTCGCAGAGCCAGGATAAGAACCCACCCCAGCTCCACGCTGCCCTTCACAACCCCCCACCTGCTGCTTTACCTGGAGAGGGTGGAGCTGTTCCAGCTGAGACACCCCACACGGGAAGAATGGCTGCTCATGGTTCGCAGAAGTTTCTGCTGCTCAACATTCCACAGCTAGAGAAGGAGAGCAATAAGTTCCCCACAGCAGGAGGAAACCCCAGCCCTGTTGCTTTGCCCTAGGAACCTCACGGCACAGGCTTTGCCAGTCAGCCCTCTCAGTATGGGAGCAGGGATCAATTGGTATCTCACGCCTCCAGAACGGAGGAGGACTCGAGGGCTCAGAAAGCCCCAAACCAAACTCGGCCTCGCTGCTGCAGCTGCTCACTGCCTGTGGACACTGCCAGCCCACGCGAGCCAAGGCAGAGCGCATCGCATCCCTCCTGTGCCAGCCAAGCCTTTGTCCCGAGGCCCCACAGCTCCAGCAATCTCTAAACATCTCTGCTTTTACCCCTGCACTCACCTGCACCTCAGCATTGCTTGTGCCAACTGCCAGGTAACGTCCATCTCCGCCCCATGACACACAGGAAACATAATCAGCCACACGCTCCACCTCCATCAGCTTGATGATCTCCCCAGAGGTGCGATGCCACAGGTAGACAGAGGTGTCCAGGGCCACTGCCAGCACGTCCTGAGCGCTCCAGTCAAGGAGATTCAGATCTACAGTTTGCAAGAGCAATGCAATGCAAGTCTCCCCGTGCTGACCCACAGAGCCCTGCCCTTCCCCAGCGCTGATGCCAGCTCTTCCACCGGCACCGGGGGGTGTGCGCACACACACGGACACACAGGCAGGGAAGGGGCGGCCTTCTGGCTCTCACCGTGCCCGGACAGTCGGGTCAGGTAGCCCTGACCCAAGCGCCCTGCACAGCACTCTGCACCACTAACTCTTCCTATCAGGCTGCACAGGGACACTCCACGAGTGCTCCCTGCCAGCCTGAGGGCATCACACACTGGAACAGCCCAGTCGCAGTTCCAGTGCCTTGCACCACACCATCCTGGGAACTGCACTCCTCTGAGCAAGGATCTCAATGCCCAGCACTCAACATTGCAGCCCACTTACAGTAGTCGTCGAGGATGTCTGGGGCATCCAGGACCCGCTCTGGCGCCGAGGGAATGGATTTGGCATTCCTCCTCCTGCATCCACCCATCATCCTCTGACTGCAGAGCACCTCCAGGTTCTTCTGAGAGCCTGAGTGCAGAGAAACACCTCTCTTAACCTGGGTTACTCTTTCCTCCCAGCTAAGCACTGCTCAGCCAAGCAGAAATCTCTTCTGCTGAAAATGAAGCCCTGAGAGCGGGGAAAGCCTCAGAAGAGAGCAAGGCGCTGACAACCCTGGCGGGATCAACTGCTGACCCAGGGGGAGATCCCACTCTGGAATTCACAAGAACGAGTTTCACTGACAGCCACCTGGTTTTCTGCATCCCATTATGGTTAGTGACAGTTAAGGCACAAAGCAAACAGCAGGGAGTTGGAAGCCTTTGCCGCCTGCAGTGCCAGTAAGCACCGGGCAGCTTTTGTAAATAAATTCGCTGGAGCTGTTATGCAGCCCCTCAGCCTCTGGAAACCTGAGGATCAGGGAGACCCCGGGGTGCACAGCAGCTCCCAGAAGCCAACTGGTCCCTCCCTCCCGTGTCCACACGTGGAGTCTCTGTGTTGCTGTTCCCCTGCCCAGGTGTCTCCAGCCACCTCAACTCGCACACACCCCGCACCTTACCTGCCGCAGCGTTCCGTGGCTTTCCACTGAGGCGCAAGATCTTTGCCTCTTCCGGATCGAAGCCGTTCACATTCACTGCCCAGGCTTTCCGGTGCTCCTACACAGACAATCCACCCTCAGCACGATGCGTGCCAAACACAACACACATGCTGCCCTTCAGACTGCAGCTGGCAGAGCACACACCAACGCCCCCTTCTCCTGGAATCAGGACATTCTGCCTGATACGTTTGAAAGCCTCATTAGCCCAAAGTTGGGGGGTGCTACCACAAGTGGCAGAGGCTCTTCCCCCCTGCAGAACAGCAATGCTCAGGCTCCCGTCCACCCATCCCATTCGCGGGCCCTACAAGCTTCTACCTCATCCCAGGTTCCCGAAGCCCAGGGCCGGAAGCAGCGATGGTTGGGGCCGTCAGCATCACACACCCACTTGACAGAATACACGGTTTCCTTATTGTAATCAGTGTAACTCAACCACATGCTCACCTTCTTGGCAGGTGACTCCTCAGCAGGGTCCTTCTCTTTGGTGAGAAGGAAATTGGCCAACTCCATCCGCATCGTGCTGCGGTTGGGAATGTAGCGATCTGGCCCAGCACTTGTTGCCTTCCTCTGGATCCAAAATCCAGATTCACCTGCATTCACAAGCATAAATACTGTCTTACAGCTATTCAACAGCCTACAGGAGAGCTTTCCTGAGACAGCAAATCCAGCACTTTTCCACATCACACCTACCCAGTAGGAGTCACAGAGCTCAGGCCATCCCAATCCCAACTAACTTGTATTTCTGGCCCCCCTACCTAGTGGCACTGCTTAGGGACAGCCAACAGGCAACTCCTTGGGTCCAGCGCAGCAATTCCAGAGTTCACAGAGAAAGGCAGGATGCAAAAAATGCTGGCCTCAAAGGGCAAGCAGTACTTGCCCTCGTCAAAAGGCCCTCCCGAGCTTTCTGGTAGGCCTCCTTGGAAGGCTGCTCCCAAAACCTTCTCTTCTCCACGCTCAACAACCACAACTCTCAACCTGTCCTCAGAGCAGAGGGGCTTCAGCCCTCACATCATCTTTGTACCCCTCCTCTGGACCCGCTCCAACAGTTCCACTCCTGCCTTACGGTGGGCGTTTCAGGAGCGGGCACAGGGCTCCAGAGCTGGGCACGACAAGGTGGCTGACCCCCAGGAGCCAGGGACTGTCGCCCACCTCCTCCTGCCTGACCAGCAGCCCTGCCGGGGCAGCGTGGCACGGAGCCCGGAGCCCCTCGGCTCCAGGCAAGCAGCCCAGGCGACGCTCCCCTCACCCCCCTGTGCCGCTGCTCATCCCCGCTCACCGGCCGTGCTGGGCACCGTCTCGCTGCAGCCGTGGGAGCGACTGGCCGACCTCATGGGCGCCGTGCCCCTGGAGGGGCTTCGCCCGCGGCCGCCGCTCTCCTTCGCCTGGTGCTGCCACCGCACGGGCAGCGCGTTGGGGATCGTCGGGGAGAGGTTCAGTAGCGCGACAGGGACCGCCTGGAACGTGAGCTGAGCCATAGCCTGCGGGGGGGGGGGGGGGGGGGGGGGGCGTCAGTGGGGGCAGGGGGCAGTGAAGGGACCGGGCTGTGCCCTCCCTGCCAGATCCCCCCCCGGGGCCGCTCCCAGAGCCCCTCAGGGACACCCACGTTGCACCCTCCGCCTCTCAGGGCACCCCCACATTGCAACTCCCGCACCTCAGGGCACCCCCCAATCGCACCCCTCACCTCTCAGGGAAACCCCCATCACACGCCTCCCCTTTCAGGGAAACCCCCCTCATCGCACCCTCCCACCCCTCAGGGCACCTCCCAACGCACTTCCCCGCGCTTCAGGGCACTCCCCCCATTGCATCCCTCGCCTTCCAGGGAACCCACCTCATTGCACCCCTGACCCCTCATCGCAACCCCAACCCATCACCGCACTCCCCGCCCCTCAGAGCACCCCCTCATCACACCCTTGGCCCATCATCCCTCCCTCTCATCGCACCACCCACCCCTGAGGGAAAGCCCCAACGCCCGCCTCCCCCCTCAGGACACCCCCCAATTTCATCCCCCGTCCCTCAGGAACTTCCCCCTCATCGCACCTCTTGCTTCCCAGAGACCGCCCCTCATCGCAACCCCTTCCTCTCGGGGCATCCCTACATTGCACCCTCCGCTCCTTCAGGTCACCCCCCTCATCGCAACCCCGTCCCTAAGGTCACTGCCCCATTGCTCCCCTCGCTCATCTGGGACCCCCGCACATCGCACCCCTCGCCCCCCAAGGACCACCGCGCTCATCGCAACCCTGACCTCTCATCGCATTCCCCGCCCCTCAGAGACACCCCCATCATACCCCCCGACCCTCAGGGCACCCCCTCATCGCTCCCCCCGCCCCTTAGGGACCCCCCTCATCGCACCCCCGGCCTCTCACGGACCCCTCTCATCGCACCCCCTACTTTTCAGGGACGCTCTCACCCCTCAGGGCACCCCCCTAGTGCAACCCCCCCGCCCCTCAGCGCCCACTCCACCGCAACCTCTCCCCGCCGCGGTGCCTCAACGCCCTCTTTTGTCACCGGCGTCTCTCTCGGGGTGTTTCCCCCCTCCGTTTCCCCCGGACTCCCCGCATGAGACACCCCCCCAACTCGCCGCAGCCCCCGCAGCGCCGCTCGCTGCCGCCTCCTCACCTCCGCTCTGCGGTTAAAAGCTCGCGCAGCCCTCTTCCTCCAGGACCGCGCTAGAACCCCGCGCGGGCGCTCCTCCCATTGGCTGCTTCGAATCGGAAGTCCAAGCACTATTGGCTGGGACGAGGGTCGTGGGCGGGGCTGTTCCCGCCGAGAGGCAGCGCGCGCGGCTCAGTGAGGGGCGGCGGGGAGCGAGGCGGGAGGGGCTCGCGCGGCCGCTCCTCTCTGCGGGGACCACCACAGGATCCCCATTTGCAAGAAGATACAATAGCAAAAAGCTGCTCTTACAAAAAGAAGTCTCGAGAGCCTGAACTGACAAAACATGACAAGTGCAGAAATACTGATTTTGTCCAAAGCTCTGATTTTGCTCTTCTTCTATCCCAGAAGCGTTTTATCCCAGAAGTGATGCTGATGTCAGCCCCTCGGGGCGTGTGTTAGGGACCCTAGAGAAGGCTGATGACCTGGGGGAGCTTTTCCCGACTTTTGCACTCCTCTTGTCACAACATTGGCGGCTGTCGCTGACCTTTTCTGAACGGCCAACCAGTCTTTCCCCGCAGCCGAAGGACTTCTGGAGAAGTGACTGTTAAAAATAGATGCAAACGCCTTCTTTCTAGCACGAAAGGGATGGTTTCACTTTGCTAACAGGAGCTCCATTTCCTCTCCTATCCCGTAATTCTTCTGAAAAGCAAATGCTTGGGCAGCTTTAACTCTAAAAGCGATTCATGTTGGAAATGATCTGGCTGCCGCTGTGGAGCTCAAAAAATTTTCCAACACTGCCTTCGAAAGCTGTCCCTGTTGTGAAACGATCTACAGTTCTGGATTGAATCTGCTGATAAGTGGGGAAAAAAAAATCTGGGGAAAAAGATTACACAAGTCATTACTCAGTGCAATTAAATTAATTGAAAGGCTTGGCTGTCTGAATGGTGAGGGAATTTGCTAATTCTTAGTGATCAAAATGTGCCAGACTTGCTATTCCAAGGATTGAGGACATTGAATACCATCCACTGTCTTAGGTCTTTTGACTGTTAATGCTCTTCTGCCTAGAATCACAGTTTTTGTTTATTTGGGAAACAGAACTTCTCTTATATGGTAAAAAGTTCTTATACTATTTCTTGTCCCTTCTGTAATCGGGATAAGAACAGTCCATAAATCAGCCTGCACCTCTGCATCTTTGCTATGCTCTGCCCGAGTTGTGTAATTCAAACAAACCTGCTGTTATCCACATAGTCTGTCGATCATTTTTTTTCCAGCTCCCAGGCGGGTCCCGGCAATCCCTGCCCAGCCCAGGCCGGCGCTCCCGGCCGCGCGGCAGCTCCGGGAAAGGAACCACTCTTTAAGCCGGCCCTTCGCGGGGAGCGGGAACGGACATCGCGGTGCGGACTCTGAACCGCGACATGGGCGTTGCCGGGGCAATTCCAGGGCCACCGGGGGCTTCTTTTTGGTGGAACTCAGCACAACTTATTTGTCAATAATCTCCGGGGGATTTCCTTAATAATCCCAAGTATTACTCGACTACTGGCATTGGCGTTGTTTCTTTGGCAAACCCCACACATTTCTGTAACTGTACCTCATACAAAGGCTGTACTGATAGTCCGTCATTTGAATCCAGAATCGACACCATCCCACCCTCCCAAGAAAAATTCTGACCTCACCAACTGCCTGCGCTTCTGGCAGTCGCAAGCAACCTTCTCCAGCAGTTGTAGCAATAATTATATCGTCCACATGCTGTAATATTCTTCCCCCGTCATTTTCTTTTCCTATATTTCTAGTTCTTTGGCGAATTGATTGCCAAACATTGTCGGACTCTCTTAAAATCCTCGAGATAGAACACTCCACGGATGCTGAGTTTTTCTACCAGTTTCAGGATTTTCCCATTCAAAAGCAAAAACATTTCCGAATACATCATTTCATCTCCTTTTTGTTCTCTTCTTAGAAAAACCGTTAATTGCAATTAAGTGTTATAATTTAGTGATCCATTCACAGGCCATCGTTCTCCTCCATCTCATTTATACAACGGCCACCACTGATTACAGTATTTCATTCCATTTTCTTCTGTTGCCCTTCCCCCTGGAGTCCCGCCTAATTGCTTCCAAGGCATTAAAACGCACCCCAGGGGGGATTTCTTTACAACATTGACACCTCCTTGCGATGATTCCCCACCCATATTTCAAACAAGTGATTGCGCACCTACTGACAAATCACAAACAAACCACAACGGATAGCAATTACAACCCCGGCTGTCTCAAAATCTTAAGTAAAATCAGCAAATCATCTCAAAGTCCGTTTAAAAAAAAAATATCAAGTCGTTTTTCCAAACTGAAACAAAGGAGGACTCTTAACTCTTCACACAGACAACCCCGAATCACACAGACAACCACACACGGAGAGTCCCTCACGCAGAGAATTACACAGACAATTACAAATCTCAAGGAAACGGAAAACAAAATCGCGATTATATTCCAAACAAAAAACCGGATTATATATCAACTATACCTAATGCCAAACCGAACCCCAGATCGTGTACCGAATTGCAAATTAGGTACCGTTCTAGCCCAGCCCTGCAGGGCTGCTCGCCTCCGACTTAGGAGCAGACAACCAAAGCAGACCAAACAGCAGAAAGGATGCTTTAATTCTTTACTTGCGAGTGGAATCCTTGCTTCCAAGACACGGTCCGGAGCGGGGGTGGAGGTGCCTCCACCCCTACCGATCCGAAATCCTGAAAGCAGGTCCCATCAGGGTCGCCTAATGATACCGAAAATGCCGACAAATAAATTCTCTCAGACTCCTTTTAGAGAGTTTTAGAAAACAGCATCCTTTATTCAGCGCTGGGCACGGGAGAGAATGATTTCCCTCAATCCTGCACGACGAGACAGTAACCGGTCACAGTAAATAATCCCCCTCACATGGACGTGTATAAATTCTCCCTGCACATCCTACTACTTTCCAAAGACTAATTTTATCATAAACTTCAACACAGCCAACTCTCCGCTAGTTAGAGCTTCAGAGCTCTGTTTGACCTTGCATTTCTAAGACAAGTAAAGTCATTCTCTGCGTACGGCACTGTTTTTTAAAAAATCCACAAACATACTAGATCAGAAGAACAGCCCGTGCCTGTCTGTCTGTCTGTCTGTCTAACTTGAAGAAACACTGCCACTGAGATATGACTAAGGTGAAGTTCGTTAGAAAACCAATTCTACAGAAAAGCAGTTCTATTTAGGTCAAAATATTCCATTCCTTGCCACAACAACCACTTCTTATATCAGGTTCAGTCGAATAGCGGCGAACGAGAGGTAAAGAGGGAGGAGTTGTGCAATCTCCCTCGTGTCAGGCTGTGGGAAATGAAGAACCGGTGATTAGAAAAAGTCACTAAGAGGTGATTTGAAACGAGGACCGCTCCCGGAAAGCATTAAACAGTATTATTCGAAGCTGGAAGCTAAGCTCGGGTTCGTATCGGTAATTTAGAAATTCTTGAAATATAAGTAGCTGTGGAATAGGAGTGAAAATATAATAGCTCAGGTTCACCAATCAAAAGGCGAATGGTAAGGGTTACCATTTAGCAGAGAGTCTTAGAGTAACGATTCAAATTGTTCAGGACACACATCCAGTGGCTGCAAATCCGTGTATTCTTTGAAGAGCTTTAACTGAAAAACAGTGTTGCTTTACAGTGCCAGAGTTAGGAGATGCCGCCTTCTGCATTCTCCTTCTTTCTTTTGAACGGGGAAAATTTTGAAACGTGCAGAAAACCTCAGTCTCCATGGACTATTCCAGCCCAATGATCTCAAAAGAGTGCAATGATTTTTGGAACTCAATTAGCCGAAGACCAATCGGCCTGGGCGGGGCTGCGCCGCTGCTTCCCGCAGAGCCGAGCCGAGCCGTCCCGGGCCGGCCGGGCAGCGCTGCCGCGGGTGCTGCAGCTCCTCGTCCCGCTCTGCTCCGGCGGCAGCACGGGCTGGGAGCGCTCCTGCCCGCGGTGCGGGGGGGTGTCTGGAGCAGGGGCTCCGTGGGCAGCGAAACCCGGCACGGCTTCCCAAGGAGGTCCCGTCCGGGAAAGGGTCAGGGTGAGGGGTTGTGCGGTGGGGGCAGGGGCTGCGGGGAATGATGTTACGAAAAGTTTAGTTTTGGAAGCTTTATGAGCTGCTCCTGGGAGCTGCCAACAGTGAAGATAAAGTTTTAATTCTGTCCCCTAGACAGACCCTTCCCGGGCAGCTTTCAAACCCAGTCCTGCTGATCGAATAGAAGAACAAGTTAGACAGAAGGTGAAAAGTTAATTAAAGGAGCTGTGTTTGTGTAAGAGCCGGGCATTACTAATTAATGGAATAGTGAGGGAATTTCTTGGAATGGCATCGTTCGGAGGCAAAGTGACATGGATGGAAGTGCAAACAGAAGAAAGAATTGTGTTAAGGAAGAAGAATTGTGAGGACCTGAAGACCCCATGGAAAATTTGAAAGACTTTGTAGCTTCTGTAATCCGGAATGGAATTGAACTAAGGTGCCTTTTCAATGGGAGATTTCGATGCGTGGAGGGAGGTTGTGAAGGGGTGGGGCCCTGCCTGCAACTGAGAGACAGCGAGTAGTGAAAGCAGCTCACACTCAATTACAGGTGCTTATCGCTGCCAGAGCCTTCCCAGGGGATGGAGATCATTATCTCTCCGTCTCTGTCCCCGAAGAGGATCCAAATGGCAGTGCAAAATACCAGCCCTTAAAGAGATACCAAGGACCTGAGATAAGAGGCTTAGAAAAACTGATGGAAGAGGCTTGGAGAGTATTTCGTAAAAGATTAGAGAGCACTAGAGCACCGGCAACAGTGGCAGCTTTCTTTTATTTGGTTTTGAATCAACAGCTGGTATGGGAGAGTTGTAATTTTGTGACTAGTATAGGTGCTACTGGCCACACTCAGAAGGAGCCCTTTTGCGACCTCTTGAATACAGATTAGGAAGCAAGGTAGGAATGAAACTGATTTTATAGTTACCAAAAATTCCCAAGCCTTTGCTAGGAAGGGATTTGTTAGAGCAACTAGGGGCAGAAATAATATTGGGTGGAGAATGATGTATTAGTTGAGGGTTTGAGTTTAACCTTAAAACAAGGACCGAAAAGGGAATAAAGAAATAGTAGACAGATTACTGGCGTATAGACTATTGGTAGCCAGAACTTTTCCTGACAAAGCTTGAGTGCATGCCCTCTAGTTCTGGTCACCTGAGAGAAGAGAACAGCCCCAGCTCCCTCAGTCGCTCCTCATAGGGCTTGTGCTCCAGCCCCTTCACCATCTTCGTTGCCCTCCTCTGACATCTTTACCAAACTGGGGGGCCCAGAACTGTACACAGTATTCCAGATGAGGCCTGACCAGTGCCGAGTACAGGGGGACGATAACTTCTCTGGTTCTGCTGACTACACTATTCCCGATGCAGGCCAGAATGCCATTGGCCTTCTTGGCCACCTGGGCACACTGCTGGCTCATGTTGAGCACTCAACCAGCACTCCCAGGTCCTTTTCTGCCTGACTACTCTCCAGCCACTCTGTCCCCAGTCTATAGCTCTGCATGGGATTATTGTGTCCAAAATGAAGTATCCGACATTTGGACTTATTAAACATCATCCCATTGGAATCGGCCCATGTCTCCAGTCTGTCCAGGTCCATCTGTAGGGCCATCCTACCCTGGAACAGATCAACCTTTCCTCCCAACTTGGTATCATCTGCAAACTTGCTGATGATGGACTCAATCCCCTCATCCAGATCATCAATAAAGATATTAAACAGGACCGGACCCAACACCGATCCCTGGGGGACACCATTGGTGACCGGCCGCCAACTGGATGAGACACCATTCACCACCACTCTCTGGGCTCGGCCATCCAGCCAATTCCTAACCCAGGACAGAGTGCTCCCATCTAAGCCACGGGCTGCCAGCTTCCCTAGGAGTCTACTGTGGGAGACAGTGTCAAAGGCCTTGCTGAAGTCCAGGTACACCACATCCACAGCCTTCCTCTCATCCACCAGGCGAGTCACATGGTCATAAAAGGAGATCAGGTTGGTCAGGCAGGACCTACCCCTCCTAAACCCACGCTGGCTGAGCCTGATCTCTTGACCATTCTGCAGGTGCCGCATGATTGCACCCAGGATTATCTGCTCCATGGTTTTTTCTGGGACCGAGGTCAGGCTGACAGGTCTGTAATTACCTGGATCATCCTTACGGTTGTAATAGAATGTTGTACTTGGAAGGACTTGTGTAGTTCTTGCACGAGCATGGCTCTTCCTTTTGCTAGGTACAGAAATCTTAAGGCCCGAGTTACTCTACTGCATCATACACTTCTAAGAAATCCAGCTCTTCCTGCAGGCTTTGAAGAGCACACAATAGCTGGTGAAAATCTGTGAAAGATATTGAATAGAAAGTTATCAGGAGCCCATGAAATCTCAGCTGTGTTTGCTTTTATGATAAGCTTATCTTAAAGCGTTTAGCATCTCGATTCACTGTTTGCATTTATTAAGAGTCTCTTAGCATAAACAGTCCTGGGCATCTTTTCTTTAAACTTGCTATTGAAATGTTGAGCAAAGTGCTCGTGTCACTGTGTGGTTCCTGTAGTGTGATGGGGAGCTGATAACCAGCTCTGCTGGCAGAAGCTGACAAAACATGACTTTGTTTTCTATTATTAAAGTGTGTCAGTATCAAAACTCACATATGGAGACGAAACCTTGCAGCTCTTGTCTTTTGTGTAATGTACCTATGTAGGTAACCTTTGAAACGAGATATTCTGAAGTGACTCTGGCTGTCAGACACTCTAATGGAAATATTAACATGTCATACAAGTTTTATAAACTCAACATTAAATCTGGAGCCGATTGCCTTCTTCTAAACAAAATGGGGTTTTTAAATTTTTTATTATTTGCTGCCATGTGGCCCAAGGCACTCATTCACAAGATTTCTTGTATGGGTTGGAGAGTCTGATTTACAAGGAGTCCAAGCCTGGTGGGTGTGGATGGTTACATTTTGCACATGCACGGTGGGTATGCAGCTTACATTTTTAAAAGCATCCCCCTCTCAAGCAGCCAAATGCAGAAATGAGAGAACAGTGTTTGTTTGGTAAGCACACATATTAGTGGTTCTAGAAATAAGATTTTGATGACTTGGAAACTTGCCATTGCCTAGTGCTGTCTTAACGGAGTGGCTGTTAAAGAGAACAGATCATTTAGAAATATTTCCATCAGCTATGTCAAGCTCAAAAATGACAACCATCTACTGTAGTTTTAAAAGACTGCCTTTAGATGTTGGATGAGTAGAGGCTAATTGGCCTTACTTAGTGTCTGGACTTAAGATACTGGAAGTTGAGGCTGTCTTGAAACTGTGGAAAAGCAAAATGAACCGTAGCAGAGGGAAGGCATTTGGCATGCTTTCCCACGGTCCCGTTTATTTGGATTGCTCTCAAGTTAGGCAAGGATATTGAACCAGATCTTCAGAAATTTATTCTTAGCCAAAATTACTTGGTGGGCTTTTATCTGAGAGCAGGTTTAGGATGAGCTTAAAATCATACATTTAGTTTCTCCATTGTAATGGATACGAGTAATCCAAAGGAAAACAATGCTGCCTTGGTTTTGTGATACATGGGAGTGAAAGCCTGAGAACTACAGCTTAAATAGCACGGGAAAGAAGCTGTCTTTGTAGAATATCATTTACAGACGAGTACTTGCACTGTTAAAAATTGTCTTTGCAAAAGAAAATGTTGTTTCTGTATGCCATAGTCTTTCCATTTTGTTATTTGTAGGGTGATCACCTCACCTGCCAGACAGGTGCACTTTGCCCTATTTTGTTTGAACAGGGATGACAATTACATAAAGATAAAGTTGTTCCCCAGAGTTAAACGTTTTGTTGTGCTTGCTTTAGTGGGATACACCCTTCTCAAACTACAGCCTCTTAAAGTGAAGCACAGGCAGCCCTGTCGCCGAATTGGTTTTCGTCAGAAATGTGAAAAAATATGAGCATTAATTAAATTCACAAAATGGTTGTAATTATGTGGATCATAATTTGTGTGTAAATAATGGAATTTCATTTCATGTAAAGCTTTTAAAGAGTTATCATTTTTGTCTGCCTTTTTGCAGTTACACCGGTATTGTTCTTTCAGATCGCTTTCATGCCATACTGTTGGAAAGCATGCGAAGCGTATTGAGAAGTGCTCTTTGGCTTTCCACATCCATCTCAAGTATCTTAACTTGGAAGTTATGCTCTTGTACAGTAGAAGCCTGTGTATATTATTAACTGTTCAATTATGACAGTTATGACAATTATGCCTTTTGCCGAGGTCATTAAATATAGTAAATATTGTACAAAACCTATTCACTGGGGTTTCTTGTTAAGCTTTTTTTTTTTGTCCATAAGTGATCTGGAATTATGTTGTGCAATGCTCTGTGAAGTAGTCTGGGTTTGTAGTTGCTGAGAGGCCTGGTGATTATTTCTAATTCCTCAAACTCTTGAGGTGTTACATAAGGAATATATGAAAGTTGAGTTAAATGCCTTGACCTTACAGTTGGCAGGACTATTGATCCGGTAGGAATTAGGATACTTAATCTAAAGCTTTTACTGGCTGTTTGGTTTCCTTGGGCTTTGAACTGCAATTACTTTTTCTTTTTTTTTTAAAAAAGGAAAAAAACAAACCCAAGGCTTCAGTTCCTTCCCTGAGAGTGAATTAAGGAACACATAAATTATGAAAAATTAGGCTCTGAGCTATAGAAAGTAGCTGATTGTTTTCATAACAGATCTGAAATTCTTTAAAAGCTTTTAATGATACCTTTCTAAGGCATTCTGCTTTAACACAAACTAAACTTTCTTCCATCTTCTCTCATGCTTTCTTACATTTCTGCTTTACTAACTTGAATTTTATCCTTTTCCCAAAAAATGGCTTGCACTGGAAAAGGACGTAAGCGTAAAAGGTATAAAAAGCATTTTAAGAGACCCTTTAAAGGTCGTGATCACTCAAAAGGTGGGTAAAATTTATGGCTTTTAACTTTTATTAAAGGCTTTTCGTTTTGTTTTCTGTTTGGATTAGTTTTTCATAGTCTTGGATATACACCCACTGATACCTTTTTTCTGCTGTTTGAAAGAGAGGGTGTAAGTTGGAGAGAGCTCTTATTTTGCTCTTCATCCATTCTGTGTATCTGGTAAGACTGAAGAGAGTCCTTGTTTCTCTCTCCTCTTCTCTCTTCTTGTTTCTTCAGCTTGAGCTACCATCTGTGTGATTTGCAACCAAAGTGTTCGCATTTGGTAGGCTGATTGTTGGCACTTCATTGTGACTGATGGAGAAACTGCGTGTGGAAGAGAGATCTGTTAATCTGATTTTTGTAATATTCAGTAACAGCTACATAAAGTAAATCTGATACTGCACTGATGATATGGCAGTAAACTGCCTCTTTTAGCACCTTTCAGCTTCTGTTCTACGTCGCTAGCGTAGTGTTGTGACGGATATTTTGACAGCAATGAAATGGATGTTTTTCCCCAGAGAATAATCGTCCGTAAATGCCAAACTATGCAGATCTTCAGTATTAGCACTTGTCTAAGAACGGGTTTCCATATCCCATCTGGTTGTATTGTTACTGATTTGATCTTGGAGGAAGGTGCAACATAGACTTACAGTTGGAGCAGAAACTTTGTGGGGACCCTAGGTAAGCTTTGTAAGGTGTCGAGCTTATTGCTGCTGGTAGCTGCATCTGTCTGCAAAAATGTTAACTTGCGCTTGAAGGTCAAGAAGGTTTGATGAGCAATTCTGCCTTTTTCTTTATCAGTATTGTATTGGTTTCTGTTAATAGGGAGTGGGAGTTGTGAAGATTTGGCTGCATCCCAGAGCCCTTTGAGGAGTCAGGTGGTTGGGTGATCGAGCAGAGATCAGGGATCCCCTGGTCCTCTGTCCAGGGATTGGACAGAGGATTGAAATCTGGCTGAATCTTAAGCCCTTGGACTTAAACAAGTTGAGGTTACTTGATGAACATCAAAAAAAATCCCAGGGAGTTTAGGTTAAGCCCTGCATGAGTTTGGATGGGGCAGGTTCAGGACGGAGCACAAGGCAAAGCCAGTGTCTGGTCCCCATCTTCCCGTGTACCAAGTTGTGGGATGACCCTTGGAGGATGGGAATGCTCTGCAGAGCAGAGGAGTGGGTGAATGAATCCCGTGCTGGCTCTGACATGTCGAGAAGAAAACCCAGTGCACGAGGAGTCACCATTGGGCTTCATCTTCCTGAGCGATTTCCTGGAGGCAGGCGCTGCAGACCCGGTCCCTCGGCTCCTCTCCCTCACAAATGAAATACAAGAGTATAGCGTGTAGTAGAATGAGTTCAGGCAATTAAGGCATTCATCTGACAAGATACTAACCCATTTGGTTTGTTTATTGTTAAATAATAACTTCTTACAAAAGTGAATTTAACAGTGTCTGTGAAGATGGGAATTTTCTGCAACTACAGCGACGCAGCGCATTTTGGTCTGGTCCCCAGTTCCTGTGTCAAAATCTGAGTGACTGCAATAAACAATCCGGAGCTAAGTGAGCCCTGACAGGTGGACGTGTCTTCGTTTGTACAACTCTTAGTACTGCTCTGGAGACCCTACTTGGAAAAACACATTTCGTAAGAATTAAATGGAACTCTGAGCCAACGTATCAGCATTTTGTTTATGAGTTGCAGGAAGCCTGCACTGGTCATTAACAAAAAGCAGATGCCTTAGTTCAGCTACAAAACAATCACCAGAAAAATCCATGTAAGCAACCCCGCAGTATGACATAACATACGCCTTTTTCACAGCCTTTTTAATTGCCCGGAACTTCACAGCACAGAATCTAAAAATGGAACTTAAGATTTTATTTTTATTAGTAACAAGGTGTAAAACTTGAATTCCAAACAAACAAAGAAACGACAAAACACAACGTTCCATCGGTTAACACCTGAGTTTATTATTGCAGCAAAAGGTGGGAGAACAAACACAACAAAGTCCTAAAGATATATAAGTTCTATGGGTGGTGGCCGAAGAGGAATCTTGCCTGGCTCAAACGCTTTTGCTTTAAATTGCTTCAGCTCTTCAGATGTTAATTCATTCAGTGGCGTATGGGAACTTGATGGTCTTGATGTCTGCTGTCCTCCAAATCCAAAGGCATTAAACGGTGGACTGGCCACGTTCTTTAATTCAGAGAGCTTAAAAAAAAAAAAACAACAGAAAACTAGATTCTAAAACAGGGAAATGCCTTACAAGAAATACTTGAAGCAAAAATAGAGCTGCCCAGTCCAATTTAATAACTTAGACTAGATTAGGCACTGATCGCTTTCATCGCAATTGCATGTTCTGCAGCTACGAACAAAATGCTTTAAGAGTAGACACTGTTCTCTGTATACAAACACTCCAGAAACATAAATACGCTACAATTTACAGATTTTTGTCAGTCAACCACCCAAACACTTCTTCCAGATCTTGTTCTCATCTCTCACCTATTTCAGTTAGTGCTTTATGACCCTATCTATGCGATTTGCTTCGAGAGAGTCTGTGCTCTGACCTTGGCACATCTTGCCTTCTGTGCTAAAGCCCAAATCCCACTTCCTCACCTTCAGCATTGAATATACCATCAGATTACTAAACCTTCAATGCTTTGCCTGCAGTCTCCACTTAAATCATAGTATTCATGTACTTGTCTGGATCCCAGCCTTCAGCTGTAGTTAATTTCATGTGGCCTTGCAATGCTAGTATTCCAAACCAGGCATTCAGCCGCTGCCTTGCTAACATGGAACCATCCTGATTCACTACGTTCCTTACTTAAAGGGTTTTATAAGACCCATCTGCAATTCACTGAGGTCAGGAAGGATTCTAGAAAAAGGTGGACGTAAGACCCAAAACTGTGTTTATGGACTTCCATGTCCACCTTACTCTGGCACTGCCGGAATATTCAGACGCAGTTCTATCGCCCATAGAAAACACACAGACAGAGAGATGGGGCAGTTTTCAAACTGCAAACATTATTCTCTTACTTTCCATCTTCCCTAATGCTCCCAGGAGCGTTCCAAGATTACTGTCACAGTCATCCTGCTGCCAGTCAGCCAAACACATTCATGCCAGATGTTTTTCAGGGCTGCAGTGCCAGAACATAATACACTGTGGTCAAGATATTCAGAACAGTTCATAGATCTACTGTAAAAGTGCCAAGGAATCTAGGAATCAAACATTTTCACGTCTCAGCTATTTAGATGCAAACAAGGATGCCCTAAAAGAATCCTGTATATTTTGTTGTAAAATACAGTACGCTGCAATCTTCAAAGCAACACTTGTCACCTACTTCTATAACGTTAGTAAAGTGCAGTCAAACACTTTGATAACCGCTGAGGAATCTATGGAACATTTGCAAGATCTCTTCATTAAAGGCAGGGTGGCACATTGCAACTACCATGTCAACTTAGAAACCTTGGTGGCAGAAATTAACGCTGGCCTTTGCAGGACAGTTGGGGGGTACGTGTCAAAAAGAACAGGAATCTAAGAAAAACATTTCCCCAAGATTAATACAAAAATTATTCCAGGAACAGAAACATTCTACCTTTCATTAAAACTTACCGAAGCTGCTTTGGTTGACGCATTTAAAGCTTTGAGCTCAGGCACTCGCTTTTTCCGTTGTTTCGGCAACTCTTGAACAGAATTAATCTAAAAAGGAGGAAAAGAAAAGCATGTTTTTATTATTGCTGAAGACTTAAAAAAATGAAAATAGAGTGATCTGACAGCTAAACTGAAAGAAGATTTCTGGAATTAGAAATTTTTCTAAGCCTAGAAGGCAAGACATTTCCTTCCCTGAAAATTCAGAGTGAGAAGCCGAAACTTTTATGATTAACACAGAATACCTTTAAATCCTCTTACTATTGTCCTTAAATAAACTATTTTACTTCAAGTAACAATAAGATTTAAGAAAATGGCCTAGGGCTTTCTAAATCGAAGTTCTATCACTATATGAAGTAGGTGCTTGGGGGGAAAAAAAACCCAAACAAACCACACACAAAATACCGAAGTGTAAAGTACAAAGAGAACAAACTTCAATCCTTGCTTTATTTCTGGCCTGTCTACTTGTATGCTCACTCGTTAAGCTGAAGTCCTAAGATTTCCCTTAGCTTCTCCCACAGCTTCAGAAAAAGAATGCCTACACTCAAAACACTGTAATTCAGAACACTTTGACAGTATCATCCTAAAACATTTACCTTTGCAGAAACTAATTGAAATCAGCCTCTTTAACGTCATCCAACAGATTAGTGCACACCGACCAATAGTACCTGTGTCTGGCTGATAGCCATGATCAAACAAGACACTTGGAGCATCACTGAATAACTTTCCAGGAATAGCAAACCTGAATTTCCTATACTGAAGTTTACCCATACACTTTCTTCAAAGCCTGGCCTAATTTAATTTTCCTAAAAAACTAACCAAACGCCTACACGAGTGGAAGGAGTAGTCTATTTGTTAATAAACTCCTTCACTTTTAAAAAGAGTCCTGCATCACAATCTTCAACAATTCTTTTACATCCGGTCACACGCTGGAAGATGATGTTGCTTGGTATCAGCTCTTACACAACAGACTGGTAAATTCAGATTTTGACCCAGTTTAAGAACAGAAACGCATGCTTTAGAAAGGACACGTTATAGTCAAACATTCTGGGGGAGAACTGTACCGTACAGTTATCATCTACGTACTGAGATGAACTTGCATTCAATGCTTCAGTGAGACCACAGTTATTTTTATTTTTTTAATAGCCAGGCATCGTGAATTTTTTAACCATTTCAGTTTATTTTTTGACTTGAAGTTCTTTAAAGGAAATTAGAAATGTCTCTTCTGTCCCTGAAAACGCAATTCTGTAATTCTAAAGACGTGAAGCAAGAGTGGTGACAGCAGCTGTTCCTTGTGTACTACAGACCCAGGGGAAGAGGAAAGAGTGCAATATAGCTTGATGTGGTTGGCACTTGAGTCCATCCAACAGCCTAATTCCTTTTCGAGCACAAGAGTTAACTGCGATAGCTTCCTCAGTATTGATAGGACTATGACGGAGGAACAATTCATAGACGTTTATATAACCACATACGTATCACTTCCTCTCTAGAAATGAACATACTCCTTTAAAAGCATCTGCTATTTTCAGCATTAATTCCCTGCAATAAAGGTATGTCAAAGAACAAGGTCCAATAAACTTCCCCAGTGCTCTGCCTAAGGCACGACATCTCCAGCTGTAACAATCCAACTGAATAACAGCGTTGGGAGCGTTAAACTCGTGAGATGGGACCCAGATTTATAACACACAAGAACAAAGACAAGGAGTGTTCGCGTTGAGAAAGACCTCACATCGAACTGAGAACAGCTACAAGCTACAAGTCTCTTGACACCACCTTTTGTAGGAGCTGATGTGTCAAGACATTTAGGTCATTCGTTTCAAAAGCCCAGATCTGACAGTTTGAGCCTCTGATCTCGGACAGAAATAGGAAGTTACGGTACAGCATGCAGACCAGCAACCATTTTTGCATCCTATTTGGTGCATAGTAATTTAAAAATATTTTGCCACCCTGATAACCTCCTACAGTTTGGTAATTAAATGAGCCAAGAGTTGCCAGCTGAAGAACAGTAACCGCTTGTGCCCCAAGATGCAGACAGATAAGTCAGCACTTTTCAAATACTTACAAAGTTCCGAAGGTCGTTGTTTGCTCTGCAATTATTATACTCCAGGCGCAACTCCTCCGGTGACATATCTGCAAAGCCTGTGAGGAGAGGAATAATCAAAATCCTCCAAGAAAACAAATGAATGCTTCCAATGGCACTCTATAGTTATGAAGAAATGGTACATTATCTGCAATAAGTCAGTCACAGTTGGAGACACAAGAAGGATTCATTACAGAGCTTCAAAGATGTCAACATCCAAAACGAATCTGCCATAGTCCAGTATTCCTTTCTGTTGCACAACAAGGCAAATCATCACTGTGGAAATGGTTCCACAGAGGTACAACAGCAGGGACAAGTGTAACAAACATCCTGAAGAGCAGCAATACGCGGAAAAGCTAAAAACATTCCCTAGTGAGGTAACCTGGTTATCTAGTGAGCTTCGCCTGGTGAGTTACGCAGAGCAGTTCTGCAACCAGTTCTGGAATCAACTCCTCCTCACCTCTCATGCCATCAACAACTCGCCTACGCAGCCATGGCAGTGGTTCCGCTGCACAGTGGAGATCTCCCAGGTTTGGCTTTAAAACCTTGGACACATCTGTGTGCCACAGGCACCCCTCTTCTGCAGGTGTGGAGGTACGGAACTGTCACAGGCATCTGTCTGCTCCATGCCATGTCACTTGGATACCAACAGCTGCCACAGACCCCATGTCCAACTGCAGCTAAAACCTCACAAAGGGGCGACACACAGCTGCTCAAAACTCACTCACTTGCTGGAAAAGCAAAGTTTCCAGAGCCATTTCCACGTTTTCTCCTTTCTGGTGGCACACATTAGGTTGCTTTCTTAACTAGATGGTCTTTAAGGTCCCCTTCCAACCCAAACCCATTCTACTTTCACCAGAGTGCAACTGCCCCAGTGCCAAACCAGATGCCGCTGCTGCCAGTTTAAGTGACACAAGAAGTAATTACTATTACAAAAAGGATAATATTTTCGTTTAAGCTAAAGCGCAGTGAAGTTTTAACTAAGGAACTCTATTTTTTGGAAAGTTAGAAGCACGTTTACCAGAAGGGCATCCCGTCTAAAGAAAACATGCTTTTTCAAACACTGTTTTTCCAGACACTGCTCAGAGAGAGATTATAACGTCTTGTGGTAAGCATGGTCCGTGCTGAAGGGATGTGTTTCCTCCTGTCATCACCTCTCTTTGCAGTCTCTCCCCATCGAGAATGTAAGGTCAGACAGAGCTGGCTCCAAAGCGCCAAGCAGCAGAGACTCGGCTCTTGTGAAGTTCATAACAACATCAAAACCTGCCCTTGGAAACTAACAGAACAGGCATAAAAGTCTCTCGGAAGATCTACCCACCCACGCCTGAGTAGGAAATACATTCTGTCCCCAGCTCCGCTCTCGTTACGCGGAAACCGTTCCCTCACGCGCCCGGCGCTGAAAGAAAGGGCGCTGCTTTCTAAGACTCCAAATCGACCCTCGGGCAGTTTCTTTGCCGGCGTTTTCCGCGCTGCCGAGCCCAGCCGAGCCCCTCCGCCCGCCCCGCCCCGCCCCGCCGTGTCCGGTACCTGGGCCGTGGGGAGCGGGGGAGCGCTGGCGGCCGCCGCCCCCGCCGCGGGGATGCTCGTTCCAGCACCTCTCTCGGAAGCGGCAGCATCCCTGGAAAAAGAACTGGCAGACGACCAATACCGCCCTGGCGACGGAGAACGCCACCGCCCCCACGCAGCGCGCCCCAGAAGCCGCGAGAACGCGACACGGGGAGAGGCGGCGCCGCAGCCGCGAGAGGAAGGCGGAGCTCATGGAGTCGCGTTCAGTTGCGCCCTCTTCGCCCGCAGCCACAACCGCTCTGAGGCAAGGGCCGCGTTGCCCCGACGCGTTCGGCCGTTACCGGGGCAACGGGGCTCTAGGGACGCGTTGCCCCGGCACGCAGCGCCTGGGCAACGCGGGGGTCGCCATGAGGGTGTGACGAGCCGCATCCATGGGCGGCCTGATAGGGCTGGGACACGGGGGAAGGCGAAAGTCGAGGGATAACAGGGCTGGGGCAACATGCATGTGAGCAGCACCAGCTCACAGACAGAATTTTAAAGAGGACAAAGTCTCAGAAGCAAAGAAATTTATTCACAGCGCTGGGTGAATAAGGGGATGGACCCTCCCCTACGCACACGCTTTGGTCCTGCTCATGTACATTTATTTAGGGTACTTGTACGTATTCAACTGAGTTCCGGGAATTCATTTACATTTGTTACCCCCACACGCATCCGTCCACGCATACCACCACCTGGAGGGTCTTCTGGGGGGGGGGTTGCATGAGGAAGGCAGGCAGTCTTCCTCAGCGTTGAACATCTGGCACCCCTCTTTGTTCCTGTGCTTAAGTAACCGTAAGCTGCCAGAGGAAACCTTCACCTCCTCAAAAGGAATGGAGACCATTATCCAGGCAGTTAGTGCTAATTTACAACTTTCCTAAATTCTATTCTCCACACAGCACCTCCCTTTGTCCTCTTAATTCCCACCTTGCTAAATCCCGTCCTCCACACGGCCAGGTAAATCCCTGTCTCCTCTTCCCTCAGCTGGGTATTTGGAAATTCCCATTCTTTCTGACTGCCCGCTGATTTCAACTATCGCAATCTGCCTGAAGCAAACCTTTTATTTATCTGTTATAACGGGTATCACCTCCTGTGCCATCCTTAACTCTCGCTGTTCTAGAAAGTGCCTTTAATACAAATAATAAAAAATGTAGGAATTTAAAAGAAATAGTGTAGCTTTCTGATACAATTGGATTGGAGAAACACTAAGGCTTCAAAAAGGAAATACAAGAGTACAGCATGTAATAGAATGAGTTCAGGCAATTAAGGTACTCATCTGACAAGATACTAACACATTTTGGTTTTTTTATTGTTAAATATGTGAGAAATGCCAGCTGACAGATAGAATTTTAGACAGGATTAAGTCTTAGAAGCAAAGAGATTTATTTACAGCGCTGGGTGCATAAGAGGATGAACCCTCCTCTATGCACACTGGTTGGTCCCACTCATGTACATTTATACAGGGTACTTAGACACATTCATTTACCTTGTTTCTTCCCCCTCCCCCCACATGCATACCATCCCTCTTTACATGCACACCACCAGTTCTGATTCACAGCAATAAAATGTTACCTATTCATTGCATTCCCCAATACACCTATACATGTGCTTTCTCTGTCCCCGCCTCATATTAAAACGAGTCTTGAAAGGTTGTTTACATGTCCTTAACTGGGTGTTTGGAAACCTGCATTCTTCCGACCCCCTACTGATTTCAGCTATCACAATCTGGCTGAAGCAAAACTTTTATTTATCTGTTACACTTTGGTTTTGCAATTTGACAGAAAGCTGCAAACAGCTGCATCACAGATGTGTTCCTGTATGAAGTCAGGCAAAATAAGACTCGATCAGTCTTGTTGCCTGCTGTCTAGTGAGACTGGTGTGCTGGTAGCCACGTCCAGCAGGAAACTAAATGTGTCCAGCCCTATTTTCTGGCCCTGAGGCCAACTGGCATGTAATGCTGCATCCGTGCTATTGAACACTGCAAAACACGGTGGCTGCTGCCAGACTCCCAGTGGGGAACAGTGTCTCTGGTGGTTCCCAGAATGTGGGGTTTGCTTGGTGGGCAGCGGGGCAGCCTGGGGCAAGACTGTGCTATGACCTCCTCACCAGTGTACCAGTGTCAGTGGTTTGGTCCCAGTGCCTGGGAACAGGCCATGGCACGTTTCATTCCACAGACATAACGTGTGCCTGCTCTCTGTGTTTTTTCTGTTAGCAAAGGCATGAATCCTGCTAAGGCAGTAAGCAACTAGACTGGACGATCTATTTAAGATTAAGTATTTACAAGTTGTTTTTAAAAAATATATTTTTCCCCCCCTCCAGTTTATGGATCTGATTAGTTTTACAGGTAACTAACCTAGAAGTAAGAAAACCCAGATAGGGCGGAGGGGGGGTTAGTTATTCAGAAGAGTGTATCCTGGATCACAAGCAAGAACAGCAAACGCTCAAACCTACCTCATTGTTTTCTACAAAGGACTATTTCAATATTTCTAATTGCACCAAGCTCCCCAAAATTATCATCCCATCTATATGTACTTTCAACTTATCCCATTTTTATAACAACAAGAAAACCCCATCAAAGTACAGCTCAGATGTGAGTTCTATATGTAATCTAACAGTCAGTGTTAGACTAAAGGTTTAAACAATGCCTGGTTTGCTTTTCAGCAGAGGATTTCTTTCAGTGCTGCTAGAGAAGAAAATGGCTTTGAAACTGCTGAGGTAAGCAGATTGTCCCTCCTGGTTCTCCGCTTGTCCTGTACCTCTCTCAATAGGCTTGTATTGCTTATATCTCCTGCAAGGAATGGGCACAGTTAGTTCCTGAAAGATGTTTAAATGAAGGCCCACATTTAGCATGTGGCCAGTGCATAAGAGAATTAATATGTATAAATAACATATATTCTCTCTCCTCCTCTGCCTTCAATCCCATCTAATAGCTGGCTGCTGCAGGTCAGCAGTGGTGAGTAAGGCCTGGTTAATGAGAAGGCTCTGTTGCTTAGTGGAGTGCAGCTGCCCTGGGCAGGTGATTCTTTCTCACCACTGACTGTGAAGAGTGAGCATGCTCTTGACTCATGAGTCTTGGTGCAGTCTTAATAGTTCATGAGAAACAATTAAGCTAACAATGCAGTATCTGTGCTTCTGTTATTTACTTTCCTCCATGCCCAGCACCTTTTCCCCTAAAGGATTTATTTGTCAGTTATTTAAGGAAAAATTTTGATGATTAATGCTTTCTCTGTCATTCGTTTGCAAATACTTCTTGTAAGAGTTTTAGCCCTAAATTAAATGTCTATGTGTTAGGTTTTACTGCATGTATAAATCCCATCATGCAGTTGGAGTTTACTCACTGCTTACATGCATTTCCCAGACCTTCTGTTATTACTGTTTGTGATTATGAGCACAGAATGTAATTTTCTACGCAAGCCTTTAAGATTTTCATATTTTCCAATGGTTTTATGGCTTAAGCCAGTAATCTCATTTTCTTGAGTATTTGCCGATATATTTTTGAACAACAATAAAAAAGAAACAAAAAAAATAGGTAATGCAAATTTAAGTTGTTGATTGTGTTAATTTAAACTGATATTTTTGACAGTTCTTTCATCTGTTTTTAATACTAGAAGCTAGCAACTTACTTGTAAAGGACAAAAGCCCCAATGGTGGGAAACACTGCCAACAAACCAAGGAAGATGAAGACACCTTCTGTTGTTCCTGATGGTGATCCTAGGGTTCAAAAAGGAGTTTGATAAAAAGTTAGCCTTGTTTTTACAGTGAGACAGGTTTTCTAAAGAAAATGTCATTTTTACTTGATTGCTGTATGATTGAAATACACTTAATACTTCTAGTATGCTAAGCATCGGAGGTGGCGCTTTCCCATCCTAATCGGTGTAATTGTCAGTTCCACTGGAATGTGAGTTGGGTTTTGCCAGTTTTCTCGTATGAGCCGTGCTCCTGAGACACATGGTCCCCCTTCCAGCCTGGAAAGGAACAGAGGGTCTTGCTGGCAGCCCACGAGGTGAGGCTAATTTGCTCCTTGCCAACTGCAGTGCTAGGGAAACATTCACCTTGAAAGTATGAGACATGCAGTGTCTTTATAAGCTTAAATGGCAGAATCAGCTTCAGCTTTCTCTTAGGGATGATGGCCAGGGAAAGGGGATAAAAAAAAAGAGTTTCTTAAGTTATTGGTTGTTGCATTCCCATAAACTAAGATGGAAGAGCGTGGCTGAGAGCCTGATGGACTTAAGCTTGTTTGCCTTATCCAAGAGCTGATGGCTCTGCTTTTTTAACACGCTCATTCCGGGAAAGTAAGTTAGGGCTCTGCCTGTTATTGAAGTCTGCTTTCCAGTTTCTCATCAACCATTTCACTCATATGTACTCCTAATTCCATCATATCTGATGGAAGAAGCCAAACCATTGCAAGTATTTTTTAAAACAGATGTTATAAATCTGAAGTATTCAGTCCACAGGCTGTACCTTTACTGAGTTACTGACACTGAGACACATTCTCGGTCCTCGTATTAACAACAGTGTTTATACAATGAAGTAACCTGGAGGAGCATGTTGGCTTACCTTTCCAGTTGTTAATTTAATATTGCTGTCTATGAAAACTGAGATATCAAATCAGGGCTTACCATTTACTTCATACATGTGCCTCATGTATTTCTCAGTTTGTTAGTACAATTATTTGTGAAGGCTTGACTCGTTCCTAGTTTACACAATATTTTTGCTGAGACTTTAAGGATTTACCTTACTTTCAGAGCAAGGTAGGTCCTTGGACTCGTTTGCAAAGCAACAACACATACTGATGGGACAGCTCTAAATCACAGGACTGCAACCCACTCAACAGCAGTTTAAGAAAGTTAAGAGCAGATGTTTCGTGCAATGTCTACATAATCCAAACACAGTCCTGCCAAATTTCCAGAGCCAGATGTTTAGGTACCAAATACCCAGGCACCAAATGATGGGAGTTTCAGAAATTAATACTTCCCTTCTCTTGACATGAGTGGAACTATGGCACGCGAGAAATGTTTGCAGACATTGTATGGTCTCCTCTAGAAGGTGCCTCAAAGCATCAACCTCCCTTAGATCCTGATTCTTCTTTGATTATAGTGGAAGCCCCAAAGCACAACTTAGATTTGCACTCTGAAGGAAACTTAGGGTGACCAGCCTTGTTGGGATAAAGTTAGACTCTGTGAATATGGTTTTGAAAAATCCTATGCTTATTTTCATCTTTAGGAACTGGAATGTACTTACAGGTAGGCATTATGCCTTAGTAATCATAGTTTAGGTGTAGCTATACCTTGATTAAATAAAATCAGTCAAAATTATTTGGCAAATGACCACAAAGGGTCAGTTGCTTGGCTGATAGTAATAAAAGATTTCAGAAAAGTTGCTAGGAATGGTGTAGTGGGAGGCCAGAAGGGCAATGGATTGGGAGCTGAAAGACAACATGATCATTTAGACTTCTGACTAAGGCTGAATTTGATACCCGGTTCTGTCAAAGGCTACTTGGATAACCATTAGCGAGACAGTGGTACTCTTATAACCAAAGGTAAACATCATGTTCTGAAATAGCCACCTTGAGCAGATTCTGTAGTCAATGAATATCACTTAGATCTTTCCAGAATCTCACACATCTCATCATCACGAAGAAATAGAAAACTGGTCAAGGTCAATGGGCTAAAAATAAGGACCAGGGCAACCTGGTCAGCCGCAGGCTTTGATTCTGTCTCAAGTGAGCTCAATTCCTCTCTGTTTCTCCTGTTTCTCCGTGTGTGGCATAGGCTGACTGGCGTGTCTCCCACCTGCTTTTCTGCCCAACAGAGTTATTCTGTGGAAAAATACATCCTGATTTAAGAACTGTTCATATTCCCTGATACTGGAGGTTTGTATAATTTCTGTGTTCATTGGATCGTAAACATAAACCAAGTTCTAACATCTAAAATTCCCATAGGGAAAGAACCGTCTCTTTGCCTTTGGATGAACTCTCACACAAGCTGGCCCAGTCTTAGCTGAGGCCCCCAGGCATACTAAAACTCCCTTATAAATTCCTGTGCTCTTCTCCTCCGCAGGGAGATGACCTGCATCTGCTCTCTGTGGACTCACCTCCGTTTACCGACATCAGTGCACTAGCAAGGGCTTGACTTGCCTCATCCCCCAAGGTGATGTTTATACAGTATGTTCCAGGTTCCTCAAAAGCTCTTCTGATGGTGAGTCAGCATTCATCAGTGATCATGACAGGGTCGCATACCATACTCTTGGACTCTTGGCACGTGGGATCAGAAACTACTGTGCAGACATCTGTGGGGAGACTTGGAAACAGAAGAGAGAACATATTGCATCTGCGGACTCCTGCTAACCCACTTCATAGACACATTGCACTGATGCCCCAGTTTTGTACTGGTGCCTGTTTACTGAAGTCAGTGGCACTAAGGTGGTTTTAGAGTCTTTTATTCATACATTTTATATACATTTTATACATGTGGATTTTCTATAAAATGAATATAATAAAATCTATAAAATTATCTGCTTGTTTTACATACCATTTGACATTTTACAGTTATCACAGAATTACCTGTCTCAAATCAGCTAATAAAGTCCATTACCTTTAATACACATCATTAAGAAAAGAGTGAAGTTTCTTTTCTGTAGTATCCATGTGCTGGAAAAGTCAACGTTACCTTAAGAGAGGTTGGTTGTTTTCCAGTTGCAGTACCAAGACGATTCCTGTTCTTTGTAGTCCTCTCAACTCTAATCCCCTTCTAGGAGCTAGGAATACACATTGTTTTCCTATCCAAGAAATTGCTTGGACACACTCATTTACTCCAAGTGTCAAAAAATCACAGCCAAAAAGAAAGGGTTTCCTTCCAATTTCAGTAGACTGCTTCCCATTTTACAGTAAGTGCTGAAATCTTGTCTTGGCCTGGAATATATAGAATTGTTTCTCCCCACTCTGTAGTTCTCTTATTTTTACTGACGCTTGACATTTGTTCTGAGTCCTAAGAGTCTGGCAGTAACCTCTGTTGACATAGTTTACAAATGAGACTTGCATTATCCTTAGTTCCAGTCGAGAAATAGAAACACTGCAGTTCCCTACTTTTGTTAATGCAGCTGCATCTAAGTGCAGACAACATTCCAGTACCCCATTAATTTTAAAGAGGGAAGATTGACAGTTTCATTCACACACTTACCCCCCTTGGCAGGTAACAACAAAGTCAACCAGTGAGTTGTCAGCTTGACTTTCTGTCGTCTGAATGCTCGCCATCTGAATAATATTTACTTCAAGGATTCCCTCTGGGAGAGGAAACAGATGTCAGCTGTAGGACATATAACAAGCTCTGAAGTCTATGTGTAGAGAACCTTAAGTGTTTGGCTGATGCTCAGTTCAGGTCTTGTTTTTCATAACCTCCTCCCTCACTCAGTGCTCCTCTTGAAAGGTTTGAAAGCTGAGACTATTTCTGGCGCCCTGTGAGACCGCTCCTTTCTGCTCTGCTTTGTTTTTCCATTATGATTATTTGCTTATTTATTTTACTAAATCACTTCCCTGTCCCACTACCTATGACTTCTGTGCATACCAAGGTCAATTCAGCCTTATGTGACTGTCCCCACCCCCCCAGGCCAGTACGTTTCAGGTGCGGCATGTTCAGAAGCTGACGTTATAGACAGTAATGATGCGGTTCATATCCTCACCAGCCATTTCCTAGGGGGGCAGCTGCCAGCAGGCATCCAGACTCATAGGGCCAGGCTCATAACCTCTGCTGCGAGGGCCTGACAGAGCGCGTGAGGAAACCAAAGTCATCGAATTAGCTGCCTGCACATTGCTCTTTAAAACAAGTCAGCTAAGTCCGAGAGAAGGGTCTTATTGTGAGTCTTACGTTTTTGATAAAAGGAAGCCTAAATAGATGTTGTCTCTACCATACACTGCTGTAGATCATTAGCCTCATTCCTCTCTTCAGGTGTTGACCCACATCCTTACCTACAACAGTGACAGCAGTTCTATAATAACCGTATCTGTAGATATGGCAACCTCCGTCAGGATTATCTTCCACAGATTCGACAGCGGTAGAAGAGTCTGAATCAGAAGATGCTCCAGCCGGTACTGTTGAGTTGAGGGAGAAAAAAATAGATGCACAGCTTTAGAACAAGTTCTGCTTAGATGGACTCTAAACATGGCCATACATTTCAACCGCATCATTACATAGGTCATTGGTGACTTTGGTTTGCAGGTGTGCAATCGTATATGTATCCACATGGGATCCCAGGAAAAGCCTGAAAGAAAACACACATGCCCAGCTGTAGAACCTTGGAGTGGCCTGTGTAGCCTCACTTAAATGCCACCTTGCTAGTCATCCCTCTCTGTGAAATAAAACTAAGATTGCAAAGTTTGATATAATCAAACACTTCTTTAAAATTCCCAAATCAATTACAGCAGAAATCTGAAGGCCAGTAAAAGGTTTAAAATGCTCTTTCTGAAAGCAGGTGTTTTCCCTGTGCTCTAAATCACAGGTGGTGGAAAAAGGGAGATGGAAAGGGGTGAAAATTATATCTTTCCTTTCATTTTTCACTGTCACTCAATGTTTTGGTGAAAGTACATATTAAAATTCTGAAATTTGGAAAATACAGGCACATTTACAATTCATTAGTGGGAGTATTATAACTACCCAGGCTGAAACCGCAGGCCTTTGCTAACCTTAAAACCCTCTGAGATGATAAACCAATGCTGAACATAATGAAAGTTATTCTGAAATATGATAGTGAAAAGCCATTCTGGGTTAATGACGTGTGGAAATACCATATTTTGGAATATGATTAAGTTTTTTCTAGTTCAATCCAATCTGGTTGAATTTTGTGTTGAAGTTAATGCAAACTAGAGAGGAACTGGCTATAAAACTGTTCTGAAATACCTGTTTCTCAATTAAATTTTACATCTTACCTCAGAGGATGACCCTGAGTAGGCAAGGCTAAAACAACTCGACCTGCCGTGGTAGAGAGTATGAAAACAAATTTATACGTACTGCATGTCCACCTGAAGACCTCTGTATGATGTTACTCTGGTGACAGTACTGGATGTGGAATGCCTTAAGTGGTGCCTACGATAGAATCATGGGAGAGTTTATGCTTATTGATTCTGTCTCTAAACCAATTTATAGAGGGTTTGCAGAACCTTACAGCTCTTTCCTTGATGGCAATAAAACTTCTAAAGATACAAACTTTAAATATGAGACTTCAGAGTTTTTGCATAGCTCCTAATATCACTATTAATAATAGCACTATTAATATCGATAAACTCTTACCTGCAGAGGTGGGCAGTGGTGCGGTGGGTGTTACTGGACTGCAGGGTACAGGTAGAATGGCTTGGACAGTTCAATTCAGAGTGAAGTTTCCTTGTAGAGTACAGGTGTGAGATGTAGTGGAACCACTGACTACAAATAAGCCACTTCCATCTCCGAAGATCCACTTGTAGGAGATGGCAGAATTATTAAGATAGTAGCTGGGATCGTGGATCTTCACATCCAATGTGACTGGTGAGTCTTTGATAAAAATGGAGTCTGAAATGTTGCGGTCATGCTTTTGGAACATACTCACAAATATTGGAATTTTGTCTGGAGAGGGGAAATGAAGGAAATAAATAAAGCATATATACCTGGCTGCAAACAACAAATAACTTCAAAGTCTCCGAACAGCAACAGTCACAATGTGAGACAGTAATACCTTCAATACGGGTTTCTAATTTAATTCATCTTAATGATCTGAGGTGGGAATGTCAGTAGGAAACTGTTATCCAGAAAAGTATGGGGACAAATAGGGAATCACAGGCGTCTGTGGATGATTGCCTTTCCTCTCATAAATAATTGTTCATTACAAAGTAGAGATGTTATAACCAAGCTAGACACAAAGATGAATTATACTACTCAGGGCGATTCCACATTCGTATTGGAGACTTTTCTCAGGCCAATGACTTATTTTTGTGTCAGATAATTCTTGTGCTGAATTCTTTTAACACCAAAACAACAAGTACACCCAGTGTTTTATTACAAATTACTCCAGCACACTCACCTGTTACAACGACAGTGGCACTTGCTCTTGCTATTGGCACGTATGCTGAGTGCCCTCTCCTGTAAATGGAAACTGCCATCACGTGTTGGCCAAGAGTGACATTTGCTGTGTTGACTGAAAACCTTGCTGGAGATTGTCCAATTGTTTGGTAGTACTGACCTGAAATAGAACATGAACTTACAGTGTGTTTTCCCCTTCAGCCTAGCTACAAGTTGTTTCAAGAGAAGAAATACCGCTGTGAATTGTCCAAATCTGGATTGTCTAAATCGAAATGAATAGTTTAGAATTGTCTTTCAGTTATCTGGCAGGTGGTTTTGGAGGACTAGATACTTTTAGAGTGTATTACTCCCTTTATTTCTGTGTTTTTAGGAAGGGCTCAGAAAGTTGTCCCAAATATCATTGGTCCAAGAAAAGGGGTTTGCCAAGGCATCTACTCTTTCCAAAGCAATTACATTGTATTAAGTTATTACAATTTACCTCTTAGACATTTTAAGTGATCTTGTGCTTGTGTGCTCTCACAGTATCACAGTATGACAAGGTTGGAAAGGACCTCTGAGATCATCAAGTCCAACCTATAACCCAACACTAAGACCAACCATCATCTAGACCATGGCACTCAGTGCCACATCCAATCTCCCCTTAAACACCTCCAGGGTCGGCGACTCCACCACCTTCCTGGGCAACGCATTCCAATGGCCAATCACCCTTTCAGTAAAGAACTTCTTCCTCACATCAAGCAACAAGATATAATGCCTCTTCCTTCACACCCTAGAGCCCTTTGCACACATTTGTGTATTTGTAACAGCTGATTGAAGCAGGTAAATAATATCACCTTGATGGAAAATTTGGGACATTGTTATTATTATTACTCATGCTCATACTGATGATAATACTGATTTAGCCAAGCTACCTTAGGATACTAAGATTTAGTATGTAGCCAATGTCAGGAATAGCCCAAGTGGTACGTACTTAAGAGCTGGAAACACTGAAAATCAGCAGCTGTGACCAGATCAGGACCACACAGTCAGTGGCAGTTTTCACCTTCTCCCCAGAGGCAAGAAGTGCTGCACCGTTTAACTGATCTGAAGATAAACAGCACCGTGGTCTCTCTTAAATTTAAGAATCTGAAGTGGCAATGAGCAGTCAACAAATCATCAGACTGATGTGCTAATAGAGACTGGTTTTGTAGAAAACTATCCTGAGTAATACTGAAGTGAAATTTATTTTCTCCAGTGATAGCACTGAGAATGCAGATTTAAAGATAATCTCCTGGTAACTGGTGATTTCTAGGGAATGAATTGAAGAACTCCACTTAAGAGCATGAAATCCTTCCTAAAGGACTTTCAATAAAACATGCTTGACAAATGAGTACAGAGTCCATAGAAGTTTTGTGGCGTCAGCCATACCAAGGGATGTGTTGCCATACTAACCAAATGTGTGAAACACATAGACAAAGTTCCTTCTTCTCCAGCCAGGATAATGAGGGAAAGGTCTCCCGTCTGGGAATACATCACGGCTGTGGTTACTCGTGCAATTTTCACAGCTGAAGTTGTGGATCCGTTCAGTCCAGTTGTAGACATAGACTTGCTGATCCTGTGAGGCTGGAGGATCTAAGTGTAGAAATAAGACCTGTTCTGGGTCAACTGAGAAATGTGCAGAAAGTCAGAAAACAGGAAGCAGACACCATGGGTTACATCAGCTGTTGCATTTAAACAATAGGTTAAAAGTGAGGTATTTTTAGACTGACATTTGGGTTTTTTTAAGATTGTGCCTCATTTGGTTTTTAATGTAAACACCAAATTGTTCTGGTTTGGCATTGTTTTATTTAGAAATGAAAAACAAATTATGCTCTCCTGGGTCAGACAAGCTTTAAAATTTCTTGCCTAAAACTTGCCATTGACTACACGGGATGTTACTGTTTCACTGGAGTTAGTGGGGCTGCCTGCACATTTGGCAAGCAGAATCTAAAATTTTAAGTAGAAAGGGCAGCTGTGGAAGCACTGTGAGGAAGTGACTTGGTTTGTTTTGTCATAAAAGTTTCCTATGGCATCTTTAAATAACTTAGAGATGAATTTCAATTCCTTTCTGACCAATAAAAAGACGGTTTCCTTCTCCAAACAGCACAACAGATAGTAAGCACAGAATGAATATTAGAAGTTAACAACACATTAGACAATCAAAAAGTAGAACTCGGGCTGACAAAAGTTTGCTGATAGGCCTTGAAATGAAAATTACTTTGATCAGTAAAAATATTTGTTGAAGATTGTGGATTCAGAGGAAGAAAAGTACAACAGCCTGTTTCACTCTAGATCTGGAAGCTTCAAACATTTGAATTATGATAGGCTTTTTGCTCCAAGTAACAGTAAATAAGATGAAAAAAAGACAATTCCCTGATGAACAGATTGCTTGATTTTTAAATGATTCATTTTCTTGTGCATTTAAATTCTTAAAATGTGGGAAAGAGAGATTTACTCTTTCCTGAGGGTTCTTCAAGGTGCAGATGATAGTGACTTCTACAATTCCTAAGTGAAAAAAAAATCTCAATTTTATAAACTCTCAGCTTTATAAATTTGGAAGAAAACTTGGAAGTGTGACTGAGCAACCTTGTGACTGAGCTGAAAAGCAGTAATGGCTTTGTTAGGAAGCCAAATTAACGTCACTGTTTTGGGAAGGCAATTTTATAGTGAGGGCCAATCTTAAATGACCTGGTCATTATACATAGCGGGTGCAGAACAGTAAAAAGACCACGGTGATTTTCTGAGGAAGGAAACTGGTGTGGCACAGGTTACATATGAGTGTAGTTAAAAGCAACATGGCTGTTGTTCATAGGATGTACTTCTGGTGTTTTCAAAAAGTCATGACATATTCACACCAGCGTCATAGTCAGACATGTATAGTGCAGGGACATTGCTGTCACCTCCCCTGGGTACAGTTTCTCTTGTATATTATGTTGCCATCATCATCTTCTTTATGGCACTTGGGAAGCTGGAGAGTCACAACAAAGGTCACATTGGATCCGCTCAGCGCTGGGCTATCAGAGTCCAATTTGGCTGTCACCCTTCCACCTGCAGAAAAGAAAACTGCTCTTCACTGCAGTAAAGGATGCATCAGAACAGCAGCTGCCTTCAACTGTGCACTATTGACACTAGAAATGCTTTACTGAGTCCTGCGTTTCCAAAGAGTTTTGTGCTCCTAAGTCACTTCTACTCTCATCAAAATCCAAACTTAGAACAATCAGTGGATCTCATCATATCCCCCACATCACTTAATGATTCTCTTCCTAGAGCTAAGAATATGGGGGGTTTTGCCCATGGGCATCAATATATTCCAAAGTAGAACGTTTTTGTTTCACCCCAAGGATACAGCCTTTAGACCTCAGCTCAGACCAGGTGATAATAAACACGGTCTTCACTGAAGCTGTCAAACTGAAGCCCACAATGCCCTGCTGAGGTAGCAGATGAAGGTACCTGCCCTCCAGGGTATCTTTCAGATAACAGATTGTCCTAGAGGATTGTCTTATTGGCCATCAATACTTCTTAGTAAGTGTTGATGTCTGAAACTGTGAGTCATGAGGAAACATTTACTGTACTCACTGTTTTGATCCCTCAGACAACGTATTGAGAATGGTATCAAAGCAAATCATCCCTATTTTGCTATTCCTTGCAGCAGTAGTGGCTATTTCACCTATGAAAAAGCCCTAGAGCGCCTGCACTTTTCAGTGAGGTGCATTTTCTGGCCAATTTTCTCAGCGTCTTTGAATCATACGTATGTGGTTACCTTTCCAGCTGTTCTTCCATCTGGGATCTCCTTCTTCCCAGAAAGGATAAAGATTTCCATTCCACTCATTTTGATCACTAGACCAGCCTCGTATCTTCTTGTAGGATGTGACAGGAGAAGTGTTTCCATCGCTCAGCACATCTTGAAACCCTAGACAGAAAAACAAATACACAATGTAATAGCATTTCCTCTACCACCCTATAAAGACATCGCTCTTGCACTGAACCACCTTCTTATTATGACTATATTCTTCAGAGAGCATGGGAACAAGGCTGACCTGCTTGTTACAGTCTACTTGAGTTCCAGGCAGCGTTTGACGAGGTCTCTCACTAAAGGCACATAAGGGAACTGTGTTAACGTGGGATAAGAATGAAGGATTTCACATCAGTAAATAATTGGTTAATATATACAGAAAAAAAGTTATGAATAAGTGCCCATTTTTCTCAGTTGTTGATATAATTTTAAATGTTCACAATCTGGAAAACAGGTAACAGTGAAGTTCTTTAATCTGCTGAAGAAACTGTTCTAAAGTAGTAGAGAGGAAGGCCGTATGAGAGTCAATGACTCAAGAATTAAACTATATGAAGTTCAGCCTAGTTAAATGTAACTTTACTTACAGAATGAGGGTCTCAAAGCTACCTATTACTGCTCAGAAATGAAACCTCATAGCTTTACAGTTTTGAATGCAGTGCTCATTAGTAGTTGAAAAACTAGGAAAAGGCTAGAAGATAGAAAATAAAGATGAAAATATCACTATAGCATTATATAATTCCATGTGTATTCATGTCTTGAATACTGTATATTGCTCTGTTCTCTGCAGCTAAAGCAGGCTAAAAGGGAACTGAAAAAATATAGAGAAAGGTGGCGAGGACATTACAAAATCGTTTCCATCTGAGGAACAGCTAAACAGACTGTGTCTTGAGCCTGGAGACGAGGTGACAGAGACTATAAAAACAGAATCACGAACAGCATGGAGGAAGAAGTAATTTGTCACTATTTCTGAAAGTACAAAAGCTAAGGAGAATCAAATAAAACCTGCAGGTTTCAGGTTCTAAGTGCAAAAAAGGTATTTCTTTGTGTAAGGCACGGTGAAGTTGTGAAATTTCTTGCTGGCAGGACGTTGCGTGTGTCAAAAGTTTACACAGGTTGCAATCAAAACCCAAGTGCATGAACTGATGGAACAAAAGCCCAGTAAAACCTGTTAAATATAATGACTCTGCATCTGACAGGGGCAGTTCTGGCGCTGGAGATCATCAGAGGCTGTGAGCGTCCTGACTAAATACCATTATGCACTGGCCCAGTTCTACATCCATGAATGTTTCCCATTGGAGATGGGCACAGGATAGATGGATGGATGTTCAGCTGGACCTTAGCCATTAAGGTCTTCTTCCTGTAGATTCTGGAATTCGAGCCTAAAATTCCACTTCTGGGTTGCCAACCCTCGGCGTGATGAGTCAACCTAAGGCGTCAGTCAAGCAGCCTGGAAAGAAGCAGAGGACCAGCCCAGTGCCTTCCCACCACCATCTGAGAAACTAATTAGCTGACGGGGCTCCCTGAAGTTAGGGATCCACAGGTCTGGGTGTCCCAGTGTGCAGCACTGCCTCTGACCTGGCCTCTCCCAGCCACAGCTGAGCTGAGCAAATTGAGAGAAGTCCATTCTGCATCTGCATTTTCAGCCATGCTTGAGCTGGGGAAATATAGTTCGAAATTGGATGAAATGAGTCAAGGCATAGCTCCGGTCATCTCTGGAAGCACGGGAATTAAATAACTGAGCAGCTCTCAGCACAGTTCTCCAGCTCAAGTGACACTTCTACACAGAGCCAGGCAACCCTGAGGTGGAGCTAGCTGTTGCCTACTGGTTCCCGAGCACAGCTCCAGTAAATGCTCTGCTTACAAGGAGCAACTGCTTTATCGCTCTGGCTCAGGATGTCACTGCCATGGAGGCAGGGAGAAAGGACGGGGTGAAGAAAGCACTCACGTGTGGCAGCAGCACAGAGCACCACTTCAGCCAGGAGCAGGAATCCGAGGTGGCGGCAAACACCGCTCATGGTGCGGGAGAATCTGTGTCAGCTCAGCGCGCGCAGAGGAGCAGAGAGTGTCCAGTGCCTGCACACGGTAGTTCCTCCGGCCCCCGCTGAGAAGGGAGAAGGAAGTTTCTCCGCTGCTCTGCTCTCCGATTAAATGAAGGGCCCCAGGACTCATCGTGGGATGGAATTAAACAGAGATGCATGATTTTGTCTTCAGCTTCTTTCAGCTCATGTGCTTATGACTCACTCCTTTTGCTTTCAGCATTCCCTGGGATTTCTGAGACGTGTTTAGAGCCACACCACTTACCTCACAGGCATTTTTATGCTAGCTTTGCACCATGATCAATGATTGCACTTCATTTGTTTTTACATTAGGAACATTTATTTCCAGAAATCCAAATTAACTCTTGCCTCAGCCTGATTTGCAAGTGTTGCTGCAACAGCTCACTGCATTTGATGGACCCATCACTACTGGAACATGTGTTTCTCCCTACATGCTGGGCAACACCTGTAAACTAAATGGAGATTGGCCAATTCTAACACATCCCTGGGCTTGGCTCCCAATCAGAGTTTATTCTTAAGGAAAACATTATTTTAACTTTTAGTGAGTATATGCATGTGCCATCCACCCACCGTTGTACTACATAATATGCCCACGGTTAAAGGTGGGATCACAGGCCATATGCAGAGATGGACAGTCAATATCTAGCTCACAATATGTCCTGATCATGACAAAGTACTTAATTGTAGATACTTCATGGTGTGTAGAGATGAAGGAAAAAAAAGACTTTACTGCCCAACCTAATAATGAGGTGTAACCAATGGCTCAGAGGAGAAGGGTAATACAGGCAGATTGGCAAACACTGTACTTAGTGGTTCAAATTCATCTTCAACATGCTCCACCAGCCCAGGTGTTCCTCCGTAGGAAGTACAGCAGCTGAATTTCATTGCAACCCTGGCAGCCTCGTGAAGTTTCTTGCTTTTGTTTGCAGCAAAGAACAAGCTTTGGTGAGACAACGTGGCATAGAATTAAGTATGGTTCTCAAGACAAGTGTTCTGTAGTCATTTCAGTGATCCAAAAGTACAACACTGGCAAGGCAGACACTGGCTGGCCAGAAACCAGCACGCTGGGCAACGCTAAACCATTTTTATTTGGGGCAGAACAAGTGGAAATCACTAAGTCCAGTGAAGAAACTGCCCAGTGTAATGAGATTTTACAACTGTGAGTACTTACTATTTTTATTTTTTTAATATTTTTCTTAATTCCTTCCATTTTTCTAGCATTTTCTTTTAGCTGTAAGTTATCATCACTACTCAGAGCTCCCCAGTCAACATTTCTCTCAGTAGCACACGCTCTGATGTCCAGTCCTGTGCATCTTGCATATGTAGCCTCCATGCTTCAGTATCCTCCTGGCTGGAGCCAGCCCTCCCTCCTACTGCCAGCCAAGGAAAAGGGTGAAGGCAATAGCCGTAGGGATAGCAGGCTTGTTTAAACTAAGCCCTCATGATCTGGCAGAAAGGAGAGGGAGCTTAAATCAAAGTCAAAGTTGTGACTGACTATGCAAAAAAATATCATATGACTGCAGCATCCTCATGTGATTGTTGCTTTTTGTTGTTATTAAATCAACCACATCCCCAGCTGAAATGCCAGGTTTTGAAACCATTCGCCATTATTTTTTAAACCACGTGGCTCATTAACTGCAATTGCACTCCTTTTTTTCCAGGTTGTTGATCCTAAAAGTGAAAAGTGACCTTCAAACGCTGTTTCAGCACTGGGGGCCTGATCCAATGTCTGCTGGGGACAAAGGACGTTTGAACACTCTTTCCCAACAGAGTTTTGAGAACCTCCAAAGGAAAACTGTTGACAACAAATGCATGTTTGAGACATGAAAATGTTACATAAATATTGAGTGACATTTTCAATAAAGGCCAGCTGGTAGAAATTATTAAACACGTTGTAAATAGACTTCAGGGGCAGTAAGGATTAGGCCTGCAGTTACTGGAGTCCAAATCCACCAGGGCTTGGTTAATGACTAAAAGGTGGCTGTGTTGTGATGCTCTGGTCCTTTGTGTTCTCCCTCCTCAGCTCTTGGCCTTAGACTACACATTCTTGGAGAGCTGACTTGGAAAATATTTGGTTATGCTCCTGCTGTAGCTGCAGCCAACAGTGTTAGCAAGAAATGAGGAGAGGAGAAAGCCCTAGAGAAGGGAAGAAAGAGATAGGAGGGACAGAGATATAAAAGAAGTGAAGAGAAGAATAAAAAGCCAAGGAAAACTATGAGAAGTGAAGACTGAAGTAAAAACTGAGCTGACTTCTCCAAGTATCCCGCCTGTAGCTGACTACGTCAAAATGAGTCCATCTGAAGCACTGAAGGGTTACTTGAAACTGGTTGATCATCGCCACATCTTAAATTAACATTATCGTTTTCACATTATTATTCTTGGTCTCTGAGAAGCAGCTTCACAGTTAAAAGAACTGAACTGAATTGTGTAGCTGTAAATGAGAAAAGATTTCAAATATATCCCAAGCATTCTCCTAGCAAAGAAACACACATTGGGACAGATTTAGGGTTTAATCTGAAAAAGAAGTGGGTGGATATGAAATGATTGGTACTTTGGCACCTCAGTTACTAAACCCATTGAGGAGATACACATCTCTGATACCTGAAGGCCTGTCAGGTGGCTGGGTGTGAACATATCGTGTGTACCTGCATGTCTAGACTGTGACAGAGCTGGCAAGCTTGCACTGCTATCACACCCCCATCGCTGCAACACGAGTTCAGGAATTCTTAATCACTGCTCATGGGAACTTAAAAAAAAAAAAAGGGATTTGTAGAATGATATTGACTTTTGGCCAAGTCAGCAAAGGAAAAGGAGACGATCTTGGTTTGGCAACCAGGTGCTTTTAGGTAAATGCTGTCTGCCATTACCACTGAGCTCGGAGGGGAATTCTGCTTAAGGCTGGGCAAATACTCTTTCTGGGAAGAAATCTCGTGTGTCTCGCTTCACGTGGGGCAGTGGCTGTCAGCTGACTGAACCGAACACGTAAACAAAGCTAGGTTAGCAGTCTGCAGTCTTTCTTGTTATACAGGGGAATAAAATCTCCACAAAAACTCCTGGTCAGTTTATGGCACCATTCAGCTCAGTTTATCACTGAAAAACAAATTAACCATTGTAAAATGGCTTTTAATAATTGCAGCACCTTCAGTTTCTGCTTTTGTGATCGCTAAAGCTAGGCATGCTGCTATTTTTTTGGAGAAGGTATTTCCTTGCAGTCATACTTTTCTCCAAATTCCTGTGTTGGGGTTGATGTTTTCCAAACTTGGCACTTGACCATATCTTATAATACTGGAGTGGTTTTTTGTGATAAAATTAATTTTTGGCCTGATTTCTCTTTTTTAGGGGAGGGGATTCTGTTGGTCCCTCCCTATGAATGCTAAGTTCACTGCTCAGTTGCAACCACATTCGAGATGGAGTGTCCCAAAATGCCTTGTGAAAGCAGCTTGTAGGGAAGAAAAGGAAACCCAAGAACTCATCCGCAGCACTTTAACGTCAGCAAATTCGTACAAGAGCTCAGCTGTGAGATACACAACCAAGAAACACACCTGGATTCTGGTGCAGAGCCACCACACAATAAACACTTTCCTCCTTCACCTACATAATACCTTTAAAATCCATAACCCTTTCTTGAGCAGATGAAGAATTAAAATCTCATGGGGAGAGAGCACAGAATTGGCTTAGGAGAAGGGTGAAAAGAAAAGACAAGAGATTATCTTCACTCAAAGTACCAGAGCTGGTAAGTGGCGAGTCAAAATAACAGCCCTGGCTTGATGGGAAACATCTATGGAAACACAGGCTGCACCTGGTAACAGAAAGAAGTGAGGAGAATTTGGCCTTGAAAGAGAATTTTGAGCATCTCACAATCTTTCTGTTGAGGGCTATGTGGGTGATTCCAATTTCTGTGATACTTTTTGAAAAAAGAGACAGCTATTTGACAAAAAAAACCCTGTTTAATAATTCAGTAATTTAAGTCAGAATAACCAACTGCTCCCTCCCAACACACCAACACTTACTGCATTGCTGTTTGAGATATATACAGTATGACTTGAAGGTGAGGTGTAAACTGAATGCCAACACCAACCCACATTTGGCCAAATATGTATTTTAGTACGAAAACTGATCGCCTACCAAGTTAGTGAATCATTTATTTCAAGTGATGAGTTTCCGTAACAGCTACAGCACAAGCACCACAGTCCCATAAGAGAAGGCCTTATGAACAAAGAAGAGTTGTCCTTTCAAGCTATCATATGCACGAGATTTGCTTTCTTCAAATTTCAGGCACAGCAGTGTTTCTCACCATGAACAGCTTTTTAACTGGTGATGCAGCACAGCCCAGATCAAGGCAGGAAGCACACAAACCAGCACACACCAGTAGCACAGTCCAAAGGCTATTGCTTCAATAAACCTTGCAGCATCTCTAATTCTGCCAACCCCCGGACAAAAAAAAAAAAAAGAAAGCAAAAGAAGGCCCTTGTACCACAGCACCTTTACCTGCTCATGACCTCAAGGACATCCCTGCTGAAATACAACCCAATCTGTTGTAGCATGTTGAGGGCTGGAAGCCCAAGGGCACTGGAAGACATGGTTTGAACCAAAACAGAAAGCCACGAATGGGGACTGGCGGCAGGGGAATTCCCTTCATTCTTGCTGCTATTTATAACTGAAGGCAAGGAAGGTCACTTCCAATTTAGCACTCAATTCTCAGGGCAACTGTTTCTGCAGGGCAGGGGAAAAGCAATGAAAGGCACAACTATTTCAAACAGGCAGTGACTGGAAAACTTCCTAAGTCGGCGAGACACACTTTGACCACTTCTACAACAGGAACGAGTCAAAGTCAACGTTTAGTGTTCTGTGTAAAACCTTTATTGTAATGCCAAATACAGTGAACCTGGAAGTATCTGGCACTGAGATGAGGAGTAAATCAGGAAAACTAATACGAGCTTTCCTGCAGCTTTGTTCAGCTGTGGAAAGGCACAGACTGTGCATTGGTTGGGCTCATCTGAAAATCTGGTTTGGTTACAAGTCTGCTTTATAAAGCAATCTTTGACCTTTGGAAACAACTTATTTCAAAGGGAATCTCCAGCTTCTTGTTGAACTCAGAAACCGTGTGTAAGACGGAATCTATCACTATTTGTTACCTCACAACAAAAATATCAAAGCACATGGCCACTGGACACAGGAAATTATTATTTTTATGGCAGTCATTTGAAGTATTGAAACCCAAACCCAGTTACGGACACGCACTTTCCCAAAGTCATAGTTTTAATAAAATAAGATACTAATTCTAGCAAGGTACAGAACAGTGAGTGCTTATTAGGCAGGCAGGAACTCACCTCCCAAGCAATGACCCCTTCATCATCACAGAGTGCACTCCAACATGCAGCCACTCAGCATTTCGGCAGTGCTCACCACAGAAGCAGTTTGGGGAAAAAATGCCCCAAAACCTGTGGGGGTGTAGCGTGGCAAGGAAATCTAAGAACCAAAACCCAGCAACAAACCAAGAAGCTGACTTTTGAGTTTTGGGATAAACAGTAGCAGAGGGGAACTGAGAATAAATCCACTTTCACCTTAAGTATACAGAATATTTACAGTGCCCCAAAAGTGGGCTGCTGCCATTCCCAGTGCAAGCCAAGGTCAGTAACACCTTACCATTTCCTCTATTTTGTCATTAGAAACAAGCAAGAAACTTGAAAACACAGATTGAACAGTTCATCTTAACTTTGCAACCAAACTTGCAACATATCAAATCCTAAACAAGGCACATGCAGAGAGCAAGCAGAAAACCTCCCTACAAGTGCTTCAGCCAAAGCAGCATTAACGGTCAGGAAGCCGGTATAAACTATAAGTTCCGTGTCACTTGCACGATGGGGGCAGTTTTGTCACTTCAAGTACAAAAAGAGAAAGACATCCTCAGGCAAAATGGATCACTTTCAACCTTTCCTGAACTGCTGACTATCTCAAGACAAAATATTATTAGGTATGTAACCGAGCTCAAAACATTAGGCTTGACTTTGGATATTCACTGGAAGAGATGCCAATTCACTCCTCAAGAACAAAAGGGGCGCTTTCATTATCAAGAATAACTGAAACTGGACAGCACTGTTCAAAAAAAGTGAAACAAGTGCCTTCAGAAGGGGTTTTCAGTTATTATGTCAGCACCTTGGATATCCAAGCCTGTAACAGAAAGACATGTACCACACGTTCTTGTCCTAAAGCACAAACAGTGTTATACACAATAGTCTCCTTCACCCCTTCATTTATTTTAATCCTGCTAAATATTAATTTTAGGGAAAAAAATGCTGCTCTATTTTTGTCATAACTTTGGGTAATTCCTGTTCAGTGACACAATAAACACCACTGCATTCTGAGTATCAACTGTACTGGAATCAAAACCCCTACAACAATAAGGTCGGGCATGGAATTTGTTGACTACACTTGAAGTTGCATCTGTCCATCAGCCAGACCTCCCACAGACCACCTCTTTCGAGCTGATCCTTTTTAATTATTTTTAAATAATGCAACAATTTGAATATATTAACTTTTCTGAAAAGGTGCAGCCTTTTGCAAGTTAAGAAAAGACTATTAACACGAATGTGCAAAGTCTGCTCTCTGAGCTCCTCAAGTACCATCAGAGCACAGCAATTCCGATTTGTTCTTTCCATCACGCTCAGCAAGTATATGAAAGATTACTGGAGAACGGGATGTGGAAGAAGGGATAGAGGGGTGCAAGTTTAATAAAGCTTCAGACTCAACCCAGAGGCCTAAATATGCCTGCAAAGACAGCATTTCCAATCACATTGTCCAATCCAAACCTGCCATTGGGGCTCAGGAATCAATCTGCTACGACACCCATAGTTATTTCCCCCTTGCCCATCAAGGTCTCTGCCTTCACCTTTGACAGAGCAATTAAATGCCTTGAATGCTTCTGAGAGGGATAAAATCCCGAGCACTCAGCCAACCCCATATATGCAATGCAAGGCAGAAAATTGTTCCCCCGAGGCTCTCACCTTAAATGATGCTGTTTGTGGCTGAAGTTGAGCACTTCTGTGGTAGCAGGCACAGCCACATCAGTCCTGCCCACACGGCTACCCAGCCCCGATCCCCACAAGTGCCAGAGCCCACAGACCGCTGCACGCTGTGTGAAGAGAAAGAGGTATCAGATGACAGCAGAGCTTGGCCTTCAACCAGCAAACCCACTTTTCTCTAAGAGACAATGCAGGAACCAGAAATGGATGCCAGACACAGGGCACGATGCATCAACATTCTGTGTAAGAGAACGCTGCAAAAATGGTTCCAGATTTCAATTCATGTCTGCACGCTTCGGCAGCTTAAGCATAAAGTCTGATCCTTGTCTCTGACTCACAATAACCACGTTAAAGCATTCAGAATCAATACCATCTACTCCTGAGTCTTTCTATTTATCCTTAAGAAGTAAAAAAAAAATAAATCTTAAATTAAGATTATTTGCATTCTTCAAAATAAATGAAATTTCCAGTTCTTTCCAATCATCAGCACTGATCAGGTAGATTTATTTGGCCGCGTGGGTTGAACTGCCCAGGCCATGGGCTGTGCTGGTGCCCATTTAGACAGATTCAATATGTCACACACAGGCCTACTGTAAACACACCTTCCCTCCGAGACATTACTCTCCTGTACACAGAATTCTATAGTGCTTCAAAGGCTTTGCCTTGTGCCTCTGTGGAAAACTAAAAATTTCTCTTCATTAGAAGATACCGAGTACAAGCACCAAGGCACAACTTCACCATCTCATAACTCATATTGTCTTCAGGAGTAGTAATTGTCATACAACAAGAGCACTCTTTTGACACTTTACGGAGGAAGACCAAACTACTATTTACCAAATGCCTTTGGAGTAATTTATAAAGTGTAATTAATCTCTATAAACCTCGTTAAAATCAACAGAAAAGCTTTCTCTACTTGAACACTACCACAGACCCTCTCTCATAATTACTGAACTGGGTTTTACGCTTTATATTGCACAAAGTTTCCTATAACGCCGGCAGAAACACTTTTCTAAGTTGTAAGCCCACATCCACAGGGCCCAGATGTAACCCAGGGCCCGAGGAAAGCAAAGAGATCTTGCTTAATTTTCAGGATCCTGTGGTCACCACAGAGACCAAAACAACAACTATCTCTATTTGGCATTTCCAGCTCACACGATTCTTAATAACACCTTCAAAAACACTAAGTGCAGTCAAAGCAGTTGTATAATTATCTCTGTGGGACAAGAACTTGAAACAGCAGCTCAGAAGATGCAACTACGTGGTTCAGTGTCAGAAGGTATCAATATTAACACACCCTTCCTACAGATCCAGAGCGTGCAAACCTCTTTCTGTTTACATTTTCATTTCTGGAGGATTAAACATAAGTTTCTACGTATTTGGAAGCACTGAAAAGCAGAAACTAAAGCAGGACAACAGAGCAAGCATGGGAAAAGGAGAGCACGTGTGGGGAAAAAACCCAAAAAGATCTTTCCTGCCTCTAGGATTTCAAAGCTGAGTTACTGGAAAGTTCCTTTTCTCCACTACCTGGTAAACACTACCTTTTGCCAATATATTATTGTCTCTCAAATACTCAAGAAACACTGCTTCTTTGTTCAGTTGCAGCAGACAACTATTGCCAGACTTGCCCCCAAACAAGACAAAGACATTGAGAAACCACCAGCTACCAGTGTAAACAAACTGAGATTTAGGTTTATTATCCTCATAACCTGTGGCACCCTGCAGATCCTTCCAGAGAATCTCAGAACACTTAATCACAGCAGCTTCTTTCTTCCAGCTCCAAAATCAGACTGTTCTAAGTACACACTTGTTTCTGATGCTTTAGCTGTTCATTCATTACACAAGGAAGATGCAGCACTGCATCACTCGTTTGCAGCAGAGCATCTAAATGACAGAACCTGAAGCGTACTCGGTCTTTATCCCCCTCAAGCAGAGACAGCAGCCATTGCCCACTGTATCTGATCACGTCAGTACAAAGACTATTTTGGAGGTAGTAATGCAATTTTGGTTTAAATAATGAAAGGTACACCTTAAGTAAGAACTCTGGAACAAGCATATAGTCCAGAAAAAAACCAGCCAATACCACAGGACCGCAAACCTTCAGTCATTACAAAAAGGTAAATACAGTTTGAAAAACATATGTTTTTCTCATTTTTTTTATTCTTTTATTTTCTGTCTTCATTCTACATATTTTCCTTTGGTTTTAAGAAGTACTTTGTAAACAATTTTCAAAAAGCAACGCCCTGCTTTCCCTTTCCTTTTTCCCTGTTGGATGTTCTGCTGTGACTGCTACAATGGGATTTTTCAAGACTGCACTATGTTCTTTCAGCAACAGCCACACAGCAGTGGTCAAGCATCTCCCTGTAAAAGGTAAGTATCTGCCTGGTCTGGGAGGAGGTGGCCTTTTTGAGCAGTGTACAACGTGACAGGAGAAAGACTGAAGTGTCTTGGGACCTCCAAGCACCCACTGGTACTGCAAGGGGTGCAGGTGGCACCACCAAGAGACCATCTTCCTGCTCCTCTGGAACTTGGGAGCCAGGCTACTCTGAAAAAACAAACCCTCTACTTTATTATTTGCACCTCCCTTGCCCCCAAAAGTTCTTCAGTTCAACTTAATTTATACCCTTATAACCATGTGTAGTCACAAGCAGAACCCCAAGAGCAAAAACCTGTACCCCCTCCAGGTACCAACAGACAGAACCACCTGAAACTGCAATTGCCAGCTATACACCATCACCATTTGTGACACAATGAAGTCCAAAAGTAAACAAATCAAACCTAACGTGGAAAACACTGCTCCTTAGGAGAGCCTCCCCCTGCCTGCAACAACACCCCACGGTTTGCTCTGCTGTTCTCAATACCCATCAGCATTCTACTGTCTGCAGAAACATCCACAAGAAGATGTGCCAAAGCTTTTAAAGATTCAAGAGCAGGGGGGGAAAAAGGGAATTCTAGAAAGGTGGGTACAGTAACCTGTAAACGTATTCACACGTGCTTCCTAATCATGGCCTGGTGCAAAGGCAGCATCTGGATAAGAACTTCTTAGCAAGAAACTCTGCATATCTTAAAAAAAACAGGATGCCTCCACATTTGGCAGTTTATTGAAATCTCTGAGGTTCAGACAGGACTGGGAGCTGAGAATGACTTCAAATGGTCTTTTCAGTACTTTAATGCCAAAACAATGGATTGGAATGATGTTTCAGCAATGCATGCTCACATTTTGAGAACACATCCCAACAGCTATCGACACTACAATGCCACAAGAAGGAATGAAGGTGGATGTCTACTGTCTAGCTCTGGTGACTAATTAAGTACTGGCATTTCTGGAAGCTGCCCAGACCTTGCATTTGCACAGATTTAACAGATACATATTTTACAGGTAAGCATATAAAGCGACACAATCCCAATATTAATGCTTCAGGACATCCTTGCCGTGCAGACTCAAGTTTCTGTAGAAACAAAACCACGTAAGAGAAAGTTCTCACAGCAGAAATTTTAAGTCATCATGAAAATGATGCAGCTCCAGCTATGGCACAGGCAGATAGTTCCTTCAAGCCCACTCCTGCTTCTCCAAAATAAAAGACTTGAATCCACTGTAGCGTTGCTTTGTACTGATCAGTTATAACTATAGATGCATTTCCTAATGTAAGCAGAATTCAGTGACGAGATTAGCTGGCAATGATGAAAGAAGTCTAAGTAAAACCGCACCGCCGACCAACCCCACAGTAAAATTACTTAATCCTTTGCAGTTCAAATAAAAGTTCCTCTTTCTCAACATCTTCTACTCCTAACCAATCTATCCATCACACACACACCAAAAAGCCTCTGGCCCTCTCAGGCACTACTGCAGTGCAACGGCAACACTTCAAATAAACTTAACTTGGGCTGCACTACATTCCATTACAGGATATCATGCAACAGAGGTTACTCTAAGAACACACGGGGCAATTATTCAGGCGTAACTGCTCCAATCTGAATTGTAAAATCAATGGCTACCCTATATGAAACTGCTACAGTCTATCAAGTTCTACACTGAGATTCAGAACTTGCCCCAGGTTGTCACAGTTAGCCCAGAGGCTTACACTGGCAACCAGAAACTACTTTTATCTTACCCAAGCTCAATAATTTTGGCAGTAACAGATAAGCGAAATGAAAATTCCACTTCATTGTTCAGTTCTGCAGTGGCCAGGGAGTTAAATAAGCCATTATGAAACTCACATGAAATAAACTTCCCATAGGCAAGAAGGTTTTTTCCTCTAGCTGTGTGGTCACCTTCAACTTCAAGGCACTGCCTTGAAAATTCCATGTTTTGAAATTTCAAGCAGAAAAGGCAGTTGAGCCAACTTAATTCAGTTAATTTAGCCAACGTCTGTGCTGTTAGGAGAATGGCTGAGCACCAGCTCAAACAGATGAAAGCATTTCATACACCACAATTTACAAGGTATTTACACCTACCGCCGGCAGACTGCACTCACACTCCCAACACACTGCTATCCATACATGTGAGCAAGTGATCCTTATGTCAGCAAGAACCACCTCACAAACGCGTGGCTTGTTTGCTTTTTAATGGTGGAGACATCTTCCCACAACTACTGGGCTCAACTGATGATGTACAATTCCTGGCACCTTGCAAACTCACAACTGGCTTTCTGGATCGAAATTTAACACAGCTCAGATAAGAAACAGGTCTGCAAAATAAACATTTAAAAGATTTGGAGGGAAGGAGATAATTGGTTAATCATAGAATGATTTGGGTTGGAAGGGACCTTAAAGCCCACTCAGTTCCAACCCCCTGCCGTAGGCAGGGACATGTCCCACTGGATCAGGGGTCTCAAAGCCCCTTCCAGCCTGGCCTTTAACACCTCCAGGGATGGCGCAGCCAAAGCTTCCCTGGGCAACCTGGCCCAGGGCCCCCCACCCTCATCCTGAAGAATTTCTTCCTAATGTCTGATCTCAATCTCCCCCCTTCTGAGAGAGTTTTCTAACCAGACGCTGCAGCAGCATTTTAACACACAACAAGCGGAGCCCAACTCACCTGCAGTGGGCGGCAGCAGAACAAAAGCATGGCAGCAGGTGAGCACCAAGGCAGCAGAGGCCCCAGTGCCCACACAGGTATTCTCTTCCCACCCACTGGCTCTATGTGGGCTCACCTGAAGGCAAGACCGCGCCCTGCGCCCCACAGCCATCTCCAGGGGTGGCGCGGCAGAGGTGCCAGGACACGCGGGGGGACCCCAGCCCACGGCACGGGCAGCCCCTCTGCAGGCACCACGGGAAGGAGAATCATAGAATCACTTGGTTGGAAGAGACCTTTGAGATCATCAAGTCCAACCGCACCCGTTCACCGCCAAACCAGAGCCCCGGGCGCACAGGTTCTGCGCCCCAGCCCGGGGAGACTCACCCAGCCACCCCAACCGCCCTCCTCCCCTCCCCTCCGGGGTCACCCTACGGGCCCCGCTTCCGACCCCAGTGGTCCCACGGCTCTGCGGGACAGAGGGAGACACACGCACAGAGGATGCGGACACGCACGCGGATACAGACACACGCGCGGCACCATCGTCCCGGGGATGTTGCCGCTTCGCAACGCGTCCCGAAAAGGTGTCGCTTCTCCTCCGCGGTCGCCAGCAGCGCCCACGGGCTCCGGGCTCCGTCCCACGGGCAAAGCCCCCGCCCAGCCGGGTGGGCTGCGAGGGGCCGGGGCAGCGCCAGCACTGTCCCCAGCACCAACCATGCAGGGAGCGGAGGGGGTCCTGTGGAGGCGCGAGGCTTCGAACGCACCGGAGCTGGGGAAGGGTCTGGAGCGCAGGGAGTCTTGGGAGCGCCTGGGGAATCTGGGGTCGTTCAGCCTGGAGAAGAGGAGCCCGAGGGGAGACCTCGTTGCTCTCTGCAGCTCCCTGAAAGGAGGTTGTGGTGAGGTGGGTGTTGGGCTCTTCTCCCAAGACACAAGGGATGGGATGAGAGGAAGTGGCCTCCGGTTGTGCCGGGGAGGTTCAGATTAGGCATCAGGAAAACTTCCTTCACCGACAGGGTTCTCAGGCACTGGAATGGCTGCCCAGGGTGATGCTTGAGTCACCATCCCTGGAGGTGTTTAAATGATGTGGATGTGGTGCTTGGGGATGTGGTTTAGTGCTGGAGTTCGCAGCACTCGGTTAAGGGTTAGACTTGATGATCTTAAAGGTTTTTTCCAACCTAAAGTCTTCTGTGATTAAATAATTCTAAGCCCAAAGAACAAACCTCTACTACAATATGGAATGCAGTGGCAAGAGCAGGCTGCCCTGTATCATTTCTGCGTCCTGCTACTCCCAGTAGATCTGTGTGCGTGGACACGTTTCCTGCCTCCCTTTGTACCCAGTTGGTGACTTGCTCTGGGGAACAAAACAGCTTTTATTTTGCTGTGTTTGCATCGTAGCCGATACAAAGGCATCTGGGCACACACCTGGCTTCTACAGTAACAATCCATGATAAACCTGTCACAGTAAGAAGTGAGGTATCCTGTCAGTCTGTCATTTCAGCATCCAGCTTTTGTTATTTCAGGAATAAGGAATAGCCGTGGTTTTGCTGCAGTACAGTGGACATAGAAAACAGAAATATAACTTCTTGGTTCCTTTACATTATTTCAACTTATCAAAATTTGCAGATAGGTGCCCTTCCCTTGAAAAACATTGTCACATTATAGATGAACCTGAAAGCATTGACATCAATCTGCTCACTTAATCCAAAACCTCCTTAGCATTTCTGCAAAAGTTCTGCCCTTTCATTTCATTTTTATTCACTTTGCAGCCGGTTTCCTGGAGTACTGTTAAACTGATTTCACCAGTTATAGCAGCGGAGTTCGAGATATTAGTAACTTCATGGCATAATAATCTCTTGAGATTAAATCAGACTCCAGCTGCAGTTATCAGATGTGACAGGTAATGTTTATGATTTGTTGTGACTCATTGGAAAAATAAAATTTTAAAAAAGATAATCCAACATTTCTAGGCTTTATTTGTATTCAGAGAACATTTGACGTTCTGTTGGGCACCTGACTTATCTTCTGAGGTTACATTTTCCTTCCATCCCAGTTACTCTAAGACTTTATCTTTCCTTCTCCCAATTCCTAAATCCTAGAGCTTTCCGGGTAAGCGTGCTTTGTCACAGCAAGAGCTACAACAACCTTCTGTGCTTCTACGGAGCGAAATGAGACCGGCATCTGAACGTCAGGGACGTTCTCTGCTGCTTTGCCAGGTGGGACACTGAGTTTGGGACATTTTTTTTTCCATCTCAGGAGGCAGATGTTAAGCAGTCCCCCAAAACAGGCACAAAACCTCTACACAGACTGTCCATAAATGCTGTCTTACTTGTTCATACACAGCTCTCTCAATTAATCCTTACATTGAAATTATTCTGGGACGTAACATGCAACACTTGACATGCAACATGCAAGATGTAACACGTTACACATGTCAACACGCAACACGTAACATTAAAGACGTAACATGCAACCTGTAACATACAACATGTAACATGCAATGCATTACACGAAACACATAACATATCAGTCCTATGAGGAGTGGCTGAGGGAACTGGAGTTGTTTACCCTGGAGAAGAGGAGGCTGAGGGGAGACCTCATCACTGGCTACAACTGCCTGAAAGGAGGTTGTGGCCAGGTGGGTGTTGGTCTCTTCTCCCAAGTGACAAGTGATGGGATGAGAGGAAATGGCCTAAAGCTGTGTCAGGGGAGGTTCAGACTGGACATTGGGAAAAATTTCTTGTTGTCAGACACCAGCAGAGGCTGCTCAGGGAGGTGATTGGGTCCCCATCCCTGGAGGGGTTTAAAGCATGGGTAGATGAGTTTCTCGGGGAGGTGGTTTAGTAGTGGACAGCTACGGTTGAACTGGATGGTCTCGGAAGTCTTTTCCAACCAGGCAATTCTGAATCACTTTGGCATGCAAGGGATCCCAAACGTGCTGCTTCTGGGGTGCCTTCTGAATTTTTCCAGATCAGATCTTCCCATGGCTGTTTAAGCAGAAGTTGGTCCCGCAAAGATGAGTTAGAAGGAGACACCTGAAGGTGCTCTATGACACTGGTTTGGCCCCACTTTTAAAGCAGAAATAGGCCCGGAAGAGGCTTCACTCTCCCAGTTTGAATATCGGAGAAAAAGTGTAAATAAGGGAGGGGGGAAGGGGTGGCAAAAAGAGAGTCAGATGTTCAGCAGACATCAGCTTGTCGCTGTGCTTGTACAGGATAAGTTACCTCCAGCAAATATATACAGTGCAAAAGAACAGAGTCAGGCCACCCAAATGAAGCAGCACCGAGTAAAAGCTTTGAGAAAAGGAGTTATTTCCACCTGTCTACATGGATCACACACGAGTTTGCTTCTGCTGAAGAGAACTAATCCAAACTCCCCGTTCAATTCAAAGTGGTCAAAAATCCTTCGGTGAAGTGCATTCCAAATGTGCTAAGATGCACCCACTCTGATTTGCACACCGGTACCCCTGGAGAGGGCAGCACTCGAGCACGCTGATCCAAGCTGCTCTGCCGAGCTGCAGCACTCTGCCTGCCCACCAATGCTCCCAGGGAGCACGGACAGCAGAGATCTGCCAAGGGGTTTTCCTAGAGTCTACAGACAGCTGGTCTCAACACTCATGGAAGCGTTTTCTTGGGCATTAACACAATGACTTAGAGTCTGCTTTTCTCTAAAGCTCTTTCTTTTCAAGCTGTGTGTTGACAGTGCTGTGCACCCCGGCCCAGCACCCCAGTTCACTGACGAGCTCCTGTGGCTGCACACCTCCTGCTAAAATGCATTTCCAGTCCTTTAAGCACCATCAGCAACTGCCCACAGCATCTGACACAGAATGCACACTGAAAACCAGCACCTTAATGTGTTACATCTCTGCTCGGACACTGCCCGTCAGCACCTCGTCAGCACCGCTCGGTGGCACTGAGGATTACAACCCATTAAAGCAGCTCCCACCGAGGAGAGACCCTTGGAATCGCTCGGTATCAGCCCCTCAGCACCATCCGGCTGTGAAAGGCCCAGTAAGTGCCAAACTACTTTGGAGACTGGAATGTAATTCCATAGCAGCAGTCACACTGACGGAGCTCAGCCTGGTGAACCTTGCTGTCTGCAGGGGGTTTGTGGCAGAACATTGGCCTTCTCTCCTCTGACATTTCCTACTGAATATGTCTCTGCCAGGATCAACAACTGCACCCACGGAATGTGCAGAAGGACGATGGGCAGGAGGTGACTGGCGCCTGGGCCACCTTTCAAAGGGGAACATGACAGTGCGGTTCCAAGAGGGATTTCCACCTTCCTCCCCTTCCTGGTGCTGGAAAAACCCAAGGGCAACCGGTGCAGACCTCACGGAGCCAAGGACAACTCAAGCCAACAGGAAAGACACTGAATGTGCCTGAGGAAAAGTGTATTTAAGGAGTGTGACCGTCCCCCAGTTCCTGAGGATGCCAGTCTGCCAATGATGATGCCAACAGCTTACGAGGATTTGAAAGCACAGAATGCGCAAAACAGAACTCACTTGCAAACAACCAACACGTGCCAACACCTGGATTTCTCTCCAGCAGAGCAGATGTTCTCAGATAGAAATGCCCCTTATGCAGAAACTGCTCCACAGGTGCTCTGGGAGGTCTCACCCTCTCAGTGCTCCTTCACTCTCCAGCAGGGACGGGGCAGGAGCGACTCGTCAGCACGGCCAGTTTCTCACATCAGACACTGCCAGGAGCCCGTGCCACTCACTTTTCCATGCGTCACCCCACAGACGAGCCTATTCTTAGCTCTCCAGGCTCTGTTCCACTCACCTTCCACCCAGAGCCCCTCCCAGTACAGAGGAGGCTTTTCCTGGTACTGACTCACGGGAGGAACCAGCGCTCGGCACAAGGCAGCAGTGCTCTCCACAGTAGCGCTTAGCTCAGAGGATTTTCAGCTTCCTACGGTCACCCCAGAGGGCAATCGAGCGTTCAGGGAGCAGGAAGGAATCTCCTGGAAAAGCCACCCAGCTGGCACGCTCTGCCCAGTGTCCGGGCCCTTTCACAATCGCCCTCAGCTCACAGCCCAGCCGCTCTTTGCACTCCCCTTTCCCTCTTCGTGGAATGTTGGTGCCTGACACCTTTCACTTCCTGGTGAATCTACTGATATCATGATTCAGCTTGGTGAACTTGTACTGACATGAAAACAATCAGCTTTGCAACCACCAAAGAGAAAGGGTTGATTCCTGTGTTTCACATCCTAACCGATGCTCACTGCCCCACTTCGCAGGCCTGTTTGTTCTGCAAGCTTTTTTAACCTGTTCTCCGATGGCCCAGACGTCAGTCATGAAGTCCTGGCCCTGACAGAGCTCCTCTGCCTGGACAGGTCCCTGTCAGGTGGAGAATCTCCAACCTAAATCAGAAGCAAATGCATGACCACTGCCACTATTCTCTCACAAACTCTGATGACGCAGGCAGTAGAGATTGCACACACCAACACAGCATAAAACATCAAGGGCTGTGTTTACCGAACCGTGATCAAACTCACAACAAAACCCTTCCAAACTCTTTGTTTTTCCCATTTGGATTTTATTATCCCAATGTCAAACACAGACAGGATCAGGATCATGACCTGGACTGGATCAAGACACCTTTAACCTGGTTCAGACCAGCTCTCACTCGATCACGGTGGTTCGCTGGGGAGTTGAAAAATGGCTCCTGTAGCAGCCACTGGATTTTCACATCACATGCTCTGGCTGCTGCGCTGAGGGAAGGCACCGACTGCTGTTCAGGAACCCAGCAGAGTACAACAAGACAGGGTTTTAATGCCTTTTTCAAACCTATTTGCCACTGACAAATGCCAAACGGTAACCCAGGAGCATCAATACTTTTTCAGAGCAGAACAGTGTCTTCTCAGGCCCCTGAAACCCTGGGTTATCTGTTTTAAGCTCACACTTCCAGGTCTTGAAGGCATTTGCTTTGCACAAGCTCCTGCTGCCAGTTTAGAGTACGGCTGCTGGGCACGGAATTGAAGCGTGCTTTGTGCTTACCAACTGTCTGCAAGGGTCAGCAGATTTGTTACAAACAAAGTAGTGGCGCCGCGAACCTATGAAGTGCTGTGATCTGTCCGAGTATGTGGCCAACCTGGCACACAAAGGCCAGGTTTTAGCACTGCCTTGTTATAGCACAGATGTTCACCAGAGAAGCACCTGAACATTCCCACAAGAAAGGATGCTGAGCTCTCGCCACACTGTCACCAACAGCAAGAGAGAGAACTGCCATTATTTCCAAAAACAAAACAAGTCCCACAGCTTTGTTGGGAAGGGGAAAAGGGACCACGCCGAGGCCTGCTTAGATTTGTGAGTTGGTTGCCAAACCAGAGGCCAACACGCTGGGACAAACCTGGCTGGGTGAACTCCTGCTCTCTTACAACCCAGCTCAGCCACTGTGATTGCACCAGGGCTTTTCAGCAAGACAAGAAGTTCAGCACAAGCCACGCCGGGAGGCAGCAGCCTTTGCTGTCAGTCAATAACTGCTCCACGCCCTGCCTGGCAGCACCCAGGGGACATCCTTGAACCAGGACGCAGTGGCCATCGGGGACAGCGGTCCCACTGTCAGCACCCACCAGCGCGCCCTGGCTCCACCGGCCAGCAGAGCCACGATGAAGCCTGAAGGTGAGCTCTGGAGGCGGCAGAACCCCCGGGTGGGTGGCACTGAGGAAAGCCTGAATCACCCCGGTTTGCATTGGCTTTGGTCGCTTTGTCTCCAGCAGCGACCCTGGAGGAGCCCACGGCCCTGCCCGGGCAGGGCTCAGGCGCCCTTGCCGAGGCCCTTCTGCAGCAGGATGGTGACACCAACACCAGCGCTGTGCTCACCTGCACCAACACCGCAGAGGGCACAGACCCCGTCCCTGACGTCCTCGGCAGCCCCAGCCTCAACACCTTCACCCTCGAGCTCCCGGACCTCTCCGAGTACGTGGTGCTGGGCGGTTGCCCCAAAGAGGGAGTGGTGGTGGTGGGACTGGGGGACACCGAGGACACCCATCCCTGGTGTCTCTGACGCCCCCAGCTCAACCACCTCTCTCACCAAGTTCCTTGTCCTCCTGCGCACAGGGCCGAGGGCGACTGCACCATGACGCTACTGGACGCAGCGGTACCGGGAGACCTGGCTGGCAGGGGGGCCCGCGGAGCCTTCTTGGGACAGCCCTGCAGAGAATCCCCGGCAGGATCCCCTGGAGGCTGCCCCGCAGTGGCCCCAGCTGAGCCCTCTGCGCGTCCCGCTGCTGAGCCCCCTGCGCAGCCCCCCGGCTGCCCCCCAGCGTCTCCCACCAAGCACCGACCCACGGGGGGCGGAGGCGCTGCAGAGGCAGCCCCGGGGGGGTCCAACCTGCTCGCCACTGCCGCCGGCACTCACCTCCTGCCCAGGGGGGCCCAGAGCGGGCGAGGGGGGCGGCAAGCGTGCCAAGCGCCCCGCGCTGGCCAGCACCACCAGGGTACCAGAGACCTCTTCGTGGGACAACATCCCACCCATGAAGAGGCAGAGGGTGCTGTGCCGGGGGTCCTGAGCAAGGGGCAGCCAGACACCAACGTGCCAAGCGCGGTGCTCAAGCGGCCCAGACGCCCTGGGGACAGCGCTGGGCAGAGTGCCTCACGCCAGCCGCTCCCCTGCCCACCTCGCCCGCTCCTCAACAAGATGCCACGGAGCGAGGAGCCCTGCGCCCTGCGGCCCCAGGACTAGCTGCTGCCTGAGAAAGACCGGGCCAAACCGCGGCAGGGGCCGACGCTGCCCCCCAGCCAGCTGAAGGCGCACTTGCTGAGCTCCATCGGGATTTTCCACATGCTGGGGCAAAGAGAGAAGGCGGTGGGGCCGGTGCGCCCACCGCCCCCTCCCCAGCCCCAGCCCGGCCCCACACAGCCCCCCAGGCTGCCCTGGCCCCTGCCGGCTGCCCCCAGACTCAGCGCGGGGCCGGCTGCCTCCAAGCCCCCGGCCCATGGCCGCAAGGAGACGGTTCCTGTAGCCCCACCGAGCAGTGAGGCGCACACCGAGGCTGCCGTCCCAGCCAAGCAGCCCAGCTGGCCGTGCCAGTCACCAAGGCTGCCCCTGCCGGCGCCCATCAAGCCCTGGCTGCCTCACGTTCTCCCCGACTCCGTGCGACACCCCAAGCCCCTCTGGACACTGGCCAAGCCCACCCCGCTGGAGGAGCAAGAGGAGTCGGTGCCCATCACGGCCAAGCAGCGGCCCGAGCGGGAGCGCATGAAGCACCTGGCCCAGGAGCAGCGGCGGCAGGCGGCCCTCATCACTGGCCCCGACCTCTCCGAGGACGGAGTGCGCCACCGACTGCAAAGGCTGCTCGAGAGCCAGGCGTAGAGACAGCCAGCGCGCACGGCCAGCAGTGACCCAGCGGGCCGGCACCCTCCCCTCGGGGACGGGACAGTCCTCTGCCCCACAGGCAGGGTCACCTTGCCAAGAGCAGAGAGAGCCACACCTCACCTGTTGGCTTAGTTAGAGTAAACCTTTTGGAAAAACTTCAAATGGCTTTCTTAATCAACTGGGGATTAAGTATTGGTAGATACGGGCTATTTTAATTGTGTGATCCACTTCAATAAATTGGAATCATAGAGTCATAGAATGGTTGGGCAGAGACACCTCCCACTAGACCACCTTGCTCAAACCCTCATCCAACCAAGCCTTCAGCAGCTCCAGGGAAGGGGCAGACGCAACTTTCCTGGGCAACCTGTGTGAGTTCCTCGCCTCCTTCACCGCGAAAAATTTCTTCCTCATGTCTAATCTGAATCTTTCCCTGTCCAATTTAAAGCCGTTCTCCCTCGTCCTATCACTACACGCCCTTCAAACAAGTCCCTCTCTAGCTTTCCCACAGCCCCCTTCAGGTACTGGAAGGATGTTCCAAGCTCTCCCAGCAGCTTTCTCTTCTCCAGGCTCAACAACCCCAACTCTCTCAGCCTCTTCCATATCCTTCTTACGTTGGAGGCTCCAGAATTGGACACAAAACTCTAGGTGGAGTCTCACTCGAGCAGAGGAGAGGGGGAGGATGCCCTCCCTCACCCTGCTGGCCACACTTCTTTGGATGCAGCCCAGGACACCACTGCCCTTCTGGGCTGCGAGCCCACATTGCTGGTTCCCATGGAGCTTTTCACCAACCAGCACCCCACGTCCTTCTCCTCAGGGCTGCTCTTAATCACCTCTTCCCCCAGCCTGTATTGAAACCACAGATTGCCCCGACCCAGGTGCAGGACCTTGCCCTTGGCCTTCTGAGGGTCACAGAGACCCACTTCTCCAGCTTGTCCAGGTCCTAAAGGTAATCAGTATCAAGTTTTTGTTGAAATAATCTCTGCTCCTATTTTTAAGAAAAAATGTGGCACTTGATGGTCTGTGGCTCACACTTATGATTTCAGAAGTTTAAGCATTGAAAAAGCCTTCCATTCCAGGGCAGCCAAGCAAAACCTAAAAAGTGAGCCCACACACCTCAAGGAAATTCAAGCTGATAGTGTAACTGAGCTGAATGTATAAACTTCACACTAGAGCCACCAAGAGTGAAATGGCTTAAAGACAAGCTAAAGATGAGAAGTGGTGTCCCAAGGAACATTTCTCCTTCACCCTGAGGATCAGCGTGGCGCTGTGCCATGAACCTGGATGGGCAGAAGCCGCAGGAGTTTGCTGCAAGCTGGGGCGTTCACCTTCTCGCGATGCTCCTTCGGGTGTGCAGCTTGGTGCCAGCCTCCAGCCAGCCCCTGGACAACCACCATCCACAGCATCCAGCTAAAGACTCTTCCCCGTGCAAAACCTGCAGAGGGAACAGTCACCAAATGAGGCTCAGCATCGCAAAGCTGCACCACAACACGAGCGGCAAAAAGAGACCAAGTTGCCTTTTCATCACCTGGAGCAGCAGAACAGGAGATATCACTCAGCCCAACAGGGAACACATCCCATGGATAACCAAGTCCTTGCAAAAACCTGTAATAGGCATTAGTACTGCTATGAAGACTTTTGGATTGAATCCTTGAATAAACACTGCTAGAAAAGTCAGATCCAATTCCAAAATTGCTACTGCAAGTTCCACCTCAGCTACTGCAATGCCTTTAAAAAACAGTATATACATTCCTCCAGGCAGAGATAGCCCACCTGAGCAAATTTAACTATCAACAAAAAGCCTAAATTACTCCCTGGGACAGCATGCCAAATAATAGAATATGGATATTTTGTACATATTAGCACAACTCTTTGTTTTACAAAAGACCTACAGGTTAAATACAAAGAACATTATCAGTTTTAGGCACAAGCACAACCAATTTTTATGCCTTGCCAGAAATAATGACTAACTAGGGCAGCATTACCCTACAATCGCTTCCATAAATACTGCCTTTACATCTAAATCACAACAAAAGAAAGAAAACTGATATAATAACAAGAGCATGTTTCCTGTTAAAGCTTTCTTAAAGCAAGGTGAGGACAAGAAATGATTCTCCAAAGCCAAGATATTATTGTTTATCCAGAGAACCTGAATTTATCTCAAATGACACACAAAGTTATACCCAGAAATTGACTGTATTAAACTGCAATCCAATGGACACGCAAGGGGCAGCAAAAGTCTTCCCTGGGAAATCTCAACAAAAACAATTTCACTGCTGGATTATTTATTCCACAAAACCACCTTACAGCGCGTTCCCCACAGTATAAAAGATACAATTCTTTTACAGATAAACATATACATATATATAAAGATGCAACTACTTGTTGAATTTTTGCTTTCAGGAATAATTTGTTACTAAATATTGAAGCAGAAAGAAACATGAAATATGATGCTGAGCATCAGAAGAAATGAGGACCTGCGCTTCAATTAAGACTTTAGTTCTTCAATGACCAAAATTATGGTGCTTCTGATAAAGCACTTGTTTAATTACATGTACCAAGCAGGATATTTCCTTATTTTCACAATACAGCACGGATTTTACTCCTATTTTATTTACAAAGATGTCACTCGGTAAATAAACCACTAAGAAAAGCTAATGAAGATTTGCAGTGTCAAATAATCCACAATAATTTCATTAACGTGCAACTCTCAGGACGGGAAGAGGACAATTTGCCTAAGACCACGCCCTAGAAACTGAGTTACCTTCTCTGCTCTTTCTCCCAAAGGCACCCTCGCTGCTCCAGCTCATCCCTCCACTCGGAGCTTTCCACATTCCCACACATTTCCTCTCGCGCACACGCACAAAGCTGCAGCACGAGCCACGCCTCATCTCCATGGCTCTGCCAACCTCAGCAACACAGGACTGCGTTCTATGAACACGTTCTGACCCTGTGAAGCCAAACAACACAGCAAATAGATTTGATCTCTTTCCTAGAAGTCAGATGCCAGCGGCCCCCACAAACACTAAGGAATTGAAACACAGCAAACGCTTCTAAAACCTCTGCCCTTCTCTACACCGGGAAGCACTTGGGGTGACCACAGCTCACAGAGCCATTCAGGTTTTGCCCAAGCAGTTTATTCCAGGAGCCCCGAGCGAAAGAAAGGCCACGGGTAAAGTGCTGGTTTGATGACAAAAACATCCAACCGGACATCTTCACCGGTGCAGGACGCTGCTCAGGGACCACGAGCTTTCACTGCTCTCATCAAAACACACAAGTTCAAGCTGCAGAGTGGGTCAGAGGCCTAAAAAAGCTTAAGGCCCGAGGCGCTCCTTTGAGCTCTGGGCAACATCAAACGCTGCAGTCACACGGGGTAGAAAACATTTCTGAAAATCTAAACCAGAGCCTTTTTGTTTTCATATTCTTAAATTTCATGGAGTAGAAATATTTGGGGATACTTTATTACTTCTACCGGCCACTCTAAAATGGGCCTCCAGCCAAACACGCCCTTAAAATATCTCCACAATTAAAACAACGTTAAGGAAGTGGTGTAACTCTTGCATTAGAGCCCCAGTGACTTTGCAGCAGCAGTGACAGGTTTCACCTGGAACACTTGGCAAGTGACAAGCATGACTTTTGCAACTACGAGTGGCACTCGGTACCCATCAGCAGCCATTTCTGGTCCTTTTAAGAAAATGAGCAACCTCACCTGCCTTTGGCAGAGGGCAGCTGCTGTTAAGTAAGTCTTCCAGAAATGAAAATATTGGGCCCGTGGTATTTAAAGCATAGTCAACACACCCATTTTTAACGGCCTCTTTCCAAGCCCAAATACGTATCTGCAATAAAACAAGGAAAGGTTATTTTAGATAACCCTCACATTTCCATTTTCTTTGCTGCTCTTCTGTGAATTACTGTTTGAAAATGCTGTCTGCCCACAGCACACCACCTAATGAAGCTTTTAATGAACAAATCCCAACTCAGGTTTTGCTGGGCCTGACAGAACGTGGCACAGAGCCTAAACCTGCCAAAATCTAGGAGAGTGCAAGAAGGCCCAAGGCCTGAATCCAACTGTATATTGCTGGAACAAAGAGACTCCTGGCTTTTTCTGATATTAGATGGGAAATGCTGTACTTAGAATCAGACATCTTAAGCCAATGTATTCTGTCAGTCAGTCTGGGTAACCAGCTTCCCTTCAGATCACCACTTTTTCGCTGAAGAGAGAGATATAGAGTACCTGTGGCCTCCTCTGGGTGTAGAGCTAATTCATGAACACATTTTCCAGAACAGACTGTCTCCTCCACATGTAGGAGATCAAGGAAGACGAGCCCATATGGCCTCACAGAAGACCCAGGGGTCTGATTCTCACCTCCCAGCGTCTTTTTTCTAACCTAATTTCACCAATACTGGGAAGTCCAAAAATGCTTATTCATTTTCACTAAAAAATACAAGTAAAAATACATAGCTTGATACTTCAAATACCCACTGAATTCAAGCTTTCACTTAGTCACCCCAAAGTGAGTAAATAGTACCCATATTACTAAAATCCGATTTATCTCACAGAAGGAATAATCTAGGAGGTTTCTACGTTTACTGGTGCAGTACAGCCGTAATACCAGAGGTCGTGGCAACAAAGCTCACTGCTTTGTTGAAATGGAGAAATATAATTTTCAGAAGAGCTCAGCTATATTTTTTTCCGGCCGTAACAATTTTGCACTTTCAGAACTAAATAAAATTGAGACAAACGTTGGAAGTGTAGTAAACATCAAATTCACTAAAGGTGTGTGCGTAAATTCCCAATGGAAGTGCAAACCTGGTATTTATTTCCCTATGATTTTCACCTCCACACCCAAAAATCCTTCCTTCTGCCTTCCTCATTTTCACACATAACTCACAGCTCAAGTCAGCTGATGACAAACGGTTCAGAAAAGGAAATACATGCACAGGATAAAGATACAGAACAGTGTAAGGACAACTGCCCGGGCTTAACGATTACGGGTTGTTACGCAGGATCTGTGAAAAGTCTTAGTTCCAAGTTACAATCAGAGAAACCCATCGTGTCAAATTGATTACTTAGGTGGGTCCAGCACTCTTGCTGACACTGCCCAAATAAAAATCAAGAAAAGAAATGTTCTCCTTTTTTTTTTTCATCTCCCCCTTTACCTCTTATCCCCCAAAGAATGGGAAAATCATACCAAAAGCCCAGGAAGAAACAAAACCCAGATGTATCCTGGGATGTTATGAAGGAAAGAACGCCTTTTCAGGCATTCTAAACCAGAGAAAACAAAACTCCAGACACAAAGCTTTCCTTTAGGAAAGCAAATCAGCCAAGCCTCTGGCAAGAAACTTATTCTACTGCATCACAAAGAGACAACTTGGCTGCACAGATTCGGGTTTTACAAGCCCTGGCGTTGTAATTAGATACCCCAAATTAGTCATTGGCCAGAAACTAATCAAAAGCTCTCCCCACTTAATGTTTTAAAGGTAACGGTAGCATTTAGCTGGAGAGTTATGGTTAAAACATTTTAAATTCACATAATTATTTCCGATTGTAAAAAAGATCCTCACCTGCACTATTGTGCTGGAAACACGAGTACCACCATGGAATTGAAGTCTTATTTTCCTAACAGGATTTTTAAAAGCGCATCTCGTTGATGCTTTGGCTGGATGATGTCCAAGCTGAGCGGTGATCTGCTGTGCTGCCTTCAGCAAGAAATGAAATTTTGGTCATGTGTGATATGCAGGGGATAAAACACACAGATTTTCTTCCTCAAATAGCAATCCCTTTGAATTTTTATTGATCACGAGCCACCACAATTGTGACTGACGTAGCTCCTTTTCTGTACGCTGCATTCAAATGGCAATTCCAATTCCCACAAGAGGAACTGCAAAAATCCAAGTTCACCAAAGATAAGCTTTTCCTTAGAGTTCAGCGGCACTCAGCATTAACTGCTTTCCTCAGCAAGAAAGCACGTGGGGCATCTTTTTATTTCTATAATCTGTATTAATATGGGTTTGGGTTAAAACTTTCTAGGACCAAAAATCCACAATAAAAATATGAAAAAAATCCTTAATTAAAGATGCAAAAAGGGGAATTGTGAAAAAAAATCAATGTTTGGAATGCCTTTTATAGTCTTCATATTTTGAGAATTCAGCATTAAGACGTCAAAGAGAGCTCGACTCAGGCAAAGTAATAAAATATGCGAAGATCTTTTTTCTTGTTCTCTGCAGATCAGCAGCAGCAACCTGGGGCAGGGACACGCGGGCAGGGACACGGGTGCACACAAAGACACGCGAACGAATACACGCACAGACACGCACACACGAGCACGCACACACACGCGCGCATTCACCTCACCGTGTGGGACCGGGGGGTGGGGGAGGACACGCTCAGCACACGGGGGCTGTGGCTGCGGGACCTCTCGGCCCGGGGTTCCCCGGACCCCCCCGGCAGCCCCATCCCGGTGTCCCCTTCCTCCTCCCCGCTGCCCCCGCACCCTCCCCGCTCTGTGCCCAGCACTAACGCTAAAGCAGGGGGTGTTTAACACCGCCGCAGCACCGGCCGTACCTGCGGGCTGATCCATCGCAGTCCTTTGCCAACACAACTGCCCGCTGTTCCGGGGTGGTGGTGGTGCATTTCCACCCCCCGGACCGTGTCTTGGGAGCGAGGGTTCCACTGGGAAGAATTAAAGAATTAAAACATCCTTTTTAGTTTTTGGTTTGTGAATCGGAGACGAAAGTCCTGCAGGGTTGGACTAGTAGGGTACCTAATCTGGAATTTGATATATAATCCGGATTTGGGGTTGGAGTTTGATATTTGATATACAATTCAGGTTTTGGGTTGGAATATAATTGCGATTTTGGTTTCGGTTTCCTTGTGATTTGTAATTGTCTGTGATTTGTGATTGTCTGTGAAGAGTTAAAGTAATCCTTTTAAGTTTGGAAAACTGACCTCGGCGTAGTTTGCTGATTTGTTTTGTGTAAACTGACTTTGACATGGTTTGCTGATTTGTTTTATCTGAGATCTTGAAGCTTCAGGAGTGGTACTTGCAAGCTGCTTTCTTTTGAAATAAATACCCCCAGGTAAGAAAAATACTTTAAGACTCTGTAGGTATTCCTGTTTACCAATCCTACAGTAATGCAGTGCACTTAGTGCGGATCGGTCAGTGCACAGCATTCTCAATGGAGAGACATCTGTATAAACTACATCTTCCGAACAAAAATGGAAAAATACATCCATTGGAGGGGTTATAAACAAGCAATATTACTACAGCAACTTTAAAGTGCTCTTAATATGTGCTTAAATACCTGTTATGTTCATCGGATGCTTCCAAAACGTGCCTAAAGTGATTTGCACTAAGAAGCAATAAACATGACCGTCTATTTTTTCCCTTTAATAGTTGTTGTGGGAAGAATAAAACAGGCACTTGCTGAATAAACTGTGGTATTTTAAAAACCGCCATTGGCTCGGGAGGAGGGGCGGAGCTGCGCGGTGGGAAGGTGGCTCAGCCTTCTCCTCAGCTCAGGCTGTGGGTGGGGGCTGGGACAGGTGAGATGTTGTGTCCGGGGGGCTGGGACAGGTGAGATGTGTCCGGGGGGGGCAGAGACAGGTGAGATGTTGTGTCCGGGGGGCTGGGACAGGTGAGATGTTGTCTCCGGGGGGGCTGGGACAGGTGAGATGTTGTGTCCGGGAGGGGGCTGGGACAGGTGAGCTGCTGCCCTCCCGGGGGCGGGGCTGGGACAGGTGAGCTGCTGTTCTCCTGTGGAGGGCTGGGGGCTGATTACAGGTGAGTTGCTGTCCTCCCTCAGCGGCAGAGGGTGAGCAGGGGGGCTCGCGAAGTCCCGGCGGAGTGGCGGGTGCCGCCCTGTGGGGCGGGAGAGGCTCCGGGGATGATTTTTACCTGAGCTGCTTCCCACCTGGTGGCAGCAGCGGCGGCTTCCATCACGTGTATTTGTTTTCTGGGCACAGGAACAAATCAGGTTTGTGCACTGTGAAATTGTCCTGAGTCAGAAGTTCATTGAATCCTCGGATGGTTTGGCTTGGAAGGGACAGTAAAGATCCTGTGGTTCCAACCCAGGACAACTCCCACTGGATCGGGGTGATGACAGCCCTGGAACACCTGCAGGGATGGGGTGTGGAGGATTCTGCCAAATACAAAATGCAAAGCTCCCTAATAAGAAGCAGATGAGAACTAGGGAGGAAAACAGACTGGGGCATAACTTAAATGTGCCATTTTGGGGTGTTTTGCTTTTTTTATCCCTAGGAGTGTTCTTCAGGAAGGGGCCCATGGACAATGGACGGTCTCTAGCAGTGATGAAAGTGCTGAGGAGAATTCTGACAGTGGAAAACCATCTCCATCCTCACTATCAGACGCTGAATGCCACAGAACAATTGGGCTGCAATATCCATGCTCTGACACTGGGAAAGCTGCTCACAAGAGAAAAGCTTCTCCCCTGAAGTTCAGTGATCAGAAAGTTTCTATGGAAAAACCTCCAGCAGAAAAACAGAGAACTGGCCAAGAAGGCTGTGTCTGGTGTTTTTCTGGTAGTGAAGAAGAGCCTGAAGATCAGGAAAATCTTGGCCACAAAGAAACGCTGAAAGAAGAAAAGTGGGATGCACCCAAAGAACGTCCTCAGAATCTTTGCAAAGGTGATGAACTCCCAGAGAATCAGAAAGCAGAGGAGTACGATGAAATACTCGGTGAAATGCCCAAGATAACCTGGGATCTGTTGAGTGAAGGAAACCCTTTCAGTTTTTTTCTCACTGCGGGAATTGAGCAAAGGTGCAATTCTGGAGCACTGCACATAAAAGGTGAGCAAGTGGCTTCTACCAAATTGGACTTTTAGGACACCTCTTGGCTAGAAAATGCTTATGCTTAATTTGTGAGTGTTTTTCAATGGTTATGTTCCTTGGTTTAGCCAAGAACTCGTATTCTAAGTGTGCAAGTTGTACAAATTGGTGCTGCTCTCTTTGCATTTTCTTTTAGAAGCTTAGTGCATAAGTTGTTCATTTGCTGATACTGATTGTGTTGTAATTCTGAGTTATGCTGTGCAAATCTAATGTTTGTTTAGCCAGGGCAAATCATGTGATGCTGCTTATTGCAGTTTTCTGTGTGAGTTAATTGAGGGAAACCCACTTACCTTCATGGCTCCTAAAGGGAGGCTTAATTCTTAAGTGCCTGTACTTGTGATGTTCTGTGGCTGGGATTTATGGGCATCATGAATCAATTCATCAATTCAATTAGTCATAAGCGTAAATGAAGATGGAGTGAAGTCTTTGCACGATACTGGTGCCTCGTGAGGGAGGGCTCTGGAGTTGTATTATCATTTGCTGTGAAGGGGAACAGCTCTGTGCACCTGTAAACATCTCATTCAGAAATGAAGTCTCACATTCCGAGACAGAATCAGAAACAAGCATTAGTGGGAGGTTTATGCACAGAAATGCAGTAAACCAAGGTAGTTTTCTGAAGGAGAACAAGTGACTGAAGACCTCTACAATTACGCTGTAACTTTTCCTCCACCTCGCACGCTCCCTGTGAGCGTTGATTTTTGGTGGCAGCCTGGTGTCAGAAGCTTCCCTTGCTTTACTGCTCCCTGTCTTTATCTGCTCGGTGGATTTATGGTGGGTTTTGGCCTGTCCTCTCAGGAGCAGTTGTCCTGCTTGTCCTGCTGGGGAATCAGCTGAGCTGCTGGAAGGGCTGAGGGTTATTTTTGGATTGTTTAATCTGCAAACCCAGATTTCTGTAGAGACAGGGTATGAAGTATTTTGTCTGTCCTAGAAAGCGTTTGTAGTATGTTTTCAAGTTGCTGCTGTGCTTCAGTTATTGAGGTTCTAAAACCTCAGTTGGATTCGTTTTCGGTGTTGCTGTCAGTGAACTGAGGATACCCATGTGCTACCATCAGTCTGCAACAGAGAAGTTTTTCAGCACTGTTGCTTCTACCCTGCCACAGTTCTTCAAGCCCTCTCCACAGCAGAGAGAGAGGTTTGATGTCCCTTTCTCCATATGATCTCGGTCTTTCTCTGAATGAGTTTTTAAACTTTGCCTTATTTTGGGAGTATTAATGCTTTTTATAAACATGAACCTGTAAGGATTTGACAGGAGAATTGCTGGCTGGAATATTCCAAGCAGTAAACTCAATTCTGAATGTCTCAGTTACACCAGGTCTGTGAACAACCTGGCATTTGTGTTGTGGTCGTTATTACATTGTTCAAGATGTGAAATGCTTACTTGAACCTTTTTTTTCATTCAGTTATGCTTTTAACGTTTTTAATAGATCTTTTGTCTCCTCTTTTGGGGACTCCTGGATCTTCTGCCCAGGTGACTTTCCTGTTTGCCAAATTGATTTCACTTGCTTATTTCACTTATTAACATTAACCTTGATAATTGATGTTTGTGCCGTGTAGCTGATACAAGCAGGAAACTGTTAACATACAGAGGGAGCTCGAGATGTTTTCAACTGTACAACAATTTATTGAAATATGAAAGTCATCTCATGTTCTGTTTACAATTCAGGCATTACAAGACTGCTTGCTCTCTCCTGTTTTTGGGCAATGTGCAACTGAAAAATGCACGTTTATGTGCCTGCAATTGTTTTTTAAAGCAAAAAACCTTGCAATCTAGGAATGATATTTTTGTTATTGCATAGAAGCTTTTGCTCTCATTCCCAGTGTAAGCACACGGAAAAGAGATGGTTCTTGAACCAAGGCTTTCCCATTTCATGTCTGAATTGTTAGGAGCCATGAAAGAAAGCACGTTGGATTCAAAAATACACCTGTTGTTAAAACATTTCTTGTGTAAGTGGTATCAAGCAATGACTTTACTTAGAGAGCTTTTTTGTAGCTCATTGTTCTGTCAATTCTGCTTTTTCTTTTTAATGAGTCTGCTTTCTTTTTCTTATGTCCAAATTTAAGTACTGTATAGAGGTGGGATGGCTTGTAAGGCAGTGTCTGCAGGAATTCAGGTGTGTTTATCTTTTTGGAAAATGAAAAGTTTCCAAAAGTTTCCAAATTGTTCTGTTCATGCAAATTGCTGTTACAACTAAAGGATAAACACTTGTTTGCAGTTGCAAACTGTTGTTGTCCCTTGTGTGTGTAGACTCTTAGTTCTCCTCATACGCTTATTCTAGTTGCAGTTCTCTATTGCTGTCCTACCTCTTTTCAAGACTGTTCAATGATAATAGTACATTATGGATAGGTTGGTTGTGTTAATTAACACACAGGAGGTTCCATCGTGGGCCACAATGACAATGCAGCAGGCGACCTGTAATGGTGCAACAAGAAGCTTTTCGCCGTAGAGTTTACTGAGCCGAGAACAAGGTAATGCAAGAGAAAGCAGGGAATACAGGAAGGGCACAAGCAAAGTGTGCAAATGATCAGGATGATACATCGTGGTTCTGATCCACTTGGAGCTGCTGGATATTGTCATGAAGGCAGTTCTTAGTTTGCTTTTAAATGCCATTCTCATAAGTGCAACTTGCTGCAGATGAAGGAAGCCCCGTACTTTGGAGAGCTTTTCTCTGTCTGTTTCCAGCTATTCAGACAAGAGGTCCTTACAAGGTCTTGTAGTATCACTTTCTATTTCGGCATCTGATTTACTCCACGCTTCCTGTTTTCCTTTTTCTCCATTAAAGTTTTCCAGTCTCTTTCTCTTAGAGGTTTTATCGTAGTTACTGCTTTTTTGAGTTAGTTAATAGGGCATCTAGATTTTAGTGCCATCTTCCTCTGGGCTATCAGATTTAGTGGCCAGAAGTCATAGCTACGTGCAGGAGTGATTTAGGCTGATTACTACTTCACTTTGTTTTAATTGTAATCTCCTTTTATTTAAGGGAGAAGCCACTGTTGATAGTTCATGGTGAGAAGGGAGCCCAAAGCTGAACTGATGGCACGAGGACGCCCTTATGAGGACGCCAGCTTTTGTCAGGTAATTCATGTTTCGCTCCTTCTTTGGTTGAAATTAAAGCTCTCTTCATCCTGTTATGGATGAAGAGAAACACACCTTATGGGAAGTCAAGCATTTATTGTTATGCTTTAAGGACTCTACTCACCAGGACCGTAGGAACATGCGAACAGTGCTCCTGCTCTTCTGTGATCAGGGCACGCTGTCACCCACAGAAGGTTTGCCCAGAACAGCTGCCCACAGACACGTCCTGGGGCTCCCATCAGAGCTGCAGATCTCTGCCAACGTGTTGCACTCAGGTTCTTGCAATGGCTGGGAAGGAGGCACTTTCTGTGTAAAATGCAGAACTTGGCCGTAGTGTCACTGGAATCCTAAGTCTCATCAAAGAATTATTTGCCCAAATATGTTTTAAATGAGAAAATGCAGTTACAAATAGTCTCTGTGATACTCCTTAATTGCTCTGAGCACCATTCCTGGCACATGCCATTTTCTTTCTGATGTTATGGGCAGCGAAAGGATGAGCATAAGTCAAAATAATTGGCTTCAGCTTGGGAGAGGGATCTGGTTATGGCAACTTAGCAGTGTTTCAGGATTTTTGCGGGCAGAGTGTGCTACCCAGCGTACTTACCCTTTGGATATCTTCCTCTTTGTTTAGGAGGAGGAGGATCTTGGAATTTCCTTCCTTCTCAGGTGGTCTGGTGACCATGATCTTCCTAGAGACTGCTGTATTGATGCCAAACATAGTGAGTTCTCAAGGCCAGGATTTCTGGGCTGTTGTGTGCTGTGCTAATCAGGTGTTTGCACCAAGTTGTGGAGTTAGCAAGAATTTTAGATAAAGATTTCAAGTGTGCTAACAATAAATTCATGATTTTGCATGTAATGTTTCCTTTTTACACAGGACAAGAATTTGAATGTAACAGGCCCCATGTGACAAACTTGTCAGTGTAGTTAATAGCAAGTAGCAGACCAAAATGGCATTTGTGATGATTTTCCTGTTTGGGTGCACTGCTTCAGATTCTTCTGGAAATCTCCATGCCTTCCATGATGTCAGTACCCCAAAATGTGATGCGAGTGTGTCAATATTCTTGCCCACACCCATATTAATTGGGCACAGTGTTGGACCTGTTGCTGCGTGAAAGCATTTTCTCAGCACATGAAACTCATCTTCCGTTCTTTTCCTGAAAACTGTGCTGTAAATACTCTTTTTAAGAGTAGAGCACTGATAAAAAAGCGTTTCTGTCTGGCTTCTGTCCTTTGGCTTTTGGGATGTCTGCATTAAGCTGCTCCAGCAGTCATTGTACGCTTCCGAAGCAGAGAGTGATTGACGTTGGAGGGGACTCCTGGAGGTCATCCGGTCCAACCCTCCCTGCTCAAAGAGGGTCACTTAGAGCCAGTTGTCCAGGACAAGGTTCAGATGGGTTTTGAGTAACTCCAAAGACTGGGAGACTTCATAACCTCTCTGGGCGACAGATGCCAGTGCTCAATTATCCTCGCAGTAAAAGTGTGTTTAAAGGTGGAGAGGGCAAAAATAATGTGTTTTGTGATTTGTCCACTAGAGAGCAGTGAAATCACAGTATCACAGTATCATAAGATTGGAAAGGACCTCCGAGATCATCGAGTCCAACCTATATCCCAACACTAACACCAACACCAACCATCATCTAAACCATGGCACTCAGTGCCTCATGCAGTCTCCCCTTAAACACCTCCAGGGTCGGCGACTCCACCCCCTCCCTGGGCAGCGCATTCCAATGGCCAATCACCCTTTCAGTGAAGAACTTTTTCCTAACATCAAGCCTAAACTTTCCCTGACGAAGCTTGAGTCCATGCCCTCTAGTTCTGTCACTGGTCACCCGAGAGAAGAGACCAACCCCTGCCCGACTACAACCTCCTTTTAGGTAGTTGTAGAGAGCAATGAGGTCTCCCCTGAGCCTCCTCTTCTTCAGACTAAACAGCCCCAACTCCCTCAGTCGCTTCTCATAGGGCTTGTGCTCCAGCCCCTTCACCATCTTCATTGCCCTCCTCTGGACACACTCCAGCATCCTGACATCTTTCCCAAACTGGGGGGCCCAGAACTGCACACAGTATTCAAGGTGAGGCCTGACCAGTGCCGAGTACAGGGGGACAATAACTTCTCTGGTCCTGCTCGCCACACTATTCCTGATGCAGGCCAGAATGCCATTGGCCTTCTTGGCCACCTGGGCACGCTGCTGGCTCATGTTGAGCTTCCTGTCAACCAGCACTCCCAGGTCCTTTTCTGCCTGACTACTCTCCAGCCACTCTGTCCCCAGTCTATAGCTCTGCATGGGATTGTTGTGTCCAAAATGAAGTACCTGACATTTGGACTTATTAAACATCATCCCATTGGAATCGGCCCATGTCTCCAGTCTGTCCAGGTCCCTCTGTAGGGCCATCCTACCCTTTAACAGATCAACCTTTCCTCCCAGCTTGGTATCATCTGCAAACTTGCTGATGATGGACTCAATCCCCTCATCCAGATCATCAATAAAGATATTAAACAGGACCGGATCCAACACCGATCCCTGGGGGACACCACTGGTGACCGGCTGCCAACTGGATGAGACACCATTCACCACCACTCTCTGGGCTCGGCCATCCAGCCAATTCCTAACCCAGCACAGAGTGCTCCCATCTAAGTCACGGGCTGACAGCTTCTTTAGGAGTCTACTGTGGGGGACAGTGTCAAAGGCCTTGCTAAAGTCCAGGTATACCACATCCACAGCCTTCCTCTCATCCACCAGGCGAGTCACATGGTCATAAAAGGAGATCAGGTTGGTCAGGCAGGACCTGCCCCTCCTAAACCCATGCTGGCTGGGCCTGATCTCTTGGCCGTTCTGCAGGTGCCGCATGATTGCACCCAGGATTATCTGCTCCATGATTTTACCCGGGACCGAGGTCAGGCTGACAGGTCTGTAATTACCTGGATCATCCTTATGGCCCTTCTTGTGGATGGGCGTCACATTGGCCAACTTCCAGTCTTCCGGGACCTCTCCAGTGAGCCAGGACTGCTGAAAGATGATGGAGAGCGGCTTAGCAAGCTCATCCGCCAGCTCTCTCATCACCCTAGGATGGATCCCATCCGGCCCCATAGACTTATGAAGGTCCAAGGGGCTCAGCAGGTCTCTAACTTCCTCCTCATGGATTGTAGGAGGGACATATTTCACCCTGTCCTCATCAACCACTTCAGAGGACCAACTGCCAAGCGAACAGACATCCTTGCTGTTGAAAACTGAGGCAAAGAAGGCATTAAGTACCTCAGCCTTCTCTGCATCTTTGGTTCCTGTATTTCCCTCCACATCCAACAAGGAGCGGAGGTCGCTGCTGCCCTTCTTTCTACCATTGATATATTTATAAAAACTCTTCTTATTATCCTTTACAGAAGTGGCCAATTTGAGCTCCAGCTGGGCTTTTGCTTCCCTGATTTTCCTCCTACACGACTTAACAACGTCTTTGAACATGACGTGGCTTACGTCCCCTTCTTTCCAACGGCGATACATCCTCTTTTTCTTACTTAGCTCCTTCAGAAGCTCCTTGCTCATCCAGGCCGGCCGTCTGCCCCTTGGACTCTTCTTACAGCACATGGGGACAGCCCGCTCCTGTGCCTTCAACATTTCATTCTTGAAGTGTATCCAGCCTTCCTGGACCCCCTTGCCACTAAGAGCTATTTCACAGGGTACTTTCCTGACCAGTTCCTTAAATAATCCAAAATCTGCCCGCCGAAAGTCCAGCATCGATGCCCTGTTCCTGGCTTTTCTTGTTACATTGTTTAGAGAGAACTGGATTATCTCATGATCACTACACCCCAGACGGCCTCCGACAACAACATCACCCACCAGCCCTTCTTTGTTTGTAAAGAGCAGGTCAAGGAGAGCCTCACCCCTGGTGGGCTCACTCACCAGCTGTGACAGAAAGCACTCCTCAATACACTCCAAGAACCTCCTGGACTGCCTCCTCTCGGCAGGGTTAAGTTCCCAGGAGATATCTGGAAGGTTAAAGTCTCCTAAAAGAACAAGGGCAGCCAATCTAGAGGCAGCCTCCAGCTGTTTAAACAATAGAAGATCCATCTCCTCCTCCTGGTCGGGCGGTCTGTAACATACTCCAACCAGGAGGTCAGACCTGACTGCCCCTCTGACCCTTACCCACAGGCACTCAACCTGGTCATCACCGATCTCGACTTCGACAGCATCCAGGGTTTCCCTAGTGTAGAGGGCCACCCCTCCAGCCCTCCTCTCGTGCCTGCCTCTCCTGAAGAGCCTGTAGCCTTCCATGGCCGCACTCCAGTCATGAGAGTCGTTCCACCACGTTTCCGTGATAGCAATTCTGTCATAGCTCTCCCGCTGGACCAGGACTTCAAGCTCCTCCTGCTTGTTCCCCACACTGCGTGCGTTTGTGTACATGCACTTCAGTTGGGTTACTGACGACACCCTTTGAGATGGCTCATCCTGCACAGCAACATCTTTGGTGAGCCTAGTAACTCCCCCCTCCCCCCTCATGCCTAGTTTAAAGCCCTCTCTACAAGCCCTGCCAGCTCCTGAGCTAGAATCCTCTTACCCTTTGGAGTTAGATGAGACCCATCTGGGTCAAGCAGGCCAGGTGCTGTAAAGGTTTCCCCATGATCAAAGAACCCAAAATTCCTCTGCCGGCACCAGCCCCTAGGCCATTTATTCTCTGCATATATTCTCTCGTTCCTATCTGTATCCATCCCTGCCACCGGAGGAACCGAGCAGAACACCACCTGTGCTCCTGCCCTATCCAGTGACCGTCCCAGCTCCTGGAATTCCTTTGTAACTACCCTTGACCCTCTTTTCGCTAGCTCATCACCACCAGCCTGTACCACCACAAGCAGGTAATAATCTGAGGGTTTAATTTGCGTGTGCACACACGCAAACACGCGCACACAGGGATATGCACACGCACACACATGAACATGCCTGTGCACACACACGCGTGCACGGATGCACATATGCACGCACACAAACACACGCGTACACATGTGCACACACACAGACACAGATGCACACGCACGCGTGCACACGTGCACCCAGGAGCGTGCACGCACAGGCACCTGTACACATGCACACACCCATGCGTGCACACGCGCACACACACACGGTCGCACACGCATGCACACAGGCAAGCACACGCATGCATGCACACACGTGCAAACACGCAAACATGCCTGCACACCCATGCATGCACACTCACACACAACTCCCAGCAGACATCTGATAGCTTGGAGCCTCCCACAAGAGCAGGGGCCAGCGCTCCCCACACTGCTCCCAGTTCCTTGGAGACTCTCCCATCAGGCTCTTCTTCCTGGCTGGCCATTCCAGACACACTCCCAGCACGGCATCTGCCCTTGAGGGCGTTCTGCTGGTTTTCACCCACAGACACTCTCCCCCATCATCACCCTCACTGACCTCAAGGCGACCAAAACACTCTCTAACACAGAGGGCTCTGCTCAGTTGGGCTGTTGACCCCACCACGCTCCTGAGGATGGGATGGGATGGAGATGAGGGTGGGAAAGAGGGTGGTGTGTTTTGGGGGAGGTTTGAGGCGAGGTGTGTTTTGAGGGTCGAGTAGCTTGCGGGGGGTGGGGGGCTTTCAAGTGTCTTTGATGTTTCTTTTCTCTTCTTTTTCCCATTTAAAGCTGTTTCTCCCCAACTGCTCCAGCCCTGTTCATTAGGAGGAGGGAGCATGCAGTCCTGGGGACAAGGGCAGGGCTGGGGTCTGGTGGGGAGATGGACACCCATGATAGCGAAGGCTGCAATGTCTTTGTCTTGGCCATGAGCAGCGTCCCCTGCAGCAGGGACAGGGCTGGGGGCAAAGCCCTGCAGAGCCTCAAGACAATCCTGAATTTCCTCAGCTCCCACTGCACTCATCTATGAGCCCAGCTGGGACTCTTCCTGCTGTCTGGCTGCACCTTGTGCAGCTGCAGGAACAGGAAGGTGAAAAAATCAGGATAAAAATGAAAAAAAGGGCACTGTGCAGGCCAGAAAGTGCCTGGAAACTCCCTCTCTCTTTGTTGCCCATCTCTCATCCACCCCCACACACCGGGGCCAACGCAGCCAGCGGTGCCTGGGGGAGCAGCGTCCCCTTGGTGGGTCCAGCCTGCAGAAGGTGCAGGGTGAGGTCTCCCTCGGGGCAGTGCCCAGTGCTGGGGGCCGGAGGGGCTGAGCCCCTTGCCGAGGGCAGTCCCAGTGATGCCGCTGGTGTGGTGGGATCTGCTCTGGGCCCTGGGCAGGCACAGTCCCGTTGACATCAGCACGGCACGGCGCAGTTCCTGGTGTCACTGCTGCTCATCATCTTGCCTTGCACGCTGACCTGCCCCAAGCATCGTCCTGGCCCCAAAACTCCTGTCCCTTGAAAGCCCAGAACCCAACCTTCAGTGCTGACCTAAAGTTAAAGCACATTGTTGATGACACCAGGCTGAGTGGGGCAGTGGTCACCTCAGAAGGACGGGAGGTCATCCAGTGGGACCTGGACAGGCTGTAGAAGTGGGGCTGTGTGAACATCATGAGGTTCAGCCAGGCCAAGTACAAGGTCCTACACATGGGTTGGGACAACCCCTAGGATCAATATAGGATGGGGGATGATGTGATTGGGGTGTTGATTGATGAGAAGCTCAACACGAGCCGGCAATCTGCGCTCACAGCCCACGGTGTCCTGGGCTGCATCGAAAGCAGTGTGGCCAGAAGGGCAATGTGCCCCTCTCTTCCACTCTTCTGAGATCCCACTTGGAGCTTTGTGTCCAGTTCTGGAATCCACAACTTAAGAAGGACACAGAACTGTTGAAGCAGCCCATTGGAGGGCTACAAAGATGATCAGAGTGCTGGAGCACCTCTGCTACGAGGACAGGCTGAGAGAGTTGGGCTTGTTCAGCCTGGAGAAGGGAAGGCTCCGGGGGGACCTGATAGTGGCCTTCCAGTACCTGAAGGGGCTACAGGAATAATGGGGTGGGGCTTTTTGCAAGGGCCTGTAGTAACAGGATGAAGGGGAATGGCTTTAAACTGGAAGGGGGAAGATTTAGATTAGACATTAGGAAGAAATTCTTTGTGGTGAGGGTGGGGAGGCCCTGGCACAGGTTGTCCAGAGAAGTTGTGGCTGCCCCATCCCTGGAGTTTTTCAAGGCCAGGTTGGATGGGGCCTTGAGCAGCCTGGTCTGGTGGGAGGTGTCCCTGCCCATGGCAATGAGGATGGAACTGGATGGGCTTTGAAGTCCCTTCATTCTATAATTCTACTAACAGCACCAGTGTCTGGCTATGCGACTGCTTCTCTTTCTATCAGCAGCCTCCCAGCCTGCGTTCCTGCAGTGCCCTGCCTGTTTCTGCCTGTGCCAGGCAGCGCTGAGTCAGGTCGAGCAGACGCTCTCAGGTCAGGGGGACTGGGCTGTTTGTGGTGGAGCTTCTCTGTGGGACTGGGCAGGTGCTGAGCATCCCTGGGGCCCCTCTACCTCCCTCTCTCCCATCCTGTTCTGAAGCCCCGCCTCCCTCTCTCTCATGTCACAACCCTGTGTGGCCATCGGGCAGGCTTAGAGGCCCCGTTGCCTCGGGAACGAGGTCAGTTGCGTTCCCCAGCTCTCTGGTTTGGATGTGCTCAGAGTGTGTCCCTGCATCCCCTGAGCAGTGGGAACAGAGAGAGTTCCGAGCGCTTCAGGAGCGCGCAGACCGCTTGTAACAGGTTTGTCCAGTGTTGCTGCTTGGGTGAAGGAGGGGAAATAACTCAGGGTTTAACTGCAGCTTGAACGTGGTCTGGTCATGAAACAGGGTGGGGAGGCCTCTTGTTCCCACGTAAGAAGGATGGCACAGCCTGGAGACACAGGGGTTTCCTTTGGGTCTGCCATGAACAGGATTCTGGATCTTCAAAGTCCCATGGTTGCACTTTCCTGGTGGCTGATTTACTTGTTTTGTGGGTGCTTCGTCAGACTCCTGAGGTGATGGGAGCTGAGTTGCCACTGTGCTCCCAGAGCCCACATCACCTCCCTCCCCCCGGATGCTGCCACACCTTAGGTGGCTGCGCCCTGCTGAGCACAGGGTGTCGGTGAAAGGACCTCCTCTGGCCAGTCACGTGTGGGAATTGTCACCTGGTAGCTCCAAGTCTGTGCCACACATGGATAGCGTTGGCCAGAGCTGGCTGTGCTCTGGAAATTAGAGCCCAAGCAGTCTGCCAGACAGGCTTTGTGCTCCTCCTCTCTTTCAGAAATGCTCTCAAGTCTTTTTCTGGGAGCAGTTGCCATCGGCCCACCCAGCTTACACCACCTTTGCCCTTACAGAGGTGATGTCTTTGCTCTGCTAGCACGGGGCAGGAATGCTTGCAGCAAGGATTCCCTTGTCCTTGCTCTGTGTCTCTGCACGGTGCTGCTATAGGTGGTTTTCCAGAGTGGGAGATCACTGTCAGACTTCCATCCAGGAGCATTGTGGTTTCCTCTGTCTAAGAGGAAGAGGTGCGAAGCCTGTGGTCCTCCAGCAGCCTGGCTCCCGTTCTGGAGGCTGGAGAAATCACTGACCCAGCTGCTTTGTTCCTTTCCTTACTGCTCCGAGCTGACGGATACAAAAGTGATGAAGCAGCTCTTTATTAATGCAGTAATTGCACGGGGTTTACTGGGCAAGTGCCCCCTGCGGTAATTACTCAGGGCTTGTGTTAACCAACGCTTCCTGCCCACCAGCTGCAGTTGATGGAGCTGTGGAAAGAAAAGGGTTGCCTTAAAAATTTGCTCCCGGGGGATTCCTGGCTCAGTGCTGCGCTCCTGGCTCTGAGACTCTTGCGCTGGCGATGGGGGTGTCCCTCTCTTTGCGGCGGAGATCCCCAGGGGCTGTGCCAGGAGAGCTTTTTTGTTGCAGAGAAATAGGAAAGCTCCTCGTGTGCAGGCCTTGAGCTGGTCTGGGATTTACCAGGAACAGAGCTGTGTAAATGATGAGTGTTTGGCAAGAGGAGCGAGTTCTTGAGAGACCGTGATGGGCCCTGGGGAGAGCTGAACTCTTCCACTGGCACCTTGGAAGAGGAGCTGTAGAAGGTCATTTAAATGATATGCACAGCCCCATCCCATACCAAATAGAGCTGATGCCCTCAACTGTCAGGGTGGAAACTGTCCCAGGGCCGAGGTTCCTGGGGGCTTGGGTGCAAAGAAGAAAACGACGATCTTTAACTAGAGAATCAATTGGTGCTCCGTGAGAGAGATTGAGGACCTCCTGCAGAAGGGGAGGAGGTGCCACTGAGGTTTTGATGAGGGTGGCCATGGGACAGGAGTCAGCAGGATGATGGACAACAGCCGGGCACTTGGAAATCTTTGCTGTTTCCTGAGAGCTTTGGTGGTCTAGACCGGAGTTGTTCATGACAATTAAGCCACACACAATGCAAGATGGAGAAATCTTTTGAGAGTGAGCAGCCAATGCTGTCTCTTTTACAGTACCTGTGAAAGAGAAATACTCACCCCTGCAGTTAACACCTGAGCTGTGAAACATAACTGAGGAAAGGAAATTGTCCTGTATCTTCTCCTGGAGCATCTGGAGATGGTCTCTTCCAGCCTGGAGCCAGGGACCAGCATGGAGGTAGCCTGGAAAATCCAGGATAACAGAGGGAATTACTGTACTGACCCAGAAATCTCTCCCCAGGCCGTGAAGCCAGAGTGCCTTTGCACGTCGAAGGGGAAGGCATGGAACCCCAGCTCCGCTTCAGTTCTGACCATCTGGACATCGGGGACGTTTTTGTTGGATTAACCCAGAGCTATGAGGTGAGCAGCAGGGGTTCACAGGGGTTGGGGTGGATCCTGATGGCTCCCAGGGCAGCTGTGAGCGGGGATTATTGACATAACTGTCCAATCTGGGGGGTTCACAGCATGTGGGTGCTTTTTGATGGGGTCTGAAAGGTGCCTGTGTTGTTCAGGAAGCCCTGATCCCTGCCTTAGGGCAACCTCCCTTTGAGATCAGCCGGGAGGCTTCATGCAAAATACCCCTTGGCACACGAAAGCAACACTGGGTCAAAAAGCCACTTCAGCCTTGGTACATCCGGCTCTAAAGAGAGCAAAGCATTTCTGGAAAGGAGCAAATAAACTCCGTACATAATTATCATCATCCACCCCCATCCCTCCCCCCCCAATCCTGTCAGGTCTTGTGCAAAAAACCAAGATCGAGCAATGGAAAGAGGTAGAAAATGAGATGATGCATGGTGCCAGATGCTTTTAAAAGCTTGGCTGTAGCGGGGAAGGACACACGAAGCTGTTATCTTACCAAAACATTGTGCTCTCTGCATTTTTAATGCTGATATTTTAAAGATTCTCTCTATCAATTTATTATTTTCATTACTTGAGAAAATGTGAGTAAGTAGGTGATGCTGTCAGCGCCGTACTGAGCAGCGAGGCTGGAGGTAAACTTCAGCTTGGCGTAGGATTCCTGGGTGTAACTAAGGTGTGAAACCAATGAGAGGAGAGAGAAGTTTCCATGTTACCATTGCAGAGTTGGAGTAGGGGACTATTTCCAACAGCAGCTGCAAGATCAAAAAATAAGGGCCGTCTCGCTGCCCTTGGCAGGCCCAGGCTCCCCTGGAGCAGAAGCTGCTGTGGGTCAGTCACACACGAGGCTGCAGCTGCCTCGGGCGCTCGGCGAGACAGGGCTGCATCGACGCGGTGATGCTGAGCAGCTCCTCTGCACTGCAGGTCGAGGCGGCCTGCTCAGTGCCAGAGGGGTAAAGTGGAGTTATCACTGCTTTGCAGGAGAGAAAACAAAGGCAGAAGTTGTCCTGTTTGTGTATTCTTTGGCTTGTGCCAAGCAGCAGCACAGAGCATCTCCTGCCTTTTGCAGATGTTGGGTGTTTAATTAAACAGAGATTGGCCTTCTGTAGAAAGGGAGATTCCTTATGTATTTGTGTTTTGTTTTGTTGCTGCTGCAGGTGATCCTGTTTAACGCAGGAGCCATCGATGCTGCCTTCAGCTTGGTGCCTCCGGCTACTGCTCTGGGCTCCTTCTTCACCTTTCTCCCCACGGAGGGCATTGTTTCACCGCACGGGTACCAAGTCATCAGGATCTCCTTCAGTGCCACCATCCTGGGGAGGTTGACAGAAACATTCAGCGTGAGGGTGAATGGGTCTCCTGAGGCTGTGCCTTTTACTGTCAGGTAAGGAGGGATGTAGGAGCTGTGCGGGCCCATCTGTAGCCTTCTCTGGGTGACCATCTCCCACCAACCTCCTTTTGTGAAGCAGAGGGAAAAAAGGTGTTCTCTAAGGTCTTGTTGTGGCCAAATCCACTGCCTTTCCCCCCATTTTGGTGCAGGCTGTACTGTTATCAGCTGTGGTGCCCAGAGCTCTGGGCTGGCTCCTTGCCTGAGCCCTCTGGCAGTCGTTCAGGTGTAACTTGTGCAGAGATGCAGTGCCCTCAGCACAAACGGCAGCCGTGTCCCCCGGTGCCTGGCAAGGCTCGTCCCTGGCTGTGTCTCAGCGTGATTCCCCATAGTGGTTGGTTTGGAGGTAGTTTTCTGTCGTCTCCTGGCAAGTGCTCTGATGGAAAGCATGTCTGCTGCCTTTTCTCTCTCCAAAGTCAGCTGCTGAGCCTTGGGAGGTCAGGTCTGATTCCATGAGGTCCTTGGAGAGGGAACTTCATCGTCAGCAGGGATTTGCTACCTGACTTATCCTCAGGAACTGACTCGGCTCCGAGAATCAAGCATTAGCATTGGATTGAAACTCCTGACAGTCGTTTTTTCTGAGTGCTTTTTGACTGTGCCCAAGCCAGAGGAGATTATTGTTTACTGGGAAACCAGGGCCTGAGTGCTTGTTCCTTTGGTGTTTAGGAAGGGATACGGGAAAGGGGACGCCACGGGTGAACACAGGTCCCTCCGGCGGGGTGCTGGGGTCTGTCCATGTGCAGAGTAGACCCAGTGGCACAGTCCTGTCAGTTGAACCAGCAGGCCCCGGTCACTGTGGTCCTTGGATTCTAAGTAAGAGGCAGAGCTGGCTCTGAGTGGTATCAGCCATGAAATCAATTAACGAATGGTGTGCAGCCCCATGTGCTGGTTTCAGTGGATGGGGGTGAGTTTTGGAGCTTGGAGTCTAGCTGCTGGATTTAAGGATGGGTGAGAAGTGTAGTGGGTTCAGGACACCCACGTTCAGTTTCAGATGCTCTTGGAGGTGAGCTGGTGCCTCAGTGTCCAGCTGGTGCTTTCCTCCGCGATTCACCTGGATGCTGTGTAGAATATTGTGACTCGTGTTGTGGTCAGGGGGTGTCCAGGCGCTTTGCTGGATTCACAGCTCAAACTCCTGCGTGCCTAAGAATTGCGTGGGTCATCTGAGGACAAGATGTTCATGTACTCCATGGAAACACCAGTTCCAGCTCAGAAATAGCAAAGCAGGGAACCTGCAGGTGGGAAGGCTGGTTGAAGTGAGTCCATTTCTGTGTGGGCACCTCTGTGTCCATCACGTTACAGATGGGGCAATTGAGGCACGGAGCCCTCATCTGTTCAGGGTGATGGGTTGATTTACAACCCACCATGGTTCTGAGATGAGGCTTCGTTGACCTGAGTGGCAATGCAAGCTGAAACCCTTGCATGTCTCTAACCAAGCCAATTCCTGTCTTTGTCCTCACAGGGGCTGTGTCATCAAATCACCTTTTCTTTTTGATGTGCCTTCCCTCAACTTTGGTGATGTCTCCCTTGGTGAGTGTGCCCTGCACTTGAACTTTGCCTCGAGATGTGTGTTTCTGGCCACCGTGGAGCACTGCAGCAGGAGAGCATCCATCGCTGTGTTCCTCCACAGCAGCCTTTGGGGGGTTAAACCATTAGGGTTGCTGGTTGCTTCGGCGGTGTTTGGCCATCGTGAGCTCAAAGGGGACCAAAGGAACAGAAAACCAGCGTGTGCTGCTGTCCCTCACAGTGTGCCCAGCCCCAGCCTCCCCGTGCTTGCAGCAGAATGACTGTGACAGTCTGTGTGCCGCAAGGGCCCAGGGGATGGGGCTGCAGGAGAAGGGAGTTTACGCCAGGTACGAGCTCGTAGCTTCCATGGGTGAATGTTCCTGTGGTAAGGCCACCGTTTCCCACCTGAGCTTTAGTGTCAGATGTTGATTAGTGCTGCGGGGGCACCTCGTTATCACCTGCCAGTGAATATGCCCAATCGATAGCTGTGCCTCAGGCAGTGGTGTCCTTGGAGATGGGGGCTCCGTCCCTGCTCCCACTTTCTCCCTGCTCCGTCCCAGCTCCCAATTTCACCCGTCCTTTATCTTCCTCTGTCTTCTCCTGGATGCCAATACGCTACTTATTCATGGACATTAGAGGGCATTGTATGGATTGAATGTTCCGAAGAAGAGGTCTGTCTGGATGCACACTCATAAGGGAAGGTTCCTTGGTGCTGTTTTGGGAGCGTATGAGAGAGCTCCTCAGGTAGAGAGAGAAAAACTTGTGTTGGTCACTGCTAAGAGCGTTGCATAAAGCAGCCATTGCTATCTCTGTGGTCAGCATCAAACCTAAGTGACCATTAATTCCTTGCTCATCTTCTCAGATTAGCTGTGATTCAGATTGGATAGAGCTGAAGTCCAGGCACAGTTTTATCCTAACAGAGGCTTCACCCCAGGAATCATGGGATAATTGGTGCATGAATTCATACTTGTGTCATTTTCCCAGGCTTTCGTCGCACCTTGTGGTGTCGCCTCACCAACACCTCCTCGGTGCCCAAGACCGTCAACCTCCGCATTCCTGGGGACGGCTTGGGAGAGCCCAGTGTCACCAGTTCTGCTCTGGTGTCAGACAACACTCACCAGTCCTGGACAAGGGGAGCTCAGGGCCACATCAAACCCAGGGAATTTAACGTAACTCCCCGCACAGGGATCATCCCGCCCCAGGGATTCCTGGATATCCAGGTAGGGGAACAGTCTGGCCACAGGTGCTTCAGCAGGCGGAGCTGAAGCTTTGCTGAGTTATGAGAGGGTTTTAGTGCCGCTCACATAACACAAGTAAGAGACGTGCACCAGTGTTAGGCTTTTCTTGGCTGGGTCACTCTGGGACGTTTCTGAAGGAGCACAGTTTTGTTTCCAAACCCATAAGCTGAAGGTCTTGTACCGTATTGTCAAGGACAGAAACCATTCCTGCGTTTTTGAGAGCGATTTCTTTGGTTTACAGTGGGCAGAGGAAAGATGAGGACAGAAGGTGGCTGTTAAAAAGAGATGCCGTTGCATAAAGCAGTTTGCTTTGCTTCTCAGTCTGATTTTGCCTCTCCTGATGAGCAGAAGGAGCTGCGTTCACTGCAGACTGGAAAAGCTCTGGTACCTGTGAACTGCACAGCATCTGCTGGGCCACGATTTGTCCTCAGCTTCCCATTTTAAGGCTGAACTCGGTCTGTTGGCACCAACCGTTTTCCTCGGGATTTACGCTATTGTCATCGAGACTAAGAACTGATCCCTTAATTGTAATAGAGTGATGAGCAGAGCATTAGTCCAGCTGTGCTTTGATTTAGCTCACAGGTGCTCTGATAACTGCACAGGGTATTTAACAAAGCAGATATTGTCAGACAACGTTCATTACTCCCAGAGACTGCACTCTACACGCAGACCCGCAGAAGGATTAGGGCAAAATGCTCCCTCTCCTTACCACGGAAGGAGAAGCAGAGGATACCACGCTTGGCCGATGGCTTTTGGCAGTGATGGAGTAATTGCTGCTCTTCCCTTCCACCAGGTGACCCTGTGCTCCAACACCGTGGGGAGTTACAAGATGGAACTGGTGGTGGACATGGCAGGTGTTGACAAGAAGGTGTTGGCGTTGCCCCTCACAGCCAGGTACCAGCGCTTTCCTTGCAGCTCATCGTCTCTCCTCGTGCATCCCCCACCGGCACGCGGCCTTGCACGCGGTTTCCTGGCCCCATCTCCAAATGAGGAGTTCTTCCTCAGGAGCCAGCTCGGCCCAGCCCGGTGCGAGAGCAGCAGTGCTTTGAAAGCAGCCCAAGGTGCAAATCGCCTGGGCTGGGCAGACAGGCCTGGCCTGAGCCTTCTTCTGAAGGGAGCAGGAATTACATCCACAATTGGCCTGGTTGTTGGTGCTTGGGATGTAACAAATTTCCAGAGGGCCGGCTCTCCTCCTTCCTGCAAGTGCTGGACCTGTGCTGGGTTGTAATCCAAATGCAAAATTTGCTTGGGATGCAGTGAGGCTGCTGAATGCTGGTGTGTGGTTCAGTTAGCGAAGGTGTGTGCAGATGGGAAGGGGCTTGAGGCAGGGGTGGCGAGGGGGGGATCAGGGTAAGATCTCACAAAGGGGAAAACAGTCCCTGGTGTGGAAGCTGAACTCAGGTTTCTCTGCTTCCTTCTGGTTCTTTTGAGCATTGCCATTCTCAGACCTAAGCCCAAAGTTGTCCTGGCTGCAGTCAGGTTCAATCCTGTTGTGCTGCAGCGGGTGTCAGTTTAATTCCAAGAGGGGTGAGTTTCCCTCTCCCAGGCAGAGCCGTCCAGTGCCTGGGCTGCAGTTTTGTAAGTTCAGATGGGCACAGACAGGGTATGGACCTGTGGGGGTTGGACTGGGAGAGGGCAATCCCCACTGTATAAGGCAGGGGGTGGCTGGTGCCCTCCTTTGCTGGGACAAGTGGCTGAGTTTCCAGGCAGGGCAGCAGCAACACGGGAGAGGAGGGCGTTGTTTTTAGTGAGATACTGGAGTCTTGTGTTCCCTGAGCCTTAGCGAGCACTGGGCCCACTGGGGAGGCTCACCCAGAGCTCACGCCTTGCTGGGACTGTTGGTAGGCTCCTTTGCAGGTCTCCTGCAGCAAAGGTGCCCATCAGACAGCTCTGGCACAGGGCACCGTGCTCTGCCTGGGCACCTGGCAGCCTCTGGGGTGCTGGGTCTCAGAGTTTGCTCCCCCTTTACAAGAGGTGGTTGAGCAAGAAGAAGTTAGAGGTGGTTTATCGCTGTAGGGGTATGAACTGTCTGTTTGGCAGTGACAAACGTGTCCTGCTCCATTTCACACTACTGGGGCAGTAAAGAGGCTTCATTGTCTCAGTATCTCTAATTCCCTTTTGGTCATCTCTCTGCCCAGATGTCTCGTTCCTCCGCTGCGAGTGCTCAAGCGTACCGTGAGGTTTGGGAAGTGTTCCCTGAACATCCCCTATCGGCGGGTGCTGACCCTGGCCAACGACAGCGATCTTCCAGGCTGCTACAGGGTTCTTCCTCAGGTTTGGCATTGCATCCACCTCCTGTCCTCAAATGTCATCGAGGGGTTTAGTGGGGAAAAAATCAGAAGGGTCTTGGATCAACCCTTGGTGAATTCTATTCAGGTTGTTCCCCAGTTCATATTCCTACCTGAAGAGAAACTCTTTGGGAAGCAGTTTATCTCCAAATCTTTTGGATGCTTTCACGCAGGGGAACTCAGAGGGCTGTGAGCAGCTGCTGCAGGGAGGCTGCCAGCACAGGAGTGGGTGTTTGTGGGTGCAGCAGCTTCAGGCCCCCCTCAGGGTGCTGAGCCCATGCTGCTCTTGCATCTGGATTTGCGCCTTTCTGCCTTCTCCCAGGGCTTTTTAAAATGTGTTAATTGCCGCTGTGGTAGATGTCAAGAAGCTTAAAGTTTCCTCTGAAGCTGGATTCTGTCCCTTGTAGGAACACAAGGATGCTGCTGCTGTGCAGTACTCCAGCCCCGTGCCGTGTGGGATCATCCAGCCTCGCAGCACCGTCAGGGTCCTGTTTGTGCTGAAAGCCCAGGCGGTAGGAAAGCAGGACACTGTCGCCCGTGTTGTGGTGTTTGGGAATGAAGGATCCCCACTGGTGAGTGCTCGGGGAGATGGGTGACATTGTGTGACTCTGGCTGGGGGGGCTGAGGTGCAGAGGGATCTTCCTGGGGAAAGAAGGACTTGTGGCACACGGCTGGTGTGGACAAGGAGCGGGGGGATTCACGGCACCAGCAACGGGCAGTGCCTGGAGAAGAGGGAGGAAAGGCATCCTCTGCAGGGACCATCTGAGTGTCTGACACAGCATCTAACGAGGGCTTTGTGATACGGGATAACAAGGCCAGTCTGAAAGGCAGCACAGCCCCTGGGTCTCACACTCTGCTGCTTTATTGGATGAGCAGGAACTGCTGCTTCTTTGGGACTTGTGTTCAGGAGCACCCAGGACATCCCTGAATTCTGCTGAAGCAAGGGCTGTGTAAGAAACAGTGCTGTCAGGCCCATCCCATCTGAGGAATATCCATCACACCTCTGGGCCAAAAGCCCCAGCCAAAGACACTGAGTCTCCACAGCGCGTGCACCCGGGGCACGGAGGCTTTTTTACTTCCTACCAAGCTGGGCATTGGATGAGGCCAAGCATTCCTGGACTAAAGTCTCCTGAAAGATGTTTGCATTCAGGCACACCCAACAGCAGGGACAAGAACAAAATGCAGGCAAGGGAAGGTTGTCTGTAGTGTGCTGGCTTCATCTGGCTGGAATCTAGAACAAATGTAGGTAATGGAACTTTCATTTAAAATGATGCTGACATGGAGCAGCAGTTTTAAAATGTCAGGTGCTCTCTCTGGGCACGAGAGAGGCTGTCAGAGGATTGCTGGGAACCTTAAGCTTTCTGTAGCAGAGACAAGGCTGGCATTTTGAAAGTAGTCCAAGGGATTTCAACTTTCAATGCAGCGAATGGAAATGGTGCTGCTCAGTGCCCTGGGTGCCCCTGAACATCTGAGGCCAGGCCTTTGTGGGTGTGCCTGGGAAGCAGCCAGGAGGAAGGCCAAGCAGGGCGGGCTGGCAGGGGAGTCTGAGGTTTGGCAGAGCAATACAAAGCATGTTTCCCTGAAAAAAGGGTTTCTCCCCACCGGAATAACCTCGCTGTTGACTTGTTTAACTGCAGTGTTCTTGCAAAACTGGTGCCCTTGGGCCAACAATTTATAGTTTCAGGATTTCTCTTAATCTTTTTCTTTGGGGATGAAGATGTCAGTTTTTGTCCTGAGGGGCAAGCGTTTCACCTGGAGAATCCCCCCACAAACTGCCTGGCATGAGACTGAGCAGTGTGAGCACCCATCAGGGTGATCTTTATGGGGCAGCCTTTGCGCTCCGTTGCTGCCAGCACCCAGCGAGTGCTGTTGGAAACTCTGCTGGGTGCGGCGACGGCACCGAGAGGAGTTTCTGACTGCCGGGTGGGATTCTTTGCCTGTTCTACAGGACTGCCCCACAGTCTGGGTGTTTCAGTCTTCCCTGGTCTAGAGCTTTCTGGGCTGGCAGAGCAGCCACCCCTCTTGTTGTACCTCCTGCACTGGGGGCAAATCCTACCCGTATGGGCCCCCTGATGTAATTCTGACCTCGGGGGCATCGCTGCGATGTATTCCAAGAGAGCCAAACACAAGCCTGCTCTTGTCTTAGGTGACACCGTCTGGTATCGATGCGGAGTCTTTACAGAGTGGGGGAAGTGTCGCAGGGATCTTTCCTCCAGGCTGCGAGGGGTCCCTCTGTGGGTCTGTTCCCTGGTGTTTTCTTTGCCAGTGACTGCACGCCAGCCGTTTCCTCCTGCTCTTCCTTCCCAGGAGCTTTGGGCAGCATCACCCAGAGTGCAGCTCTCCCTGCCTCCCTTCTCCCAGAGGGATAAAATGCCCATCATCACGCATGCATTCAGCTCCTTATTTTGGAGGTACCAGCCTGGGTAGGTGAGTTTTGGCTCGCTCCTGCTCAGTGTCCTGCCAAGGAAGGAGCATTTCTGGATGCCGCTGCTCCTGGCTGAGGTGCCCGGTGACTGTGACAGCTGTCAGTGCTGTTTCCTTGAGTCAGACATCCCTGGAGCTTTGTCATCGTGGGGACTGGTTTCTTTTGTGGTTTGATCACACTCTGTGAATCGCACAGCGTCTTGTCAGCATTGGGAGTTTTATTCATTCATTCAGATCCTGTTTGGGCATTTGGGACCAGTGCAATCCAGACAAACTGGATGAATTCTCATTCTTTTAATGATGTGAGAAGGTGGTTTAGCAAAGGGACCCACATTCCTCCATCGAACAGGGTGCACCGGTTCTGCAAGAACGACAGCTTTTGGGTCTCAGCCCGTCAAATGGAAAACCAAAAATGCTGCATTGAACGATGTAATTATCAGTGTCTGTTACTCCTGTCACACCAGGAGCACAAGTAAGCGTCAGCAGCAGCAACTGACTGGCAGGATCTCTGCTTGAAGAGCCTGCTCTGCTCCTGCCTTGTGCCGATTTCCCACAGGGGTGGCTTTGGGGATGTTAAAGGAGTTCCTCTGCAAGAGTGGCTGTGCAGCAGCAGAAGTCAGGGAGGGTGCTTTATGGCAAGAGAGAGCAGGGCTGGGAGCAGGCACAGGGGAGAGGAAGGAAGGCGAACGCCTGGAAAAGCAAGCGTGAGAATCTGGGTTTCTTCACCTGCTGATAACGGGAGCCTGTGCCTTTCCGATGGCATCGCTCCGGGGCCCACGCTCGCTCCAGGCCTTCTGGTTCAGGCTTAGAACACTGCAGACTTCAAAGAGCTGTAATTATCCCTCAGCCTAGAAGCACTCTTAGAGCTCTCTGACCTTTTTCAATCTTCCCTGTTCTCTTTGATCTTTCCTGCCTGCTTCCTGGAGCAGGAAATCCGCTTGGTGAGCATGGGAAAAGGACCAGTCCATCCTAATAAGATAAATTCCGGCAGTATGGAAGCTCTACAGGGTGCTTTCCAATCCCTGCACCTGTCCAACCCAACTGTCGTCCCTGCACTCCCCCGGGCACAGACAGTAAGTACCTGTGGGGCTCTTTTCCAACCCAAATGACTGGTGCTTTGGGAGCTCTGGTGGATCAAGAGAACCCTGTAGGCCATTGCTCCTGACAGGGCCTGGGTTTCCCTCTGGTTTGTTGCTCACAGCCCAAGCCCTGCCAGGTTGACAGAGCTTAATTGCAGCACCTGACTGTGCCCTGGGACTGCCCTGTTAATGTTCATCTCCGAGAGGCACCAGTTTTATGGCAGTTCCACTTTCAAAAGGCTTTCTGTCCAAGCTGCCTTGACATTGGATGGGAGCAGGCAAATAACTCAGAGCTCTGGAAGGTTCCTGGCTTGTCTGTCTGTCTGTCGGTCTGTTTGCCAGATCAGCTTTTATAATAGTCACTGGGCAGGTGAAGTTTCCCTTGGAAGCCTTTTCCCTTGAGATAAGGGGAGGGAGTAGGAGGTGTCCCAGGCGCTGAGCAGAGAGCCAGGAGGACCCCATCAGCGCTCTCAAGAGGTGCAGGCTGGAATCCTCTTTGAGAGGGCAGCCTGTGCCTTGGGAAGGACCCTGGCTGAGCAGGCACCGTCTTTCCTTTCCTCAGCTGGAGCCTGCAGGAAGGAGGGTCTGTCCTCCCAGACCAAGGAGACCTCACACCGTTGTTTTTGTTCTCAGGTGGACAAACGTGTGCCCGAGGGCGCAGGATGGAATCTGCCCCGGGACATGAAGAGAAAGTCTGATGCTTTGCCGGCGCTGCCCTGGGCTGGAGCCCCCTCGTCAGGACAGCAGTGCAAAGTGCGAGTCAGGTTTTCAGCCAGGGAAGAGGTGACATTGGCGAGTGTCACCCCGGGAGGTGTGGCAGGGCACTGTGCCAATGGGAGCCCAGCGCAGGGAGCAGGAGATGAGGGCTGCCACCCCGCGGAGCTTTCTGCGAGCCCCGTCCCCACTGTGCCTCAGTTTCCCCTGAAGCCCCCTCTGCTGAGAGGCGTTTGAAAGGCGGCTCCCTCTGCACACGGGGGGACTCTGCCTCTTCCCTCTCGGCTCCTGGCGTGGGGGCATTTGCAGGCTGCAGGCCCTTGTGCGGAGCAGCTGGCACGCTCACAGGGTCCCTGTTGTTGGGAGGAAGGGATGTGGGAGCAGATGGATTGGCTGGGGAGGCTGTGCATGTGATGGAGGTCAAGAAACCCATCCGGTACATGGCTTCTCTTCCCTGTGCACACAGATCCCGCGGAAGCAGAACCACTCCAACTGCCACAACACCTCTTTGCTGCTTCCACGGGCCCCAGGCGAGAGGCAGCCTCCAGCAGTCCTGAGGGAGAGGCTTCAGGATGGGCTGGCCAAGTCCAGGAGCGGGACACCAGCAGCCCAGACCAACAATGGTGAGGCTTTGGCATTGCCTAAACTGAGTGTGGACACAGCAAGGGTCCAGCCCACGCTCCCTGAGCTCTCCATCACCTTGTCCTCCATGGAAAGGCCATGCTTTTAACAGCCACCAATTCCCCAGTCTGTGGCTTGTAACGCACAACCTCTGCCAGCCCTGAGCACAGGCAAAGCAAGCTCACACCTGTCTGCCACAGACTGGGGGGATAATCAGGGTGTCCCCTTGTGTCCCCTGGACCCTCGGCACTCCCGGCCCTCATGTCCCCCCTGCCCCCGCACCCCAGCACCCCCGTGCCCTCAGCGCTCGTGCCCAGGGACTCAGCGAGGGCACCCAGCAGCCCTGCCGGTGCCTGGCCCAGGCCTGCCTGGCACAGAGAACGCACCCAGCGCTGCCCAGGAGCTCGGGGCCATCTCTCCCGCTCGCCCTCCCTGCTGGCAGCCCCAGCGCCCGGGCACAGCCGTCGCCCCGCAGGGATGCTCCGTGCTGCAGGCGCCCCACGGCCCCGCAGCAGAGCAGGGGCACGGCCGGGCTGGGGCGCAGCTGGGTGGGTGCCCCACGAGACCCCCCGCAGCCCCCAGCCCAGCACAGCTCTCTCTCCCCCGCACAGGGCTCAAAGCAAGTGGCTTCCACCGGCGGCACTTTGAAGCCCTCCAGCTGCGCCGGGAGTAGAGGAGCAGAGCCCGGCCTCTGCCATCCACCTCCGCCAAGGGCCACCGCCTCGCCGCTCCAGCAGCCGCTGCCACCACGGACGCTCCCAAGCCCATGCACAGGGGCCCCACCTATGTCCCAAACACCTCCAACCCCACCAGTGCCAAGAAGAGAGAGAACAAAAGAGCTCCAATCAACATCTCCATTGGGACTGGTGTCAACCAGTCTCAAAGCGGCCTCCCAAGACATAACATCCCCCAACAGCGGGGTGTGGGGTCAGCACCCCAGAGCCGCCTGTCCCAGCGTGGGACCCGGCTGGGAAAGGGGCGGCGCGAGCCACGCCAGAGGTCCCAGCCAGAAAACGGGACCAAGCGCAGGGCTCTGGATGGTGGAGCTGGGACTGGTGGGGGGAATTCGGGATGGTGAGGGTTCGCTGGGTTGAGGGGTGAGAGGGGTTTTTAATGGCTATGTTGTAGTGACTGTGTTAGATTTTCCATTAAAATTCTTAACCAAAACCTTTCTGTGCCTGAATGGGATGGGCAAGGAGTGCAGGGGCACCACAAAGAGGCAGAGGGCCAAAAGCATCGCCCAGCCCCACATCCCTTCCACCAGGGCCGGAAGGATTCAGAGCAGCCCCAAGGGCTCAGCCTCCCTGAGCTGTGTAGGCGATCCCGGGGGAGAGGGAATCACCTGGCCCCTGCCCTAGGGGAAGCAGCCTTTTGCCAGGGGGAGCCAGGACAGACGGGGCCCTGCAGGACTCACAGACATGGCCCCACCACCAAAGCACCACTGACCACCAGCCCTTCACCGTGGGCCTTTAGCAGGGGGCTCTGGCTGCTCCCCACCACCCCACTGTGGCCCCACTGCAGCCCCCTAATATCCTAATATCCAATCTAACCCTCCCCTGGCACATCTTCCTGCCCTTCCATCGGGTCCTGTTATTGCTCACCAGAGAGAAAAGCTCAGCACCTGTTTCAGCTCCTTCCCTCGTGAGAAGGCAGTGAACAGCTCTGAGATCCCCTCTCAGTCTCCTCCAGGCTGGGAAGAAACCAAGTGACTTCAGCCGCTCCTCATACAACTTACCCTCCAGACTCTTCTCCAGCTTTGTGGCCTCCTCTGGACACTCTCCAGTAGTTCGATGTCCTTTTAGACTGTGGCACCCAAAAGGGCCCCCAATGCTCGAGGTGGGGCCGCCCCAGTGCAGAGCAGAGCAGAGCGGGACAATCCCCTCCCCCTGGCCACGCTGCTGGGGATGCTGCCCAGGAGACGCTTGGCCTGCGGGGCTGCCAGGGCACTTTGCCAGCCCACGTCCAGCTTCTCATCCCCCAGCACCCGCAGGTCCTTCACGGCAGGGCTGCTCTCCATCCCTGCGAGTCCAACCGTGCCTGTCTCCCTAATAAACTATATCCCTAAGAAACTCATCTACCCGTCTTTTAAACGCCTCCAGGGATGGAGACCCCACCACCTCCCTGGGCAACCTGTTCCAAGCTCTGGCCACTCTCTCAGTGAAGAAATTCTTCCCAATGTCCAGTCTACACCTGCCCTGGCACAACTTGCGGCCGGTCCCTCTCATCCTATCGCTCGTCACTTGGGAGAAGAGAGCAGCACCCGCCCCGTCACAACCTCCTTTCAGGTATTGTGAACAGTGATGAGGTCTCCCCTCAGCCCCCTCTTCTCTAAGCTAAACAACCCCAATTCCCTCAGTCTCTCCTCGCAGGGCTTATTCTCCAGCCCCCTCACCAGCCTCCTTGTCCTTCTTTGCACACGCTCCAGCCCCTCAATGTCTTTCTTGTAGTGAGGGGCCCAAAACTGAGCCCAGTACTCGAGGGGCGGCCTCACCGGTGCTGAGTGCAGGAGCACAATCACCTCCCTGCTCCTGCTGGCCACGCTGTTTCTGACACTGCCCATCGATCCAGCCTTTCCAGATCTCTCTGCAGAGCCTCCCTTCCTTCAAGCAGATCCACACCTGCACCCAGCTTGGTGTCACACGCAAACTTGCTAAGGGGCGTTCCGCTGGATTTTACCCACAGACACTCTCCCCCATCATCACCCTCACTGAGCTCGAGGCGACCAAACACTCTGTAACACAGAGGGCTCCCCTCAGTTGGGCTGTTGATCCCGCCACGCTCCTGAGGGGAACACTCTGAACTCCTAAGGGACTTCTTGCTGTGGTTTCCAACGTGTCCATAACCTTGGCGTCTCTGCTGGCACTTGGAGTGCCATCCCCCCCTTGCTCTGAGGGGCCAGACCAAAGGGCCTGGCTACCACACCATCCCTCAGACGCTGGAGAGCCATTGCCAGGCTTTTTGCTATCAAGCCTGGCTTTGTCCCCCTCCCTCCCCCCTCCTGTCCCGTTTAAACCTCTATTGATGAGCCCTGCAAACTTCCTGGAAAGCACCCCTTTGCCCCTGGGGGACAGGTGTACCCCAGCCTTTCTCAGCAAGCCTGATGTTTCATGGGCCATCCCATGGTCAAAACCCCCAATGTTATGCCCCAACACCAGGTTCAGAGCCAGTTGTTTCTTTCCTGCCTCTTCCTACTCCTGCCCTCATCATTCCCTGTAACAGGAATGACAGAGGAGAACACCATCTGCGCAAGCGATCCCTTCGCCATTCATCCCAAGGCCCCGAAAGTCCCTTTGAATTGCCCTCAGCTTTCTTGTTGGGTTTTCATGACTGCCTACTTGGAAAATCAAGAGTGGGTAATAATCCCTGGGCATAACCAGAACTGCGGGTTTTCCTGCCACATCTCTAACCGAGGCCCCAGTAGGCAGCAGAATTCCCTATGGAACGGGTCTGCTCCGCAGATCGGGCCTCCTCTTCCCTTCAGAAGGGAGTCCCCTTTGACAAGGACCCGTCTGTTCTTCTTTCCAGAAGCCGTTTGGACGGATGGCTTCGGGTGCCTTAACCTGGGCGATGTTTCTGGGCTGTCAGACCCCCCACAGAGGAGAGAGGAGACCAGGGCTTTGTGTGACTCGTTTATGTGGAGCGCGCTGTCCGCCGGCTGCCCAGCACCGACACCGCCCCTCAGGGTGCCCTGGTGGGCCTGGATGGCCGTGTCGGTGCTGGGCAGCCGGCGGGCAGCGCGCTCCGGCGGCGGCGGTGAGCCCGGGGCACCTCCAGCAGGCGGGGCAGGACAGGACAGGATCCTCTGGGGGCTGCTTGCAGAAGGCCTAGGGAGGAAGGGGACACAGAGGGGGTTGCGGTGGGAGCTGCCCCCTCACCTGGCCGTGCTCGCCGCTCTCGTGGAGGAAGCTGCTCAGTGCACGGCATAGGTTGGGCGCTTCACGTTGCTGGGTGCGGGAAGGGGGTGTCGAAGGCAACCCTGGGGTGCCCTGATGGTCCCGCACAGGGAGCCCAGGCCTGGTGCTGCCACCCCCCGCGCCTCTCCCTTACCTGTAGAGACAGGGGAAGGTGCAGCGCAGCCCCAGGAGCACCCTCGGAAGAGCAGCGGCACCGCAGCAATGCTCGGGATGATCCAGCCTGCATCGGAGGAGGAACGCTGGCACTGGTGCCCTCCCCACACCTGCCACCACTGAGCCCATCACAGCCCTGACTCCAGCGCTCCCCATCCCATTTCCAGCACTCTCAGTCTCCTGCCCTTGGCTGTGCAGCTCCGCTGGACGCAGCCTCCGCTCCTCACCTGTCCCTTACCCGCATCAACCACGGTGTCACCCGCGACAGGTTTGGAGGAGGTGCTCCAGCTGCCCTGGTTCAACGGTGGCTGGGCTGGGCCCGCACCTGGGCTTGGTAGAGGGCACCTGGCCGCAGGTCCAGCACTGCTTTCCTGGCTGCCCGTGGCACCGGCAAGGCCTGGAGGGCAGAGCCAAGCTGGAGACGACGGCTGCTGGGGGGCAGCCAGTGCTGGGTGGGGATCCGTCCTGCCAGACCCCACACAGGCCATGGAGCAGAGGTGGGCAGGGCTGCTCGGGAGAGCCCTGGCTATGCCTTACCTGCCCATCACGGCTCTTCTCCACGAGCAGAGCGGGCCTGGCAGTCCCGTGACGCTGTAGCCTGGATGGGCTGCGGGGCATCTGTGAGCAGCTTTGGGGATGACGATGCGATGCTGCAGCCTCCACGCGGCACTTGGTTCAACGAGGCACAGCCTTTTCTCCTGTCAGACTCAGGAATAAAAAATCCAAGTCAAGATAGTCGATTAACATTTTAAACACTCTACAGCAGGTCAAACAGCCCCCCGCCCCCCCCAACAACCCCACGCCCCTATCGGATGCGCTGCCGAAGGACGCTGCTTTCGCCTCTGGCTGCCTTCTCTCTCTCCTTCTTCCTGATGGGGTCCAGCTCAAAACAGCGCCAGAGCCGCAGCGTTTCATCAGCAGCTGCTGAGGCCACTGTTGCTCCATCAGGGCTCATTGCCATGCTCAAGACTCTGCCAGTGTGACCTGAGGAGGAGGGCTGCAGTCAGGGATGGGCCAATCACCGCATGCCCTGCTCCCTCTGCTTCTACCGCCACGGTCACATTTACTGCCACTCACCCCGTGATCCCCACCGGCTCGCAGAGCTGTCCCCACCCCGTGCTGCAGCAGCAGCAATTCAGCCCCTGGCCGTGCACTTGGAGCAGCAGCATTCCTTCAGCAGCCCACAGGAGCGCCTCCCTCGAGCAGCACGCGCCCCTGGGCACCGCTGGGCATCAGGGACGCTCCGAGCTAGAGCACTGCTCTGCTCAGACCCAGGATCGCCCCTGCCTTCAGCCTCAGCAGCCCTCCCCTCCCCAGGCCAAGGGCCCAGCCCACCTTGCAGCTCAGTGACCTTGGCCAGCGTTGGATACTTCCAGATAACCAGCTGGTTCTGGGCAGAGCCGTGGCCTGAAATGAGCTCCCTGTAGCTGGCTGACCACAGGATGGAACACACCTGGGAAGGGGCAGGTAAGACAAGCTGCTTGTGCTGATGCTCGCCACCCAGAGACCAGCACGGTCCCCTCCTTTGCCGGGCCTCAGGAGCCAGCAACTCTGTACAGGCGTCCCACCAGAAGGTGTTTATGTCCAAGCCGACGGTCACGGCTCACCTGGGAACAGGCATCAACAGCCCCGAGGCAGGTGCCAGAGCGCACATTCCAGATGCGGATGTGTCCGTCGCCAGTCCCTCCTCCGGTGGCCACAACATTTGACTGCCACGGACACCACGCCACAGCCTGGCAGAGGAGGGTTATAATCCTGAGCTATGCAAGAAGCAACCTGTACACAGGCAGCGCTGCACAGCTGCCTTGCACACAAACACCTGCCCACAGCTGCCCTGCGCTCACCTTGACAGCACCCTGGTGCTGACGGAAGGTCTGGACGGGAGCGAGTTCTCCACCGCCCCCCCCGCTGCGCGGCCAGATGTTCACCAGGTTGTCATCGCCACCGCTGGCAAGGTAGCGCCCGTCCAGAGACCACTGGAGGCCACACACCTGCTGCGTGTGACCGGCAAGTGTGGCCACGTGGTGCTCAGCCACTCGCACATCGTGGTGGTGGATGTGGCCACTACGGGCCCCGCTGCGGAGAGAAGCTTCAGCACGAAGGCCAAGAGAGGCCTTCTCCCCACAGTCCAACACAACAGGCCGAGCAAGGATCCCAAGCCAGGACAGAAACCGCTATCCCTGACCTGCACCGCTCGCAGAGCCAGGATAAGAACCCACCCCAGCTCCACACTGCCCTTCACAACCCCCCACCTGCTGCTTTACCTGGAGAGGGTGGAGCTGTTCCAGCTGAGACACCCCACACGGGAAGAATGGCTGCTCATGGTTCGCAGAAGTTTCTGCTGCTCAACATTCCACAGCTAGAGAAGGAGAGCAATAAGTTCCCCACAGCAGGAGGAAACCCCAGCCCTGTTGCTTTGCCCTAGGAACCTCACGGCACAGGCTTTGCCAGTCAGCCCTCTCAGTATGGGAGCAGGGATCAATTGGTATCTCACACCTCCAGAACGGAGGAGGACTCGAGGGCTCAGAAAGCCCCAAACCAAACTCGGCCTCGCTGCTGCAGCTGCTCACTGCCTGTGGACACTGCCAGCCCACGCGAGCCAAGGCAGAGCGCATCGCATCCCTCCTGTGCCAGCCAAGCCTTTGTCCCGAGGCCCCACAGCTCCAGCAATCTCTAAACATCTCTGCTTTTATCCCTGCACTCACCTGCACCTCAGCATTGCTTGTGCCAACTGCCAGGTAACGTCCATCTCCGCCCCATGACACACAGGAAACATAATCAGCCACACGCTCCACCTCCATCAGCTTGATGATCTCCCCAGAGCTGCGATGCCACAGGTAGACAGAGGTGTCCAGGGCCACTGCCAGCACGTCCTGAGCGCTCCAGTCAAGGAGATTCAGATCTACAGTTTGCAAGAGCAATGCAATGCAAGTCTCCCCGTGCTGACCCGCAGAGCCCTGCCCTTCCCCAGCGCTGATGCCAGCTCTTCCACCGGCACCGGGGGGTGTGCGCACACACACGGACACACAGGCAGGGAAGGGGCGGCCTTCTGGGTCTCACCGTGCCCGGACAGTCGGGTCAGGTAGCCCTGACCCAAGCGCCCTGCACAGCACTCTGCACCACTAACTCTTCCTATCAGGCTGCACAGGGACACTCCACGAGTGCTCCCTGCCAGCCTGAGGGCATCACACACTGGAACAGCCCAGTCGCAGCTCCAGTGCCTTGCACCACACCGTCCTGGGAACTGCACTCCTCTGAGCAAGGATCTCAATGCCCATCACTCAACATTGCAGCCCACTTACAGTAGTCGTCGAGGATGTCTGGGGCATCCAGGACCCGCTCTGGCGTCGACGGAATGGATTTGGTATTCCTCCTCCTGCATCCACCCATCATCCTCTGACTGCAGAGCACCTCCAGGTTCTTCTGAGAGCCTGAGTGCAGAGAAACACCTCTCTTAACCTGGGTTACTCTTTCCTCCCAGCTAAGCACTGCTCAGCCAAGCAGAAATCTCTTCTGCTGAAAATGAAGCCCTCAGAGCAGGGAAATCCTCAGAAGAGAGCAAGGCGCTGACAACCCTGACGGGATCAACTGCTGACCCAGGGGTAGATCCCACTCTGGAATTCACAAGAACGAGTTTCACTGACAGCCACCTGGTTTTCTGCATCCCATTATGGTTAGTGACAGTTAAGGCACAAAGCAAACAGCAGGGAGTTGGAAGCCTTTGCCGCCTGCAGTGCCAGTAAGCACCGGGCAGCTTTTGTAAATAAATTCGCTGGAGCTGTTATGCAGCCCCTCAGCCTCTGGAAACCTGAGGATCAGGGAGACCCCGGGGTGCACAGCAGCTCCCAGAAGCCAACTGGTCCCTCCCTCCCATGTCCACACGTGGAGTCTCTGTGTTGCTGTTCCCCTGCCCAGGTGTCTCCAGCCACCTCAACTCGCACACACCCCGCACCTTACCTGCCGCAGCGTTCCGTGGCTTTCCACTGAGGCGCAGGATCTTTGCCTCTTCCGGATCAAAGCCGTTCACATTTACTGCCCAGGCTTTCCGGTGCTCCTACACAGACAATCCACCCTCAGCACGATGCGTGCCAAACACAACGCACGTGCTGCCCTTCAGACTGCAGCTGGCAGAGCACACACCAACGCCCCCTTCTCCTGGAATCAGGACATTCTGCCTGATACGTTTGAAAGCCTCATTAGCCCAAAGTTGGGGGGTGCTACCACAAGTGGCAGAGGCTCTTCCCCCCTGCAGAACAGCAATGCTCAGGCTCCCGTCCACCCATCCCATTCGTGGGCCCTACAGCTTCTACCTCATCCCAGGCTCCTGAAGCCCAGGGCCAGAAGCAGCGATGGTTGGGGCCGTCAGCATCACACACCCACTTGACAGAATACACGGTTTCCTTATTGTAATCAGTGTAACTCAACCACATGCTCACCTTCTTGGCAGGTGACTCCTCAGCAGGGTCCTTCTCTTTGGTGAGAAGGAAATTGGCCAACTCCATCCGCATCGTGCTGCGGTTGGGAATGTAGCGATCTGGCCCAGCACTTGTTGCCTTCCTCTGGATCCAAAATCCAGATTCACCTGCATTCACAAGCATAAATACTGTCTTACAGCTATTCAACAGCCTACAGGAGAGCTTTCCTGAGACAGAAAATCCAGCACTTTTCCACATCACACCTACCCAGCAGGACTCACAAAGCTCAGGCCATCCCAATCCCAACTAACTTGTATTTCTGGCCCCCCTGCCTAGTGGCACTGCTTAGGGACAGCCAACAGGCAACTCCTTGGGTCCAGTGCAGCAATTCCAGAGTTCACAGAGAAAGGCAGGATGCAAAAAATGCTGTAACAGCCTGTCAAGCTGCCAGAAGGCAGTGCCAGCAGACAGCTGTGACAGCAAGGCTCGGCTGGGGGGCAGCAGCTCACAGCAGCTCTGCCTGATTCTTAGAATCACAGAATGGTTTGCGTTGGAAGGGACCTTAATAAAGACCACCCAGTTCCAAACCCCCAGCCATGGGCATGGACACCTCCCACCAGACCAGGCTGATCAACATCCCAGCCAACCTGGCCTTGAAGGGCAAGCAGTACTTGCCCTCGTCAAAAGGCCCTCCCCAGCTTTCTGGTAGGCCTCCTTGGAAGGTTGCTCCCAAAACCTTCTCTTCTCCACGCTCAAGAACCACAACTCTCAACCTGTCCTCAGAGCAGAGGGGCTTCAGCCCTCACATCATCTTTGTACCCCTCCTCTGGACCCGCTCCAACAGTTCCACTCCTGCCTTAACGGTGGGCATTCCAGAAGCGGGCACAGGGCTCCAGAGCTGGGCACGACAAGGTGGCTGACCCCCAGGAGCCAGGGACTGTCGCCCACCTCCTCCTGCCTGACCAGCACCCCTGCCGGGGCAGCGTGGCACGGAGCCCGGAGCCCCTCGGCTCCAGGCAAGCAGCCCAGGCGACGCTCCCCGCACCCCCCTGTGCCACTGCTCATCCCCGCTCACCGGCCGTGCTGGGCACCGTCTCGCTGCAGCCGTGGGAGCGACTGGCCGGCCTCATGGGCGCCGTGCCCCTGGAGGGGCTTCGCCCGCGGCCGCCGCTCTCCTTCGCCTGGTGCTGCCACCGCACGGGCAGCGCCTTGGGGATCGTCGGGGAGAGGTTCAGTAGCGCGACAGGGACCGCCTGGAACGTGAGCTGAGCCATAGCCTGCGGGGGGGGGGGGGGCGTCAGTGGGGGCAGTGAAGGGACCGGGCTGTGCCCTCCCTGCCAGATCCCCCCCCGGGGCCGCTCCCAGAGCCCCTCAGGGACACCCACGTTGCACCCTCCGTCTCTCAGGGCACCCCCACATTGCACCTCCCGCCCCTCAGGGTACCCCCCAATCGCACCCCTCACCGCACCCCCCACCTCTCAGGGAAACCCCCATCACACGCCTCCCCTTTCATGGAAAACCCCCTCATCGCACCCTCCCACCCCTCAGGGCACCTCCCAACGCACTTCCCCGCGCTTCAGGGCACTCCCCCCATTGCATCCCTCGCCTTCCAGGGAACGAACCTCATTGCACCCCCGACCCCTCATCGCAACCCCAACCCATCACCGCACTCCCCGCCCCTCAGAGCACCCCCTCATCACACCCTTGGCCCATCATCGCTCCCTCTCATCGTACCACCCACCCCTGAGGGAAAGCCCCAACGCCCGCCTCCCCCCTCAGGACACCCCCCAATTTCATCCCCCGTCCCTCAGGAACCTCCCCCTCATCGCACCTCTTGCTTCCCAGAGACCGCCCCTCACCGCAACCCCTTCCTCTCGGGGCATCCCTACATTGCACCCTCCGCCCCCTCAGGTCACGCCCCCTCATCGCAACCCCGTCCCTAAGGTCACTGCCCCATTGCTCTCCTCGCTCATCTGGGACCTCCGCACATCGCACCCCTCGCCCCCCCAAGGACCCCCGCGCTCATCGCAACGCCGACCTCTCATCGCATTCCCCGCCCCTCAGAGACACCCCCATCATACCCCCTGACCCTCAGGGCACCCTCCAATTGCAACCCTCGCCCCTCAGGGACCCCCGCTCATCGCACTTCTCGCCCCCCAGAGACCCCTCTCATCGCGGTCCTGACCCCTCATCGCACCCGCCGCCCCCCAGGGCACCCCCTCATCGCTCTCCCCGCCCCTCAGGGACCCCACTCATCGCACCCCCGGCCTCTCACAGACCCCTCTCATCGCACCCCCTACTTTTCAGGGACGCTCTCACCCCTCAGGGCACCCCCCTAGTGCAACCCCCCCGCCCCTCAGCGCCCACTCCACCGCAACCTCTCCCCGCCGCGGTGCCTCAACGCCCTCTTTTGTCACCGGGGTCTCTCTCGGGGTGTTTCCCCCCTCCGTTTCCCCCGGACTCCCCGCATGAGACACCCCCCCAACTCGCCGCAGCCCCCGCAGCGCCGCTCGCTGCCGCCTCCTCACCTCCGCTCTGCGGTTAAAAGCTCGCGCAGCCCTCTTCCTCCAGGACCGCGCTAGAACCCCGCACGGGCGCTCCTCCCATTGGCTGCTTCGAATCGGAAGTCCAAGCGCCATTGGCTGGGACGAGGGTCGTGGGCGGGGCTGTTCCCGCCGAGAGGCAGCGCGCGCGGCTCAGTGAGGGGCGGCGGGGAGCGAGGCGGGAGGGGCTCGCGCGGCCGCTCCTCTCTGCGGGGACCACCACTACTCTCCAGCCACTCTGTTCCCAGTCTATAGCTCTGCATGGGATTGTTGTGTCCAAAATGAAGTACCCGACATTTGGACTTATTAAACATCATCCCATTGGAATCGGCCCATCTCTCCAATCTGTCCAGGTCCCTCTGCAGGGCCATCCTACCCTCTAACAGATCAACCCTTCTTCCCAGCTTGGTATCATCTGCAGACTTGCTGATGATGGACTCAATCCCCTCATCCAGATCATCAATAAAGATATTAAACAGGACTGGACCCAACACCGATCCCTGAGGGACACCACTGGTGACCGGTTTCCAACTGGATGAGACACCATTCACCACCACTCTCTGGGCTCGGCCATCCAGCCAATTCCTAACCCAGCACAGAGTGCTCCCGTCTAAGCCACGGGCTGCCAGCTTCCCTAGGAGTCTACTGTGGGAGACAGTGTCAAAGGCCTTGCTGAAGTCCAGGTACACCACATCCACAGCCTTCCTCTCATCCACCAGGCGAGTCACATGGTCATAAAAGGAGATCAGGTTGGTCAGGCAGGACCTGCCCCTTCTAAACCCATGCTGGCTGGGCCTGATCTCTTGGCCGTTCTGCAGGTGCCGCATGATTGCACCCAGGATTATCTGATCCATGATTTTACCTGGGCCCGAGGTCAGGCTGACAGGTCTGTAATTACTACAATTATGAGAATATACTCATATCCTAGACTTAAGTGCCCGGAAAAAAAGATTTAAAAAATTGACTGGTGTAGAAAGAATCACAAACAAATGATCAGACAGTATAATCAAAACCATGTTATTATCTTAGGAAACCTGTTAAAATTAAGTAATTTCAGTATAAACCAGAAAACCTCATGAATTGGACCTCAGCAGTTTTCTGGCTCCTGTGCACTATGTTAGAAACTTAGATGGCCATTTGGAAGTCCTGCTTCCATAGGGAAATTTTTAGATGGCCAACAGCCAGCTTCACAGCTCTGGGGCATCTTTTTTGAGATGGGTGCACACTGAGGGTCTGCAAGAGCTGAGCAGGGCATGCAAGTTGCCCAGCATGCACTGGGCCTTCTCAGCTCTTGAGTGCTCCAGCTGTCCTCCAGGCTTTCGTGAATCATCACAGACCCAGCATCAGAGGCAAGTTTACTGTAAAAAAGCAGTTCATTTCCTCTTCCTGTACACCAAGTACTGCAATATATACAGACTCCAAAGTAAATGATCCAGGACTCATAGCTATAAAATACTGCCATACACACACTAAAAGATTTTTAAAAACGACAAAGAAACCCCACATATTGTTCTCATGTACTCTTTGGTTACTTTATAGGACTCTGTTCGTGACTGTTTCTGCTATGTTATTTTTGGAAGAATAAACCTTCTCAAAGTAGATCATCATAAGGATGGAATGTGTCCAGTGACCACTTAAGTGGGAGAAACTCTCTTTGCTGCCAGAACCAATTTATTGCTGCTGTGATCAAGAAGCATCTTATGTGTATTTATTTTTTTGTCTTCCAGTACTGTATTTAACATTGAGAGACTCTGCTAATCTCTTTAATATCACCCAATATTTTTCCGAATTGAAAGTAGATAAATAGAAAGAAAAAGGTCAGAGAGAGCCCACTGTTTTTTTCAGCACAGACAGGACAGCCTTATATTTTGTCAAATGTCCAGCATAAGTTGGTTGCCTCAGTATGAACCTATTATTGGCAATCAGATATATTTCCTGATGCAAGGATTAACTTACATTGCTTGTGTTACTTCTGTAATTTGTGCTCTTTGATAGGCATTGCTCTGTAGTTTTACCATGAAAAGAAGGATGGACTTGTGCTTCAACCCTATGTCAACAAAAGGTTGACAACAAGTTAGAATGTGCGAGTTTTTCCCTGGCAGTAATGGATTTCAGCCAACATGCCTGACTACTTTTTTACCCTTTTATTTTTTTCCCCTCTTTTCCCTGTGCAGCATTGCTCAGAAGTGGAAAATAGGAGAAAGTTAATGTGATCGTTAGCAGATGCAGAAAATTAAGCAACTGTTAGCAGACAGACTACAGTCATTATAGTGTGGAGGCCCAGAGGTGCTTCCTCCTTCCCTGGCTGTACATCTGATGGATGAGAAAATGCTGATTCTGCCTCCACCGCACAGGTCAGGATAGAGCCCAGCCCTGCAGCACACTCCCCACTGAAGGGGTGGGGACCTAGAGGACAAGCGGGACAGGAAGATTAATCTCTATATAAATGGGAAAAAGAACCTTCTGACCTGTTTGAGATAAGCGTCTGAAGAAGGAGAAGCACTCTCTTGTCATGGGCAGGGGGGAGCTTTAGTATCTCTGAGTTTCTAGGTGTGGTCCTGAGAAGCGCAGCCAAAGACAGCTGCCTGTGAACCACTGGTGGGAGGAGCTGATGAGTGGTTATACAAGATGATTAAAGGTTATGAGGGATTGATTTTGAGAGAAATCTCATGTGATGAGAATGTGTGAATAAAGGGAGGACACTAAGGGCACAGAAGCTTGAAACGGCACCATCTGGAAAGACAAGTCATGTTGGAGCTGTATCGGCACCTACGTGTGAGGTTGCACAGCTCTGCCCTTGTTCTCGGGCTGGTTTGGATGCATCTTGATTCATGAATACTGTGTCCTCACAGGGTCATTAGCATGGGTGTGTTCCCATGTAGGCTTTAAGAAGAGCCACAGACCTCTGGAGAGGAGGAGTTTCTGGTGACCACTTCCCTCTGCAAAACCTGCATGGGGAGGCCAAGGGAGTCATGTCTCCTGGTCTGCAAAAGCAGGAGACCAGGGAGCTTGGGGGGCAGTGGGAGGCAGGCAGTGCAGGGGGTAAAGTCATGGGGCTCCAGGAAGTCAGGTAGGTTAGATAGAGACAGAGATGGCTCAAGCAGACTCCAGGCAGGAGGTCCTACAGGGAAATTTGAGACAGCCTTATCTCAAGGCTGGCAGATCTGCCTGCAGGCTGGGTCTCTCTTTTATGCTATGCCAAGTTCCTACAATGAAGTTCAGGCAGGGCTTCACTTTGCCAAGGCTTGTTGGTCCCAACCCCGTGGGAGCTGCTGAGCCAGCACACAAGCTATGGGAGAATGCTGAAGGCTCTCTTCTACCCAAAAGAGTTAATGCAAACCAATACAGAGGGTTCTTCTCCACCTCATCTTCAGTCTAATTATCATATGGAAACAGTAAGTGATACCGGGTTTTTGGTTTTTTTATTAATGTAACTCATGGTTATAAACTGCTAATTCAGTTTTAGTTCCATGTCATCATTACAGATACTTCGAGAGAAGCTTGTACTTGCAGAAGTATGCTGCAATGACAAAATCCCATGTGACTATAAGGGTTGCCTGAAGACTGAAGTGCATCACAAACCCGAGCTGTACAGATCTTGTCAGGCTGGGAAAAGCGCAACAGCACTGGTAGACAGAAAAGTTAAGCTATCAGAGATCAAAACTGTGCCTTATTAGTCTCCCTTTAAAGGTGATGTGACAATGGTTTTACATGCACATATGCAAATGTTCCTTGCTTAATTCATCCAGAAGGATGGGTTTATTTTGTATAATTAGAACTAATCTAATTACTTTGTAGGGTATAAGCAATGGACACATTTCATATGATTTGCAAAGATAAGGCTCCATGGAAGACTGACAGAAGCATGACTCAATGCTGACTAGAAAGCATTTGGTTTGCTAAAGTGCACTGCCATAATGAAACAGAAATTCAAGTGGAACACGATATAATTGCTACGGGTACTTTAAAAACACCAGAACCCTTTTCTGATGACTACTCTGTCAGATCTGCCTGCTGGAAGGCATAAGATTTAAAACTTGTTTCTTATGTCTCTCATGTGATATGATAAGGACAAAGCCCACTGTCTGTGGAGGAAAGGCAACCCCATCTGTGTACTTGAACAAAAATGTTGATCAACCAGTTAACTTTTAAATCTTATTGTTCTTCTTGCTGCTTTTCCCTCTGGTTTAAGATCTGGTTTAGTCCTTTTGCAGGAGGGTGAGTCCCACCAAGGAGCCTGTTGCATGATACAGTGCTGTAAGAACCTGCCTAGCTTTATTCTGCAGCCCAAACTGAAAACTTGTAACAGCACTCCAGTTTAAATAAGAACAGTGCCTAAGACTGAGTTGCTGAGAACTAGTCTTTGGGTTTTTATGTGGTTATTCTTAACAGAAAAAACAGGTAATTGTGAGTGTTTCAAGACCAAGAGGCATTCAGTCTCAGTGTTAGGGAGCTCATCTGCCTCTTTAAATTCAATGGAGAGAGGTTCTCTCTTTGTGGTTCCCCCACCCACCCACCCCCAAGAGGGGTGGCAGGCACACAGTTGCCTGCTCTGAATGCTCAGAGTTGCACTCTTGTCACTCTCTTTACAAGTGCTGGTGGATTTTTGTTCAAAGGCAAGGGACCAGTTCTGCTTATGTTGACTGCTGCCTCTCTGGGGACATGGACTGTTAGTCCTGACAAGTAGGGATATTCTTAGTTTTATTTTGGCCAGATCTTAATGGAGGAAAAAAGAACTTTCCCAGCTAGGAAACTTCCTGCCTAAGACATTGTGAGGAAGTACTGCAATATTCTGGATACTGGGCAAGATGGTACCTTAAAAAAATCCCAGTTCCTCTCTTTTGAGAGGGCACCCTTTCAATAAGATGGTCATTCCATGCCACAGCCTCTGCTTTCAACACACAATGTATTTTCAGCTCTTAAGTGTCCTCCTAAATCCTCATTTCCAACCTGCAATCACTTTGGTTCCTCTCTGAAACTCCATCTATTCATCATGTAGGTCTATGGCAACTGCCTGCCCAAACCCAAACACAGTCATGCAGGTAAGTAGATTCCTACAGCTCACACTACTTTTCACTGATCTAAACCAACGTGGCTTCAGACATGTTTGTGAAAACTCTTCTTCCCTTATCCTTCTGGCTGTTGGTAATTTATTGTTGTTGATTCCTTTAGCTTTATCCTCTAAGGCTTAAATCTAGTCAGTAATTATTTGCAGTTCATCTTCCTTCACCCAAAGTAAGGCTACCAAGGTATGAGCCAGAGGTGTGCCCAGGTGGCTAAGGCGGCCAATGGCATCTTGGCCTGTATCAGAAACAGTGTGGCCAGCAGGACAAGGGAGGTGATTGTGCCCCCATATTCGGCACTGGTGAGGCCTCACCTCGAGTGCTGTGTGCAGTTCTGGGCCCCTCACTACAAGAAGGACATTGAGGTGTTGGAGCCTGTCCGGAGAAGGGCGACAAGGCTGGTGAAGGGGCTGGAGAACAAGTCCTATGAGGAGCAGCTGAGGGAACTGGGGTTGTTTAGCTTGGAGAAGAGGAGGCTGAGGGGAGACCTCATCGCTGTCTGTGGCTGCCTGAAAGGGGTCTGTGGCAGAGCGAGTGTTGATCTCTTCTCCCAAGTGACAGGTGATGGGACAAGAGGAAATGGCCATAAGCTGCGCCAGGGGAGGTTCAGACTAGATCTTAGGAAGAATTTCTTTACCAAAATGGTGGTCAGGCACTGGAACAGGCTGCCCAGGGAGGTGGTTGAGTCTCCATCCCTGGAGGTGTTTAGATAATGGGTGGATGAGTTTTTGAAGGACACGGTTTAGCAGAAGATGAGTCTTTTTCAATTGGAAGATTCTACGATTCTCTGATTCTACCTTGCCATATTCTAACACATATCATGATACCACTGAGCGTATGGCTACAAGGATGTTTAACTTGTAAGACAAAAGTGTAATACTTTTTGAGGCACCTCTTTTCCCTACTACTAACTCACAGTTTGAGTTTTCCCAGTCCAGCTGGTATCACCTGGAGGAATATAAAAATGCTGTTGGTCAGATGCTGTGTTGCCTCCTCTGCTGGGGCAGTGGGAGGCTTTTCTCCTGGACACAGCCAGTCTCGAATGCTGTTGTCTGAGGATTAATGCATGATCTTTGGAAATGAAAACTTCAAATTACTCTTCAAATTAGTTGTTTGTACCACACCACAAGAATTTCACTGACTCGTAAATCCTGTTATTTCACAGCAAGGGAAGTACTTGAAAATACCACGTGGAGCTTGAATGTTCTGGCCTATTTCACAGACCAAGTTCTTCCACTAATCAGGACATGTTACACCTCTCTGCCCAGACTTTCACCTTAGGCTTCCTCTTCTAAACCGAGGTGCACTAAGTGAGATCGGTGAGTTTGCTGCCACCCTATGTGTTTTTATGTGCCAGACCACACTATTATGCCTTTTTGGAAAGGAGGCACATACCAAACAAAAAAAGCCCTTGAAGAAAGCAAAAGTTAAGAAAATGGAAGGATTATAGCTAAAATGAAGACACATTTAGCAGCTGCATTTGTACTTGTGATGAACTTTGACATCAGGTACACCAAAAGCAGAACAGGATGAACAGCAAAAACATGAAATACAGTGCAAATTCTGTGTGTTTACCCCAAAATGTACTCTCGCTGTTCTAGAACGTGGCTTTACTACAAATAATAACAAAAAAATGTAGGAACTTAAAAAAAAAATAATGTAGCTTTCTGATACAATTGGATTGGTGAAACACTAAGGCTTCACAAATGAAATACAAGAGTATAGCGTGTAGTAGAATGAGTTCAGGCAATTAAGGCATTCATCTGACAAGATACTAACCCATTTGGTTTGTTTATTGTTAAATAATAACTTCTTACAAAAGTGAATTTAACAGTGTCTGTGAAGATGGGAATTTTCTGCAACTACAGCGACGCAGCGCATTTTGGTCTGGTCCCCAGTTCCTGTGTCAAAATCTGAGTGACTGCAATAAACAATCCGGAGCTAAGTGAGCCCTGACAGGTGGACGTGTCTTCGTTTGTACAACTCTTAGTACTGCTCTGGAGACCCTACTTGGAAAAACACATTTTGTAAGAATTAAATGGAACTCTGAGCCAACGTATCAGCATTTTGTTTATGAGTTGCAGGAAGCCTGCACTGGTCATTAACAAAAAGCAGATGCCTTAGTTCAGCTACAAAACAATCACCAGAAAAATCCATGTAAGCAACCCCGCAGTATGACATAATATAAGCCTTTTTCACAACCTTTTTAACTGCCCGGAACTTCACAGCACAGAATCTAAAAATGGAACTTAAGATTTTATTTTTATTAGTAACAAGGTGTAAAACTTGAATTCCAAACAAACAAAGAAACGACAAAACACAACGTTCCATCGGTTAACACCTGAGTTTATTATTGCAGCAAAAGGTGGGAGAACAAACACAACAAAGTCCTAAAGGTAAATAAGTTCTATGGGGGGTGGCCGAAGAGGAATCTTGCCTGGCTCAAACGCTTTTGCTTGGAATTGCTTCAGCTCTTCAGATGTTAATTCATTCAGTGGCGTATGGGAACTTGATGGTCTTGATGTCTGCTGTCCTCCAAATCCAAATGCATTCAACGGTTGATTGGCCACGTTCTTTAATTCAGAGAGCTTAAAAAAAAAAAACCAACAGAAAACTAGATTCTAAAACAGGGAAATGTCTTACAAGAAATACTTGAAGCAAAAATAGAGCTGCCCAGTCCAATTTAATAACTTAGACTAGATTAGGCACTGATCGCTTTCATCGCAATTGCACGTTCTGCAGCTACGAACAAAATGCTTTAAGAGTAGACACTGTTCTCTGTATACAAACACTCCAGAAACATAAATACGCTACAATTTACAGATTTTTGTCAGTCAACCACCCAAACACTTCTTCCAGATCTTGTTCTCATCTCTCACCTATTTCAGTTACTGCTTTATGACCCTATCTATGCGATTTGCTTTGAGAGAGTCTGTGCTCTGACCTTGGCACATCTTGCCTTCTGTGCTAAAGCCCAAATCCCACTTCCTCACCTTCAGCATTGAATATACCATCAGATTACTAAACCTTCAATGCTTTGCCTGCAGTCTCCACTTAAATCATAGTATTCATGTACTCGTCTGGATCCCAGCCTTCAGCTGTAGTTAATTTCATGTGGCCTTGCAATGCTAGTATTCCAAACCAGGCATTCAGCCGCTGCCTTGCTAACATGGAACCATCCTGATTCACTACGTTCCTTACTTAAAGGGTTTTATAAGACCCATCTGCAATTCACTGAGGTCAGGATTCTAGAAAAAGGTGGACGTAAGACCCAAAACTGTGTTTATGGACTTCCATGTCCACCTTACTCTGGCACTGCCGGAATATTCAGACGCAGTTCTATCGCCCGTAGAAAACACACAGACGGAGAGATGGGACAGTTTTCAAACTGCAAACATTATTCTCTTACTTAATTCCTCCTTACACCCTTTCCATCTTCCCTAATGCTCCCAGGAGCGTTCCAAGATTACTGTCACAGTCATCCTGCTGCCAGTCAGCCAAACACATTCATGCCAGATGTTTTTCAGGGCTGCAGTGCCAGAACACAACACACTGTGGTCAAGATATTCAGAACAGTTCATAGATCTACTGTAAAAGTGCCAAGGAATCTAGGAATCAAACATTTTCACGTCTCAGCTATTTAGATGCAAACAAGGATGCCCTAAAAGAATCCTGTATATTTTGTTGTAAAATACAGTACGCTGCAATCTTCAAAGCAACACTTGTCACCTACTTCTATAACGTTAGTAAAGTGCAGTCAAATACTTTGATAACCGCTGAGGAATCTATGGAACATTTGCAAGATCTCTTCATTAAAGGCAGGGTGGCACATTGCAACTACCATGTCAACTTAGAAACCTTGGTGGCAGAAATTAACGCTGGCCTTTGCAGGACAGTTGGGGGGTACGTGTCAAAAAGAACAGGAATCTAAGAAAAAACATTTCCCCAAGATTAATACAAAAATTATTCCAGGAACAGAAACATTCTACCTTTCATTAAAACTTACCGAAGCTGCTTTGGTTGGTGCATTTAAAGCTTTGAGCTCAGGCACTCGCTTTTTCTGCTGTTTCGGCAACTCTTGAACAGAATTTATCTAAAAAGGAGGAAAAGAAAAGCATGTTTTTATTATTGCTGATCTGACAGCTAAACTGAAAGAAGATTTCTGGAATTAGAAATTTCTCTAAGCCTAGGAGGCAAGACGTTTCCTTCCCTGAAAATTCAGGGTGAGAAGCCGAAACTTTTATGATTAACACAGAATACCTTTAAATCCTCTTACTATTGTCCTTAAATAAACTATTTTACTTCAAGTAACAGTAAGATTTAAGAAAATGGCCTAGGGCTTTCTAAATCTAAGTTCTAGCACTATATGAAGTAGGTGCTTGGGGGGAAAAAAAACCCAAACAAACCACACACAAAATACCGAAGTGTAAAGTACAAAGAGAACAAACTTCAATCCTTGCTTTATTTCTGGCCTGTCTACTTGTATGCTCACTCGTTAAGCTGAAGTCCTAAGATTTCCCTTAGCTTCTCCCACAGCTTCAGAAAAAGAATGCCTACACTCAAAACACTGTAATTCAGAACACTTTGACAGTATCATCCTAAAACATTTACCTTTGCAGAAACTAATTGAAATCAGCCTTTTTAACGTCATCCAACAGATTAGTGCACACCGACCAATAGTACCTGTGTCTGGCTGATAGCCATGATCAAACAAGACACTTGGAGCATCACTGAATAACTTTCCAGGAATATCAAACCTGAATTTCCTATACTGAAGTTTACCCATACACTTTCTTCAAAGCCTGGCCTAATTTAATTTTCCTAAAAAACTAACCAAACGCCTACACGAGTGGAAGGAGTAGTCTATTTGTTAATAAACTCCTTCACTTTTAAAGAGTCCTGCATCACAATCTTCAACAATTCTTTTACATCCGGTCACACGCTGGAAGATGATGTTGCTTGGTATCAGCTCTTACACAACAGACTGGTAAATTCAGATTTTGACCCAGTTTAAGAACAGAAACGCATGCTTTAGAAAGGACACGTTGTAGTCAAACATTCTGGGGGAGAACTGTACCGTACAGTTATCATCTACGTACTGAGATGAACTTGCATTCAATGCTTCAGTGAGACCACAATTATATTTATTTTTTTAATAGTCAGGCATCGTGAATTTTTTGACCATTTCAGTTTATTTTTTGACTTGAAGTTCTTTAAGGGAAATTAGAAATGTCTCTTCTGTCCCTGAAAACGCAATTCTGTAATTCTAAAGACGTGAAGCAAGAGTGGTGACAGCAGCTGTTCCTTGTGTACTACAGACCCAGGGGAAGAGGAAAGAGTGCAATATAGCTTGATGTGGTTGGCACTTGAGTCCATCCAACAGCCTAATTCCTTTTCGAGCACAACAGTTAACTGCGATAGCTTCCTCGGTATTGATAGGACTATGACGGAGGAACAATTCATAGACGTTTATATAACCACATACGTATCACTTCCTCTCTAGAAATGAACATACTCCTTTAAAAGCATCTGCTATTTTCAGCATTAATTCCCTGCAATAAAGGTATGTCAAAGAACAAGGTCCAATAAACTTCCCCAGTGCTCTACCTAAGGCACAACATCTCCAGCTGTAACAATCCAACTGAATAACAGCGTTGGGAGCGTTAAACTTGTGAGATGGGACCCAGATTTATAACACACAAGAACAAAGACAAGGAGTGTTCGCGTTGAGAAAGACCTCACATCGAACTGAGAACAGCTACAAGCTACAAGTCTCTTGACACCACCTTTTGTAGGAGCTGATGTGTCAAGACATTTAGGTCACTCGTTTCAAAAGCCCAGATCTGACAGTTTGAGCCTCTGATCTTGGACAGAAATAGGAAGTTACGGTACAGCATGCAGACCAGCAACCATTTTTGCATCCTATTTGGTGCACAGTAATTTAAAAATATTTTGGCACCCTGATAACCTCCTACAGTTTGGTAATTAAATGAGCCAAGAGTTGCCAGCTGAAGAACAGTAACCGGTTGTGCCCCAAGATGCAGCCAGGTAAGTCAGCACTTTTCAAATACTTACAAAGTTCCGAAGGTCGTTGTTTGCTCTGCAATTATTATACTCCAGGCGCAACTCCTCCGGTGACATATCTGCAAAGCCTGTGAGGAGAGGAATAATCAAAATCCTCCAAGAAAACAAATGAATGCTTCCAATAACACTGTATAGTTATGAAGAAATGGTACATTATCTGCAATAAGTCAGTCACAGTTGGAGACACAAGAAGGATCCATTACAGAACTTCAAAGATGTCAACATCCAAAACGAATCTGCCATAGTCCAGTATTCCTTTCTGTTGCACAACAAGGCAAATCATCACTGTGGAAATGGTTCCACAGAGGTACAACAGCAGGAACAAGTGTAACAAACATCCTGAAGAGCAGCAATACGCGAAAAAGCTAAAAACATTCCCTACCTGGAACATTCGGCTCTTCTTTCATTGGCGAATAAGATGAAAATATCCATTGCCCTGAAGATTGCCAGATTTCCAAACCTCTCAAACCTGCAGCTAAAACCTCACAAAGGGGCGACACACAGCTGCTCAAAACTCACTCACTTGCTGGAAAAGCAAAGTTTCTGGAGCCATTTCCATGTTTTCTCCTTTCTGGTGGCACACATTAGGTTGCTTTCTTAACTAGATGGTCTTTAAGGTCCCCTTCCAACCCAAACCCATTCTACTTTCACCAGAGTCCAACTGCCCCAGTGCCAAACCAGATGCCGCTGCGGCCAGTTTAAGTGACACAAGAAGTAGTTACTATTACAAAAAGGATAATATTTTGATTTAAGCTAAAGCACAGTGAAATTTCATCTAAGTAACTCTATTTTTTGGAAAGTTAGAAGCACGTTTACCAGAAGGGCATCCTGTCTAAAGAAAACATGCTTTTTCAAACACTGTTTTTCCAGACACTGCTCAGAGAGAGATTATAACGTCTTGTGGTAAGCATGGTCCGTGCTGAAGGGATGTGTTTCCTTCTGTCATCACCTCTCTTTGCAGTCTCTCCCCATCGAGAATGTAAGGTCAGACAGAGCTGGCTCCAAAGCGCCAAGCAGCAGAGACTCGGCTCTTGTGAAGTTCATAACAACATCAAAACCTGCCCTTGGAAACTAACAGAACAGGCAGAAAAGTCTCTCGGAAGATCTACCCACCCACGCCTGAGTAGGAAATACATTCTGTCCCCAGCTCCGCTCTCGTTACGCGGAAACCGTTCCCTCACGCGCCCGGCGCTGAAAGAAAGGGCGCTGCTTTCTAAGACTCCAAATCGACCCTCGGGCAGTTTCTTTGCCGGCGTTTTCCGCGCTGCCGAGCCCAGCCGAGCCCCTCCGCCCGCCCCGCCCCGCCCCGCCGTGTCCGGTACCTGGGCCGTGGGGAGCGGGGGAGCGCTGGCGGCCGCCGCCCCCGCCGCGGGGATGCTCGTTCCAGCACCTCTCTCGGAAGCGGCAGCATCCCTGGAAAAAGAACTGGCAGACGACCAATACCGCCCTGGCGACGGAGAACGCCACCGCCCCCACGCAGCGCGCCCCAGAAGCCGCGAGAACGCGACACGGGGGGAGGCGGCGCCGCAGCCGCGAGAGGAAGGCGGAGCTCATGGAGTCGCGTTCAGTTGCGCCCTCTTCGCCCGCAGCCACAACCGCTCTGAGGCAAGGGCCGCGTTGCCCCGACGCGCTCGGCCGTTACCGGGGCAACGGGGCTCTAGGGACGCGTTGCCCCGGCACGCAGCGCCTGGGCAACGCGGGGGTCGCCCTGAGGGTGTGCCGAGCCGCATCCATGGGCGGCCTGATAGGGCTGGGACACGGGGGAAGGCGAAAGTCGAGGGATAACAGGGCTGGGGCAACATGCATGTGAGCAGCACCAGCTCACAGACAGAATTTTAAAGAGGACAAAGTCTCAGAAGCAAAGAAATTTATTCACAGCGCTGGGTGAATAAGGGGATGGACCCTCCCCTACGCACACGCTTTGGTCCTGCTCATGTACATTTATTTAGGGTACTTGTACGTATTCAACTGAGTTCTGGGAATTCATTTACATTTGTTACCCCCACACGCATCCGTCCACGCATACCACCACCTGGAGGGTCTTCTGGGGGGGGGGTTGCATGAGGAAGGCGGGCAGTCTTCCTCAGCGTTGAACATCTGGCACCCCTCTTTGTTCCTGTGCTGCGTCCTTTTACTCTAACTAACCGTAAGCTGCCAGAGGAAACCTTCACCTCCTCAAAAGGAATGGAGACCATTATCCAGGCAGTTAGTGCTAATTTACAACTTTCCTAAATTCTATTCTCCACACAGCACCTCCCTTTGTCCTCTGAATTCCCACCTTGCTAAATCCCGTCCTCCACACGGCCAGGTAAATCCCTGTCTCCTCTTCCCTCAGCTGGGTATTTGGAAATTCCCATTCTTTCTGACTGCCCGCTGATTTCAACTATCGCAATCTGCCTGAAGCAAACCTTTTATTTATCTGTTATAACGGGTATCACCTCCTGTGCCATCCTTAACTCTCGCTGTTCTCGAAAGTGCCTTTAATACAAATAATAAAAAATGTAGGAATTTAAAAGAAATAGTGTAGCTTTCTGATACAATTGGATTGGAGAAACACTAAGGCTTCAAAAAGGAAATACAAGAGTACAGCATGTAATAGAATGAGTTCAGGCAATTAAGGTACTCATCTGACAAGATACTAACACATTTTGGTTTTTTTATTGTTAAATATGTGAGAAATGCCAGCTGACAGATAGAATTTTAGAGAGGATTAAGTCTTAGAAGCAAAGAGATTTATTTACAGCGCTGGGTGCATACGGGGATGAACCCTCCTCTATGCACACTGGTTGGTCCCACTCATGTACATTTATATAGGGTACTTAGACACATTCATTTACTTTGTTTCTTCCCCCCCCCCCCCCATGCATACCATCCCTCTTTACATGCACACCACCAGTTCTGATTTGCTTTTATTTTTCTGTTACACTTTGGTTTTGCAATTTGACAGAAAGCTGCAAACAGCTGCATCACAGATGTGTTCCTGTATGAAGTCAGGCAAAAGAAATAGAATATCTCCCCGGTTGGTAACTTTCCAATATCTGCTTTACTTGCTGACTGTAAAAGGTTTTTCCTTTTTTAGATCCATACATCTAACACCACCTTTGATAACAACAATTTTTTAGTAGTGGTTGGAGGGACTTGTAAGGCTTACATGTCAATATCTGCTTCATTTCTTTCCTGACCACATGCACCCAGCCTGATTGGAAACCATGGCACCAGGTGCAACCTTTCAGTCCTTGGTTTCTTTTGACAGGTTACATCAGTGACGGATACATTGGATCATTCCTTGGGCTGTTCGTTTCCTGCCCGGTAGAAGCAGAGCAGATAGGACTGCGAGGCAGTGGCTCATAGTCAGCTGGAATATCTTCTGCACCTCTTCTGTTTCAAGGGACACCCTAGGCAGACTTGCACACGTGTCATTCCTGGGACTGTGACAGTACAGGTCACAGGAATCCTGGAAAGGCTGACACAGCAGCAGTCAGAACACGGCTTTCTAGGCCTGTGGCTGTAAGATTAAATAGATTTCTTAGGCTCCTAAAATCAGCTATTTAGATATATACGTGTGGCCTTTCCACTATCCCCTAACTCTCTGGTGTTGTGTGGGTTGATTTGATTATGGTCCTGTAGATTTTAAGTGCTCTGCATTAAAATATATTTAAACAGCAGTAATCACGAGACTGTTCAGTGCTTTGGAAATATTAGAACTTCGGGGGGCGGGAGGGGAAAGGAGAGAGACACAACGTTAAACTGTTGTCTTGAGAGTGTTGAAAATAACTAACAAACATCTTTAATGGCAAAAGCTTGAAATCCTCGTGGTATTAGTGCTCCAGGTAACAGAGGAGACAGCAGTGAAGTTTCAGTTACCACCACATAAAATACAGGTAGCAGTCCATATATTGTGCTTTCTTTTTTTAGCAGAGGAAGCTTAAATAACCTCCCCAGCAGGTTTTCCCTCTGTTTCTTTCCCCCTGTTTCTTGACATGTAAATATGAAGGTTTAGGAAGGTTGTGACAAAGGTTGCTTTAGTGCATCTCTGCTTACCTCTGAATGCAGAAGCAGTAGGGATAAAAAGAGAGGTGGGAGAGGTTCAGGCAAAAGAGAATAGCGAAAGAGGAAAAGCAGTCACACAGAATGGAAAGCCAGCTTTTAGTGAAGAAATCAGCAAAACAGTAGAAAGGAAAAGAGTGAAACGGCCAGAGGAAAATACAATACAGGTTTGCACTAAACGTACTTGTGACCTTGTGTCTAGAAAAGGCATACAATGGGGTGTTGTGCTGCATTGACCTTGGCTGGACACCAGATGCCCACCAAGCTGCTCTGTCACTCCCATCCTCAGCAGGATGGGGACGGGGGAGAAAACGATAAGAAAAGAAACACTCATTGATGAGTGTGAAGGCAGTTTTACAAAGCAAAAGCCAAGGCCGCATGTGAAAGCAAAAGGAGGCTGAAGACTTTTTTCTCTGATTCCCATCAGCAGGCAGTGTCCAGCCACCTCCTGGGAATCAGGCCTTCAGTAAGAACACCAAGAGCAGAGAGGGCTTCTGCTCCAGTCAGCAAGAGGGGATTCAGAGTAACCTTAGATGGTGGTGTGCAGGTATTTTGCTTCTTAATGACAGCTTCTTGAGGACAGCCTACCCAACAGGGCCTGGCTAAGTGTCTGCAGAGCCTGGGGTGTGCTGAGTGTGGACACTTTCAGTGGCCCAGCACCATCCACCCATGCTGTCCACTTGCCCCCAGATACGCAGAGTGTTTTCAGATTGCTGCTGCCACAGCCAGGTGGCTCCTCGCAGCAGAGGACTCCCTGGCCCAGAGCCCAGCCCACGTCCTAGCTGTGGTGGGCACCTGGGAATGGGACAGGAGATGACTGGACGTAATTGTAGCTTGGCCTTCAATTTCAGAGGAGCCTACCTGGATGACTGTTGATCTGGGGAAGCTCCATCAGATGAGTTGCTGGCACGCTGCGCTGTCTCCCATTCCTGATGGAACTGGGACCGTTTAGCCTGGAGGAGGCTGAAGGGAGACCTCATTGTTCTCTACAACTCCTCCAGAAGAGGTTTCAGCAAGAGGCGCGCTGGTCTCTTCTCCCAAGCAACAAGGGATGGGATGAGAGGAAACGGCCTCAAGTTGCACCAGGGGAGGTTTAGATTGGATATTGGCAACGATTTCCTGGCAGAGGAGTCTCCATCCCTGGAGAGGTTCAAAACATGTGTAGAGGTGGCACTCGGGGACCTGCTTTGGCAGGCACGGTGGGCTTGCTCTGACGGTTGGGCTGGATGAGCTTAGAGGGCTTTTCCAAGCTCTGTGATTTCTGGTCCCTTTCAAAGGCACAAATTGCCCTGTATTGTGGCAATGTATCTCCCATAGCCATAGTCCCAGAAAACCCGCGGAGAACGTTTGGTGTGTCCTGCCAGTCTGGTGGGAGGCTTGGCAGCAACAGCCACCCCTCCCTGTGATGGTGCTGCCACGAGAGACACCAGCATGAAACAGAGAGATCAAGCAGAAAGGACAGTGAAAGCTTGGCGTGGTGCCGATGTCCCCTGCCGACAGGGATGAGCTGCGACGGTCTGGCTCTCCAGCCAGGACTACAGGTCCCGGCAGAAGCCCTCGGCATTGGCTGTCCTTGGGGAAACAGCCCCGTCTGTTTGCAGCATCGTTCCATGGCTGCCTTTGCAGAGAAGACAACGTGGACTCCACGGCTGGATGTCCCTGGCCCGGTACAGGGCTGGGGCTCCGTCCCCGAGGCACAGGCTTGGCGTAGCACGCTCTGCTGCCCTTGGTCACGATGGGTCAGACCTCACCCCAGCCCTCCCTGCGGCCCAAAGGTCAGAGCAGACATCGGCGCTGAGGTTCGCGTTACCAGTAGGAGTTGCACAAGGTGTGCACAGAGGGCCCAGGGGAGCGGCACGAAGGGCCCACAGGCAGCTCAGAGAGACCCAGCCCGCGGGGTCATCTGGGATTTGGCGTTCTTCAATCCATTTTTGGTTTACTCAAACCATTTTTTTGGTCCCTCAGGCATTTTTGGGTTCCTCAATCCATTTTGGGGTTCCTCAATCCAGTTTTTTGGTCTGTTGGCCATTTTTGGGTTCCTCAATCGATTTTTGTATTCCTCAATCCATTTTTGGGTCCCTGAATCCATTTTTGGGTTCCTCAATCCATTTTTGGATTCCTCAATCCATTTTCTTGGTCCCTCAATCCATTTTTGGGTTCCTCAATCCATTTTTTTGGCCCCTCGGCGATTTCTGGGTTCCTCAATCCATTTTTGCTTTCCTCAATCCATTTTTCTGGTCCCTCAGCCATTTTTGGGTTCCTCAATCCATCTTAGTATTCCTCAATCCATTTTTGGTTCCTCTAATCCATTTTTGGATTTTCTCAATCCAGTTTTGGATCCCTCAATCAATTTTCTTGGTCCCTCAGCCATTTTTGGGTTCCTCAATACATTTTTGTGTTCCTCAATCAATGTTTCGGTCCCTCAGACCATTTTGAGTTTCCTCAATGCATTTTTTGTTTCCTCATTCCTTTTTTGATTTCCTCAGACCATTTTTTCGTTTTCTCTATTCATTTTTGGTTTCCCCAATCCAATTTTGGGTTCCTCAATGCATTTTTGGTTTCCCCAATCCATTTTTTGGTCCCTTAGCCTTTTTTTGATTTCCTCAATCCATTATTGGTTTCTTCAATCCATTTCTGGGTCCCTTAGCCTTTTTTTTTGTGTTCCTCAATCCATTTTTGTGTTCCTCAATCCATTTTTGTGTTCCTCAATCCATTTTTGGGCTTTTCAATCGATTTTTTTTTCCTGAAACCATTTTTGGGTCAATCCGTTTTTGGGTCCCTGAATCCATTTTTGGGTAACTCAATCCGTTTTTGCTCCCTCGGTCCATTTTTGGGTTCCTCAATCCATTTTTGGGTTCATCAATCCATTTTTCGGTCCCTCAGATGAATTTTGGGTTCCTCTATCCATTTTTGGTTTCCTCAATCCTTTTTTGCGTTCCTCAGCCCATTTTTGGGTTCCTAAATCTATTTTTCATTTCCCCAATCCAATTTTGGTTCCCTCAACCCATTTTTGGGTTCCTCAATCCATTTTTATGTTGCTTATTCGGTTTTTTATGTTGGTTTATTCGGAATGAGAATGGCATTGCGTTAAAACGACCGACTATGCTCTTTCTGTCCAACAACTGGAAGCGACAGCCGTAGCACTGGTGTGCGGACTTTTCCCAACAGAACATCTCAACATAGTAACTGACTCGATGTTTGTGGCTAAACTTTGTCAGAGTCTGGCTTGTCAACATCCACAGTAGCCCTAATGCTAGAAGAAGCGTTTTTTTTCTCGACAGGGCACTATATCGGTCATCCACGTCAACAGCCACAGCAGACGCCACTGCAAAGGAACTGTGGACACTAAGAGATGCCCAGCAGTTACACGAGTCTCTCCACATCGGAGCTAAAGCGTTGGCAAAGACATGTGGGATTTCAGTCACAGACGTGAAACGTATAGTGGCTACATGCCCCCACTGTCAGAAAGCATCACTGTGGTCCAGCGGGGTAAACCCTAGAGGTCTTAAAGCCTCTGAGGTGTGGCAGACGGATTTTACACTCTGCCAGTTGTTGAAACCTTGAGCGTGGCTAGCAGTGACTGTAGACACATAAAGTGTGATGATTGTAGCCACTCAACACCTTAGGGCTGACTCCAAAGCAACCATTCAACATTGGCTGACAGCTACGGCTTGGCTTGGCATCCCTAATCAGATCAAAACAGATACCGATCCAAATTTTGTGTCTAAATCAGTTCAAGCATTCAACTCTGAAATGGGGTATTAACTTAATACACAGCATTCCATATAATAGCACAGGGCAAGCTATAGTGAAACGAGCGAATCAAACTCTGAAACCTAAATTGGAGGTATTAGCCAAAACAGAAGGGTTTGTCAACACCATTCCCTCAGGGGACGAGGCACGTCTGCTAGTGACTGCTCTGCTAGCGTTAATTCAATTCCCTAGAGGGGAGAAGGTGAATAGTCCCACCCAGAAACATTGGACCACTCGAGCACTGGAAGAAGGCCCATCAGTCATAATTAGAAGTGAGCTGGGAGAATGGGAACAAGGATTGAAACTAGTTCTGACAGGGCGAGGGTATGCTGCTGTCAAAAAAGATGGTAGAGTTAAGTGGTGCCACCAGGGACCTTTAGATCTGTCTCAATGTCTCTGTGCCATCTCTGTCTGTTTCTGTCTTTATGATCATGTCCATGTCCTGGTTTCTGTGTCTGTCTCCGTGTCCATCTCGATGTCCATGTCCATGTCTTTGCATGTGTGTCCATCTCCCTGTCCATCATGATGCCCATGTATATGTCACGGACTGTGTGTCCGTATCCCTGTCTGCATGTGTGTTCATGTCCTGGTCTCTCTGTCCATCTCCCATCTGTCTCTATGTCCATGTCCGTATCCTGGTCTCTGTGTCCGTCTCTCTGTCAGTCTCAATGTCCATGTCCATGTCCAGGTCTCTGTGTCCATCTCCGTATCTGTCGCAATGTCATGTCCGTGTCATGGTCTTGGTGTCCGTCTTGATGTCCATGTCCATGTCCTGGTGCCTCTGTCCATCTCCATGTCTGTCTCCATGTCCATGGCCGTGTCCTGGTCTCTGTTTCTGTCTCCAAGTCCATCTCGATGTCCGTGTTTATGTCCAGGTGTCTCTCTCAACGTCCGTCTCGATGTCTATGTCCATGTCCTGGTCTCTGTGACCATCTCCCGTTCGTCTTGATATCCATTTCCATGTGATGGCCTCTGTGTCCGTCTCGGTGTCTGTCTCTATGTCCATGTCTTTGTCTCTGTGTCCATCTCCATGTGTGTCTCGATGTCCATGTCCATGTACTGGTCTCTGTATCCCTGTCTGTCTCTAGGTCCGTGTCCACATCCTGGAACCTGTATCTGTCACCATGTCTGTATCAATGTCCGTGTCCATATCCTGGTCTCTGCGTCTGTCTAAGTGTCCATGTCCTGGTCTCTCTGTCCATGTGAATGTCCTTGTCTGTGTGTCTGTCTCCCCGTCCATCTTGGTGCCCATGTCCTGCTATCTCTGTCCATCTCCGTGTCCATCTCCGTGTCCATCTCGATGTCCAAATCACTGTCCTGGTCTCTGTATCCATCTCCTTATCTGTCTCAATGTCCATGTCCTGGTCTCTGTGTAAGTCTCCATGTCTGTTTTGATATCTATGTCCATGGCCTGGCCTCTGTGTCCATCTCGGTGTCTGTCTCGTTTCCCATGTGCATGTCTCTGCGTCTGTCTCTGTGTCCATCTCGCTGTCCATGTCCTGGTCTCTGTGTCCGTCTCTTTGTCCATGTCTGTGCCCTGGTCTCTGTGTAAGTCTCCGTGACCGTCTCCATATCCATGCCCATGTCCTGGTCTCTGTGTCCGTATCCGTGTCTGCCTCAATGTCCATGTCCTTGCCCCTGTGTCCATCTCGCAGCTATCTCAATGTTCATGTCCATGTCCTGGTCTGTGTGTCCGTCTCCATGTCCGTCTCGATGCTCATGTCTGTGTTCTGGTCTTTGTGTCATTCTCTGTGTCCATGTCAATGTCCATCTCCTGGACTCTTTGTCGGTCTCCGTGTCCATCTCAATGTCTATGTCGATGTCCTGGTCTCTGTGTCTCTCTCTGTCTCCATCTCGATGTCCATATCCATGTCCTGGTCTGTGTGTCCATCTCGATGCTCATGTATAGACATGTTCTGGTCTTTGTGTCATTCTCTGTGTCCATGTTAATGTTTATGTCCTGGGCTCTCTGTCCATCTCTGTGTCTGTCTCGATGTCCATGTCCTTGTCCTGGTCTCTGTGTCGGTCTCCGTCTCGGGGTCCATGCCCACATCCTTGTCTCTGTCTATCTTAATCTCTGTCTCAATGTAAATGTCCATGTCCTGTTCTCTGTGTGCATCACCATGTTCATGTCTTTGTCTCTGTGTCCGTCTCCTTGTCTGTCTTGATGTCCATGTCCTGGTCTCTGTGTCTGTCTCCTGGTCAGTCTCGACGTCCACGTCCTTTTCTCCATGTCCATCTCTGTGTCAGTCTCAATCTCCATGTCCATGTCCTGGCCCCTGTGTCCATCTCCTAGTCCCTGTGTCCATCTCCCTGTCCGTCTCGAGGTCCATGTCCATTTCCTGGTCTCTGTGTCCGTTTCTGTGTCCGTCTCATTGTCCATGTCCATGTCCTGGTTTTTGTTTCCGTCTCCGTGTCCGTCTCGATGTCCATGTCCATGTCCTGGTCTCTGTATCTGTCTCTGTGTCCATCTAGACCTTTTATAGAGGCCAGTACGTCCTGCATATGGAGCCAACTCTAGGGTCCCTATGTCACTCGGTGTCTGCCCTATGGAACCCTCTATAGAGCCCCTATCGTGCCCCCTATTGTCCCTGCGATGGAGCCATTTGTAGAGCACTTATTGCACCTTATGTACCTCGTATGGATCCCCCACCAGAGCTCCCATCTCGCTCTTTCTCTCCCCTATGGAGCACTCTATAGAGCCCCTAATATGCTCTCTATGTCCCTGCTATGCAGCCTCATATAGAGCACTTGTCCCTTTCTCTGCACCCTGTGCTGAGCCCCCTCTAAAGCCCCTATCGCACCCTGGGCAGACCCTATGGAACTCCCTATAGATATTTTATCGCTGCCAGCATGTCCCGCATATGAAGCCCCCTCTAGAGCCCCAATCTCGCTCTTTGTCTCACCTCTGGTGCTTTCTATATAGCCCCTATATCTCTTCTTATGTCCCTCTTATGGAGCCACTTACACAGCCCCTATTAAGCCCTCGATCACCTTTATGAAGACCCCTATAAAACTCCTATTGCTCCCCCTGTTTTCTTGCTATAGAGCTCGCTGTAGAGTCTCTGTCAAGCCCTGTGTTGCCCCATGGAACCACCTAGAGAGCTCCTATGATGACCAATAATTCCCACAAATAGAGCCCCCTCTAGAGCACTCGCTCTTTGTCTCCCCTATGGAGACCTCTATAGAGGTCTTATCACATTCCCTATATCCCGCCTATGGAACCCCATAGCAGATCATGCTTATGGAGCCCACTATAGAGCTCCTGTCGCACGCCCTAAGTTCCCACTATGGATCCCCCTGTAGAGCACTTACTGCGTGCTTTGTACCCTGTATGCAGCCCCCTCTAGACACTGTATCTCCCTTTTTGTCTCCCCTATGAAGCCCTCTAGAGAGCCTCTATCGTGCTCCCTCTGTCCCTCCTAAGGAGTCCATTATACACCCCATACAGCACCCTTTACAAATCTATGGAGCACACTATAGAGCCCATATCATGGCCCCTAACTTCCTGTTAGGGATCCTCCTGTAAAGCACTTATCGTGCCCTGTCTACCTCGTATGTAGCCCTCTAAAGAACTCCCATCCCGCCCTGTGTTGCCCCAATGGAACCCCCAAGAGAGCTCCTATAATGGCCAATAAACGCCACATATGGAGCGACCTCTAGTGCTACTATCTCCCTGTCTCCTATATGAAGTCCTCTTTAGAGTCCCTATTGCACTCCCTATGTCCCTCCTAAGGAGTCCCCATAAAGCCTCTTTCACACCTTGTATTGCCCTTACGGGGTTCCCTCCCGAACCCCTATACCGCTCTTTGTCTCACCTATGGAGCCCCTATGATGCTCCTTGTGTCTCTCATGCAGTCCCTTATACAGCCACTATCATGCCTTCTGTCGGGCTTCTAGAGACTCCTGTAGAACCTCTGTCGCGCCCCGTAAATTACTGCTATGAAGTCCCCTGTAGAGCACTTATTTTGTCTTGTGTACCCTGTATGCAGTCCCTCTAGAGACCCTATCACGTCCTGTGGTGCCCCAATGGAACCTCCTAGAGAACTCCTATCACAGCCCAAACATGGAATCCCCTCTGTCCATCACACTGCCTAAATCCCTGCTACGGAGCCCCCGGTATAGCAATTGTCATGCCATGTGTATCCTGTATGCAGCCTCCTCTAGAGCCCAAATTGCGATCTGTGTCGCCCCATGGAACTCACTACACAGCTATTATCATGGCCAATAAGTTCCGCATATGGAGCCCCCCCTCTAGAGCCCCTATCTCCCTCTTTGTCTCCATTAGGCAGACCCCTAAAGAGCCCCTATCACGCTCCCTATCTCCCTCCCATGGACCCCTTTATAAAGCACTTATCACCCCCGGTATCATGCTTACAGAGCCCCCTATGCAGCTCCTATCACACCCCCTAAATACTCGCTATAGAGTCCTTTATAGAGTACTTATCATGCCATATGGAACCACGAGAGCCCCTATCTCGGTCTTTCTCTCCACTATGGAGCCCTATTTAGAGCCCATATCACACTCTCTATGTCCCTCCTATGCAGCCCCCTATAAAGCACTTGTCTCTCTTCCTTTTACCCAGTATAGAGCCCCGGCTAAAGCCCCTATTGCATCCTGGGTAGACCCTATGGATTTCCCTATAGATATTTTATATTTGCCTGTATATCCTGCATATTAAGTCAACTCTAGAGCCCCTATGTCACTCTATGTCTCCCCTATGGAACTCTCTATAGAGCCCCTATCTCTCTCCCTAAGACCTTGATATGGAGCCCTTTGTAGAGCACCCTAAGCAACCCGTATGGAGCCCTCACTAGAGCCCCTGTCTCTCTCTTTCTCTCCCCTAATGAGGCCTCTACAGAGCCCCTATCATGCCCCCTAATTCCTTGCTATGGAGCCCCCTACAGAGTAATTATTGCACCCTGTGTCGCCCTTATGGAACAATCTACAGAGCCTCGATCGCGCCTCGCAAGTCCCTGCTATGCAACTGCTCTATAGCCCCTATAGCACACTGTGTAGATGCTGTTGAAACCCCCGTAGAGCTTTTATAGCAGCCAATAAGGGTCGCATTAGGAATCCACCTCTAGAGCCCCTATGTCACTATTTTTCTCCTATAGGGAGCCCTCTATAGAGGCCCTATCGAACCTCCTATATCCCTGTGATGGAGAGCCCTATAGAGCACTAATCACTTTCTCTGTATGCTGCATAGAAACCCCTCTATTGACCTAATTGCAACTTGTGTAGACCCTTTGGAACCACCTATTGTCCTTTTATAGCGGCTAGTTCGTCCTGCATATGGAGCCATCTCTAGAGCCCCTATGTGGCTCTCTGTCCACCCTATGGAACCCTCTATAGAGCCCCTATCATGCCCCTATGTCCTGCTATGGAGCCCTTTGTAGAGCAATTATTGTGCTTTGTGTACCCCATATGGAGGCCCCACTAGAGCTCCTATCTCACTCTCTCTTCCCTATGGAGCCCTCTAGAGAGACCCTACCATTCCCCCTAAGTCCCTGCTATGCACCCCTCTATAGAGCACTTGTGGCTCTCTCTGTACCCGGTATAGACCCCCCTCTAAAGACCTTATCGCACACTTTGTAGACCCTATGGAACACTCTACAGATATTTTAGTGCGCCAGTAGGTCCCGCATATGGAGCTACCTCTAGAGCCCCTATGTCATGCTTTTTCTCCCCTATGGAAACCCTTTATAGAGCCCCTATCGCACCTTGTCTCTCTTGCTGAAGCGAGTATAGGCCCCCCCATTGCTCCTATCGCACCTTGTGTAGGCCCTCCTATAGACCTTTTATAAAGGCCAGAACATCATATATGGAACATCTATGTTGCACTTTCTCTCCCCTATGAAACAACCTATAGAACCCCTAACACATCCCCTATACCCCCCGCTATGGAGCAATTATTGCACCCTGTGTACCCCGTATGGAGCCCCCACTAGAGCCCCTATCTCGCTCTTTCTCTCCCCTATGGAGCCCTCTATAGAGCCCATATCAGGATGTCTATGTCCCTGCTATGCATCTCCCCATAGAGCAGTCACTCTCTCTGTACCCTGTATAGAGACCCTTCTACAGCCCCTATCGCACCTGTGTAGACCCTGTGGAACCCCCTACAGAGCTGAGCTGGTTTGAGCTAGCTTTCCCAAGCTCTCCAACACTCAGTTTAAGCCCCTTTCCCAAAGCTTTTCACTTTTCAAAGGAAAAATACTATAGAAAAAACAAAATCACACTAAATATAATTATATGTATTTTTCTAAATATAAAAACTATATACAGCAAGGATATGCAAGGCAGCAAGGGAAGAGGGGAAGGGAAATGGGAGAAAGGACAAAAAGGAACTAAAACAAAACAGGCGTGCGCAGCTATAACACCTGGTAACTAACAAAGTAAAGAATCAACGAAATCTTACCACCTCCCCCGAGGAGAGCCAGACAGTCAAATCCGACCTGTTAAAAAATTTTCCGCAGGCTTCAGCAGCAGACAGGTCCAACTAAGGGACCTCCTGCTCCCCAGCCTTGCTGGAAGAAGAGAGCATGCTCTCTTATCTACACCTTATTTATATGTTGTTTTGCGTTAAAGGAAGATATGGAATACTTCCGTGGATCTTGACTGCCATTGTTAAGGAAGGCCTGTAAAGGCCATTTTTAAGGAGGATCAATCCACTACAAGGACTCATTGGCCACGGTAGGAGCCCCCTATAGAGTCCCTATCATGCTCCCTTACATTCCTGCTATGGGGCCTGACATATAGCGCCCTGTGTATTCCATACGCAGCCCCCTCTAGAGCTCCTATTACGCCCTCTGTCATCCCTATGGAACCACTTGTAGAGCTCCTATTGTGGCGAATAAGTCCTGCATATGGAGCCCCCTCAAGAGCTCCTAGCTCCTCTTTATCTCTTATATGATGCCCTCTATAGAACCTCTATTGCACTCCCTATGTCCCTCCTAAGGAGTCCCTTATAAAGTGTCTGTCGTGCCCTGTACTGCCCTTATGGAGCCCTCTCCCAAACCCCTATATCGCTCTTTGTCTCACCCATGGAGCCCTCTATAAAGCCCCTATGATGCTTCTTATGCCCCTCTTATGCTGTCCCTTATACATCTACCATTGTGCCTTTTATTGGGCTTCTAGAGCCTCCATAAATTGCGCCCCATAAATTCCCACTATGGAGCCTCCGGTATGGCAACTATTGTACCCTGTGTACCCTGTATGCAGCCCCCTCTAGAGCCCCAATAGTGCCCAGTGTCACCCCATGGAAACCCCAGACAGCTCCTATCATGGCCAAGAAGTCCTGCACACAGAACCCTGTCCAGAGTCCTTACCTCCCTCTTTGTTTCCCCCATGGAACCTTCTATAGAGATCCTATAGCCTACCCAATATCCCTCCCATGGAACCCTTTATTCAGGTCCTATTGCACCCTATAGCATAAGTATGAACCTCTATCATGACTCCTAAGTTCTCGCTATGGAGCCCTCTATAGAGTACTTACTGCACCTCGTATGCAGCCCTCTGAAGAACCCTTGTCACGCACTGTGTCAACCCCATGGAACCTCCTAGAGAGCTCCTATCACAGCCAGTAAGTCCTGCATATAAGGCCCTCTCCATAGCTCCCGTCTCCCTCTTTGTCTCCCCTGTGAAGCTGTCTACAGAGCCCGTATCATGCTAAGTATGTCCCTCCTTTGAAGCCCCTTCTACAGCCTCTATCACGCCCTGTATCATTCTTATGGAGCCCCCTCTAGAGCCCCTATCTCGCTCTTTGTTTCCCCTATGGAGCCCTCTATAGAGTTCCTATCGCATGCCCTTCGTCTCTCCTGTTGAGTACTTAAACAGCTTCTATCACACCCTGTATCGTGCTCATGCAGCCCCCTATAGAGTCTCTATCATGCCCTCTATGTTCCTGCTACGGAGCTCTCTGAAGAGCACGTATCATGCCTGGCATACCCTGTACGCAGCCCCCTCTAGAGTTCCTACCACCCCACTGGAACTCTTACAGAGCTCCTATCACGGCCGATGACTCCCACACATGAAGCCCCATGGTTTTTCTTGATTTCCACTTCTATATAGCTTACTTTGTTTTGACTCATTTTGGCTAATTTTTTGCTGGGTTTGGTCTTTCTCCACTGGTTTGTGCTGATTTTCAGTCATGAAGATGGCTAGAAATGTATTAAGTTGTAGACAAGAACAGGACAGTCTCTTCCTATGTTTATCCAATACTTGCTTTTGTCTGTTATTTTTATATCTGCTTGGTATTATCAAACAAAAGTACTCATTGCAGCAAACAGAATTTTTCCAACTCCTGCGTAGCTCAAAGAGAAGAGAGGTGCCAGAGAAGGTCGTATTAGCTAATGTCAACATTCTCAGCTTTGAGCAGGGTCCCTGGAAAGCAACAAAGTCTCTGAGAAGATGTGTGGATGAAGAACCGGACAAAAGCATCTTTGTAGGCAAGTCAGCGCTGTAAACACAAGAGTTCAGCCAGAAGACTAGTGGGAAAGGTGACAGTGGGAGACCACCACGTGAAGTCAAACGAGCAGCAGATGGACTGCAGTACTCCTAAAGGACACCAGATGGCAGCAGAGATCGTGGAATGGAGGAACTTATGTGACAATGTCACTTCTTTAATGGATGAGGGAAAGGCTGTTGGGTGTGGTGTACTTGGATTTCTCTAAAGCCTTTGACATCGTTTCTCACAGTGTTCTGCTTAAGGAATCGGCTGCCCTTGGCCTGGGCAGGCATAGCCTCTGCTGGGTAAAAAACTGGCTGGATGGCCAGGCCCAAAGTGCTGGTAAATGGAGTTAAATCCAGTTGAAACCAGTCATGAGTGGAGTAGAGAGCTGCCTGGCAGAGAAGGACCTGGGGGTATTGGTTGACAGCCGTCTGAATACGAGCCAGCGGTGGCCAAGAAGGCCCATGGCATCTTTGCCTGTGTCAGAAACAGCGTGGGCAGCAGGACCAGGGCAGTGATTGTGCCCCTGCACTCAGCATTGGTGAGACCACACCTCAGATCTTGTGTTCACTGTTTCCCCAGTCTATCAAGGTCCCTCTGGGTGGCAGCATGATCCTCTGGGGTCTCAGCCTCTCCTCCTAGCTTGGCATCAACAGCAACCTTGCCCAATGTCCAGATCCCGAGTGGAAAGGAAGAGGATCAGGCCAGCTGCTGACCCCAGGGCTGCAATGCTCATGCTCAGCCTCCATCAGCTGGTGGAGCACCCACGACATCTCTGGGCAACCTGTTCCAGTGCTTCTCCGCCCTCTCCTATGCTGCCATGGTTTGCTGCAGTGGGCAGGGAAGACATCTTCTAGGGCATGGGGTATCTCCGAGGACCAGGTGTTCCTGTAGCCACATAGGCGGATGCCAGGAGATTGCTGTGAGCAGAGCCTCTTCCTTTCCTATCCCTTCTCTGACCACAGGTGCCTGGATCATCCCATGGGAGTCCTACACTGGTGTGATGAAACAGACAGTGCGAGGCTTCACCCTGACCTGCAGCCACAAAGAGGGTGAAATTGTCATCACCAACTGGGGACTGTGTACAATCAGGAGATCATCTGCCTCATGGAGTGCCCGGCAGAGTTGGAGATGCATCTGCTTTGGCTGTACCTGGACTGCCAGGGAAGTCCTGCCAAGAATCATGGTAAGAAGGTGCCTGTGGCTGGCAGCCCCAGTGAAACACAGGTTTTAAGCTGAAAGAGGGAAGATTTAGATTGGATATCAGGAAGAAATATTTTCCTATGAGCGTTGGGAGGCCCTGGCACAGGTTGACCAGAGATGTTGTGGTTTGTGTTGGAAGGGACTTTTACAGGTCATCCAGTCCAACCCTCCTGCAGTAGCAGGGACATCTTTAACTTGACCAGGCGGCTCAAAGCCCTGTCCAACATTATCTTGAGTGTTTCCAGTGAAGGGGCAGCAAGCACCTCTCTGGTGCCTCACCACTCTCACAGGAAAACATTTTTTCCTAAGATGTCATCTCAATCTCCCCTCTTTCTGAGGAAAACCTTTCCCCCCTCATGCAGTCCCTGCACTCACCAATCAAGAGTCCCTCCCCAGCTTTCCTGGAGTCCTTTTCAGTATTGGGAGGCTCCTCTAAGAGGTCTCCCTTCTCTCCAAGCTGGAGAACCCCAACTCTCTCAGTCTGTCCTCAGATGGACGTGCTCCATCCCTCAGATCATCTTTATGGTTCTGTGAGAACAGTTGGGTGTTGTGAGAAGAGACCCGCTTGGTCTTATTGTGAGGCTGGTTCACAAAGACTGCACAATTGGAGTGTGGCCTGGTAAAATGGGAGAGGAAGGAGGCTTTTTCTGGGGACATTTATAGTCCAGCTGGCTCCATGAGGCCATCTAGCCCTTGGGATGCCTCAGTAACAAAAAAAATGACCAGCATGTGTTTCCTCACTCAGTGTGTGCTCCTGGGACCTGACCACAGAGCTCCAGGACCTGGAGACAGTGGTTTGACCATAGAAATGTTACACCTCTGGACAGGAGACGGGGTTTGAACACTAAACTTCTCTGGGTTAGTTAAATAGATTTTGCCACGCACCCTTCTGGGGCTGTTTTGGAGCCAGCAGTGGTTCAATCAACATCTCAAAACCATCACAGGCCCTGCCCCCCAGGAAAGGGTTCACCTGTTTTTAGAAGCAAGGGGGAACTTGTCCTGCACAGTGTGATTTAATCTTGTTTTAACCACAGCATCCTGAATAGAGCAGGCAGCAGCTTGCGCAACCAAAGTCAGTACTGGCTTTTTTTTTGCCTGCCCACCTTATCTCTCAAAACACCACATGGTGCTTCCTGCTGTCCCCTTCCTAGAACTGAAGAGTGGAAACTGAGGCCTCTTCTCTCACCTTCTGAGGTCTGTACGTTACTGCTTGCATTGTCTGTTAACTGATTTCTCTTCAGACTCATCTCTTTGTATCATCCAGTTTTCATAGAAACATATAATGGTTTGGGTTGGAAGGGAATTCAAAGCCCATCCAGTTCCACCACCCACTGGATCAGGGACCAAAGTGTTGGGCACAACCTACAGGGAACTCCAGGTCATCATGCAAAGTGGAAAGGAAGCAACATAGTAGACTCATAGAGTCATAGAATGACAGAATGGTTTGGGTTGGAATAGACCTTTACAAGTCATGCAGTTGAACCCTCCCGCAAGAGCAGGGGCATCTTTAACTTGACCAGGTGGCTCAGAGCCTTCTCCTCTCCAAGAAGAACAAGTCCAACTCTCTCAGCCTGTCCTCAGCTGGGAAGTGTTCTAGCCCTCGGATAAGTTTTGAGCCTGAATAATTTGAAGGAGACATGGTAAGTAAATTTCCTTAAACCAGGGCCAGAATTCATGCCCTCCTGTAGTCTCTTAAAGGTGCCAGACAGCCTCTTTCTTTCCCTGTGGAAAGTCCAAGAAAGATAAAAAGTGAGTCTAGGCTGTAATAGATGGGTTTCTGGTTCTCAGTGGCCACTGGACAGGACAGTGGAGTTTCAGCAGTTTCCACCCAGCAGTCAGCCGAAAGGGCACAGAGCAACACAAGTGTGAGAATAATGAGGAAGCCTGAACTGCAGGTACTAATATTTAACTAAAGAAAAGAATGTTCTAAAAGAAAGGCAGAAATGGAAATGCTCCTGCATCCCTGTCTGAACTAAATTCCTTCAGGTCCAGTGTAGATCCAGGTACCCGCACTAGAAAACCACCACTAATAAAAGCTTCTAAAAACTAAAATGATACAACGCTCCCTCTGTGCCTGCTATCCCCAAGCAGAAAAGTGTTACTTCTGCAGACAACAATATGATATGACCAGAGATGATATTGTTAAGTCATAGGAAATGTAAAGTCCAATTTGAAGTTTCTGAAGCTACCTTAGCAACTTGAATGCTTCAGTGTAAAGGGTACAGGAGGAACAGAGTGATCTGGTCCTCCACAGCTGAGGGGAGAGAGAAAGCTCTTATAGAAATAAGGAATAACAAAAGTTGTTCTAACAATCAATGAAGCTAACATAGACCAGAGTTCAGTATTATTCGCCGCCTGAGAAGACTTCCAGATGGTGTTAACTGAAATGTTTAATATTTTTTGGTAGCAAAGGTGACCTGTGATGTTTCAGTTATCCTCTTATGTGTTCTTCCTGGCTCTTCTTCAGCCCAGTGCTGGCTCACTGACCCTGTACCTGGAAAAGTAAACAATGCATGTTTAATATTCTTATTCATGTGCAGGGAACTGCTGCTGAGTTCCTGTTAATCTGGAATGGATTGGGAATTTGTAATTTTGGCTGCCTGATCCTCAAGATTCTCCCTCCTCCTTTTCACGTCTCCCTTTTGATATTTGCTGGCTTTTAGGATTCACTTGCCTCCTGAGCTCCCAGGGACTGAACGAGGCTTCTCTCACCTCAGAAGAGCAGCAGCTTGATACTCAGGATCATACTGAAGACGATGCTCTTTGTCAGCAGGAATCGCAAACCCCAAACAGCCATGAACAGCATCTTCACCTTCTCCATCTGAACAACTGCTTTAAAAAGAGAAGAGGGAAGAGAGTGGGGGCTTTGATATTATCCTCCACCCACCCCAAAAATGGAAAATCTACATATCGTGGCTCGGTGGGTGAGGGAAACAGGAACAAAGGAAAAGATTGTAGAGGAATGTATCAATCACTGGGAAGAGAGGACATGTCTGCCCAGTGAGGGATTTACTTCCTACGGAAATTCATCAGCAATTTTGTCTGTTAACCTGAAACAGCAGGCTGCTTCTCAGTGAGAGTTTCCAGTTCTGCCGTTTCTGCCCCAGAGAAAGCAGGATACCGTGGTCTGGTATTCAGTCCACAAAAAGTGCAGTCTATTGCTTAATACGTGCCTAGAGCTCCACAGAGATGATCCAAGGGCTGGGGCACGGACGAGGACAGGCTAAGAGAGTTGGGAGTTGTTCAGCCTGGAGAAGAGAAGACTCCAGGGAGACCTTAGAGCAGCCTCCCAGTACTGAAAGGGGTTCCAAGAAAGTTGGGGTGGTGCTCTTGCTCAAGGAGTGCAGGGACAGTATGAGGTGGAACAGCTTTCAGCTGAAAGAGGGGAGATTGAGATAAGACCTTAGGAAGATATGTTTTGCTGTGAGGGTGGGGAGGCCCTGGGCCCAGGTTGCCCAGAGAAGTGGTGGCTGCCCCATCCCTGGAGGTGTTCAGGGCCTGGTTGTATGGGGCTTTGAGCCCCCTGATCCAGTGGGAAGTATCCCTGCCTATGGCAGGTTTTTGGAACTGGATGGACTTCAAGGTCCCTTCTGACCCAAACCATTCTGTGATTCTATGATTTCTACACTAAAGACAATGCATTTCCATCCACTGTTACTGAATTCCTAATGAAGGAACCATGCTCTACTGTCCCTTTAGCCAACCAACCTTTGGCAGAGGCAACCGCAATGGTGCAAGCGCTGACTGTTTCCAATTCTTTAGGCTTCTCTTCTGTGGAAGGATTAAGAGACACCGTAAATTGTACCCAAACAATATAAAGCAAAACTTACACAGAACACACCTAGAACTCTTCTCACAGCAGTGAATGAGCAGGCCTGGAGAATCAGCCTCCCAGGCATGCATTCTGAAATGAAGAGAAAAATCAGCTTTCTTCATGCGATAGCAGAAAAAAAAACCCCAGGGTTGTTGAGTTTTCTTTTCTCTCCCTTTTCCAATGAACTTTCCAACAGGACAAAAGCAATTTAAAAAGCATTCAAATTAAACCAAAGGAATCTGTGGGAAAGCATCACGGCTTTTTTATTTTGTGTTTTCATAAATGTTACTTCAAGTTTTCCTCTCGCAGCCATCTATACTCATGTCCCTGGAATTGTTTAGGCTTAGACAAAGGTAGACTGGGTTAATATTGGAGTGGTTTCTGGTGGTGGGGCAGGGAATAGTTGGTTTTGTGTTTGTTTTATTTATTTTGAGAAGAAAATTCTAGGTGCTTAAATAGTTGAATTAAGATCATGTTACGAGGGCCTTTTGAGTATCTCATCTTCATCTCTCTAAGCACCCAAACACCTTTCCAACTGTACTGACTCACTCCTGCCATGTTCTCAAGGCAAGGAAAATCTTGACATATGCATCTCCCTGACTCCCTGTGCTTTTGGACCACAGCGCCGCACCTGGCAGAGTTATGCTGTCAGCAGCCTTGTTTCCCTTGTGCACTGTCTTGCAGGTCACCTCCGCATCTGGGTCCACTCCAGTTACCTTCATGGTACCATACATCCCCTCGGATGTGACAAGAGGTGCCTTCAGCTCATACACAAGGTTGCTCTGGGGCACATCCAGGCTGATGTTCTTAGGGTAGAAAGCCCTGGCCAAACAAGCCACGTTCAGTTTGTTGTCACGTTGTTTGGGTTCCTTTGATTTAAGCACAATGACTTCTGGGGCAGATTCATCTTGACTCTCTGAAAAAGAAGCAACATTTTGGGACGACTTTATTGTCTGCTTTTTCTAAGAGCTAAAAAAGCTAAATGCATTCAGATGCATTCCAGTCATGTCTGCCCTGACAGCTGAGTGTCTTTCTGCATTTATTCCTTCCTCCTACTTCCCAAAGAGCAGATCAAAGACAGAAAGGTAGTAAAGGCTGGAATTTTCATTGGAGCTTCTAATCCCTAGGGATCTAGAGGAAGCCACATAGATACTCCAAGGACTGGAGCAGCTTCCATACAAGGACAGGATGAGAAAGATGGTGTGGTTCAGTCTGGAGAAGAGAAGGTTCTGAGGAGACCATAGAGCAGCTTCTCAGTACTGAAAGGGTCTACAGGAAAGCTGGGGAGGGGCTCTTGGTCAGGGAGTGCAGGGACAGGGGAAGGAGGATGGTTTTCTGATGAAAGGGGAGAAAGAGATGAGATCTTAGGAAGAAATTTGTTACTGTGAGGGTGGAGAGGCACTGGCCCAGGTTGCCCAGGAACAGAGGGTAATTTGATGCCATTCCAACTCCCCTGTCATGGGCAGGGACATCTCCCACTGGATCATGGGGCTCAAAGTCCCATCTAATCTGGCCTGAAACACATCCAAGGATGGAGCAACCACCACTTCTCTGGGCAACCTATGCCAGGGCCTCCCCATCTTCACAGGAAGATATTTCTTCCTAAGATTTCATCTCAAACTCACCTCTTTCAGCCTAAAACCTTTCCCTCTCCTCTGTATCTTGGCTTCGTCTAATGAAAAGTGTACAGAGAATGACCAAAATAATTCCTTAGCTGTTCTCTTGCTGAATTCCCAGGAGGAGAAATCACAAAAAGTGATTAAGTGTTTAAGATATGTTTTCTACACCTTTTGTGCTTGGAGATCCTCAGAAGGATCAGATCCTGCAGTGTTCTTAGCTATTTAAATCCTTTGGAGTATATTCCATAGTGGAAAAAAATTCCACTACAAATAGTCAGGATCCCAGCACTCTGGAAACCTGGAAAATCTATTCCTATCTTTGGAGGAACCAAGAGTTTCTAAAGCCTATAGTGTGTGGAAAGACTTTTTTTCCCCTTTTTCCTGAAGAACAGGACTCACGACACACCCGTTACTGATATAACAGGTCTGAAACTCAGTTTGGGTTAAAACACGTGCAGGAGACTTTCTGTGTAGAAACTGAACCTCAGTAAGGGCTGCTGTGTTCATCTGGAAAGGCAGCACCATTACTTAGACTTTCATCCATCAACATTTTTGTTGACTGATTGTTCATAGAATCACAGAATGATTGAGGTTGGAAAAGACCTTTAAGCCTGCTAAACCATGTCTTCAAGTGCCACATGGGTTTTGATCCCCTCCAGGGATGGCGGCTCTACCAGTGCTCTGGGCAGCTGCTTCCAACATTTCACCACTCTGTCAGTAAAGAAATTTTTCTTAATATCCAATCTCAACCTCCTCTGGAGCAACTTGAGTCCACTTCTTCTTGTCCTATCACTTGTTACTTGGGACCAGAGACCAGCAGCCATCTCACTCCAGCTTCCTTTCCAGGAGCTGCAAGGAGTAATGAGATCTTCCCTCAGCTTCCTGTTCTCTAGACTAAACAGCCACAGAGCTCTCAGTCACTCTCAGAACCCCCAGGCTCCAGAGTCTTCCTCAGCTCCATTCCCTTATCTGAATGCTCAGTCTTAAACAAGACTGACTCCCACATGGAGCCCTGGGGATCACCACTTGTGACCGGCTGCCAAAAGGATTTCACTCCATTCCGCACAGCGCTTGCTCTCCTACTTCGGCAAATGATGTTCTCAAAATAGCATCTTTGGACTCCCTGCTCCCAAAGGAACTGGAGCTGCACCCATCTACCCCAAAACAGGTGTGTAAAGCTTTAAAGGCATCACACGGGGCTCACAGATGTGAGCAAGCACCTAGGGGAGTCCCACGGGTGGCTGGGGAGTGCATGTGCTGGTTCAGGTGCAACTGAGTACTTTAGGGCAATAAACATGAACAGAAAAAGTTCCCTCAGCTTTCATGCTATCATACAAAAACTGGTGAAGAGGGTCTGACCTTACAAAGACCATGCTTAGCAGTCAGTTCTAAATGTAAAAGGCGTGCTCACATTTCAAGCAGTTGCTGCAAAAACTGATACACTCTGTTTTTCCATAGGAACTGCTTTCTCCTGCAATTCTTTATATCTCCTTTTTTTCCTTTCCACACACCTCAATGTCACAAAAGAGCAAGAAAGAAACTCCCTTCTCCTCATACTGAAGCTGGGCCAAGATACGATCCCACCTGGGTTTAAACAACAATCTTACATTTAGCAGTGTGGCTGCAAGATGTGGTCAGGGTCTGTGGAGCAATGCTGATGCACACAGCTGGGATATTATCTTTGTTGGTCCTGAAAAGCTCTGTCTACTAAATGTGCACTGAGGACTCAAGCACTTGGTTGGAAAATGCACATTCAAGAGCTCTGAGGCAGCAGAGATTTCTCATCCTGCTGTCACATCACACAGTCCCTCTGTCCACCCACCACAAACATAAGAAATAAATACATAACAGCAAAACAAGTGGAACTTACTTGGGCCAACTGAAAGAGGGATCCCAGTTCCAAACACGAGCTTGTCTGTTGCCACGCTGTTTGCACGCAGGCAGATAAACTCACTTCCCTCACCGTGATCTAAAGGGGTGTAAAATCAAGGAATGAAAAGCCAGTGGTTTGTCCAAAGGATTCATAAATGGGTTGGCATGGGAATGCTCCAGAGTCACCACTGTTTCCAAAACCACGAGGGGAGAAAGCGCTGATCTCCTAGTAGGGGGATTTCAATCAACTTAATCCCAGCCAAAGCCTTTAAACCCATCTTCTCTTAGCTCAGCAAGTGATGTACTTCCAGAATCAATACTCACAGGAGTTCTGCCTTTCCCTTCTTCAACACATCATTCCCTTTTTCCTCAAAATATATTGCTCCTTTGGCAGGCTCGGGTTTTTGTATGAGTCCTCACAGTGCTTGTGGCACTGTGCTACCCCAAGTTCTCAACACAGTGATAGACTTTGGTACAAGAAGTGCCTCTTCCTTCCCTTTTACTGTGCAGGATTTCATGTGAGACAGTCATGTACCCTACACACCCCGTGAAAAAATCACAGAGACTTCAAAATAAGGACTGGGCCAAAAGAGCGTGTTTGTACCTGCTTGGGACCTGTAAGATTATAGTGAAGGATTATAATGTTGCTCTGGGCAGGCTGTGCTGGTTTTGGCTAAAGTAGGATCAGTTTCTAATTCAGCTCAGTCTAGTCTGAGTAACTTCATTCCCTGACAGTTAACTGCATGTTTTTCAGACAGGGTTTCTCCTAAGAAGTGATCACACGGGGCACTGGGATGCAGAAAGGCCATTGCTTATCCTTATTCCTATGGAAAACCAAGGCCATCCTGGAGATGATGGAGCCGTAAGGGAAAGTGATGGAAAAGAGTGGCACCTACAGGGAGGGGTGGACAGGACAGGTGACCCCAAACTGACCAGCAGAGGATTCTATCCCATATACCTCACACTGGGCATAAACCTGAGGGATCACAATGGCTATGCTCTCTTTCTTCCTCGATGGCCAATATTCAGTGAGGACCTCGTCTGTCTGTTTGTTCCTGATCCCAGGTCTCTGCATTCCTGAATCCAGTTCCTGAGCCCAGCTCCCTCCCATCCCAGATGTTTTCCTTTGGTTGCTTTGCAGTTACTCTGGTGATAGAGTCATCGTGGGGAGCACAATTTCATATATTTTTATGTATTTTATTATTTTCTTATTAATTGTATTTTCTTCATCATCATTATTATTATTTATTATTATTTGATTAAACTTTTAGTTTCCAACCCACAATGCTTTTACTCTCATTTCGCTTTCCCTGGCTGGGGGGAGGAAGGGAACTGGTACCAACTACTTGTGCCTGGCTGTCCATCAAACTGGGCTCAGTCTGAACCAGGTCAAAGGCTCAGATTTCAATCTAAGGAAGAAGCAAAAGCTGGTTTGAGTATTATTCTACAGCTATCAGCGAAACTCTTCAGACCACTGACTGCTAAAGAAGCAGAGCTGTGGGGCGTGGGTATTGCCTGACTGTTACTGAAGATGTTATGAAAGATAAGCCTTAGGTTTAAAAACTCAGAAAGCCAAACTGTGTCCTGGGCTGAATCCAAAGCAGTGGGATCAGCAGGGCGAGGGAGGGGATTCTGCCCCTCTGCTCCACTCTGGTGAGACCTCAGCTGGAGCCCTGCATCCAGTTCTGGAGACCTCAGCACAAGAAGGACATGAATCTGCTGGAGCAGATCCAGAGGAGGCCATGGAGATGATCTGAGGGCTGGAGCACCTCCTGTATGAGGACAGGCTGAGAGAGTTGGGGTTGTTCAGCCTGGAGAGGAGAAGGTTCCGGGAAGATCTTAGAGCAGCCTCCCAGTACCGAAAGGGGCTACAGGAAAGCTGGGGACTGCTTGGAACATTCTCAAGGAACCTACAGGACCCCAGTGGGGTGGTGAGCAGGGTCAGACTGAACCCTGCTGTGCTCGTAACATGACAGTCCCCAGGCCCTGTGCAGGGGCAAGAGTGGGGCAGAGGGTGGGTACAGAGACACCCTTGAGGGGGTCCCTGCTCCAGATCCTTGACCAGTTTGACCATTTGGAGGTTGCAGCCTTGGTCAGGTGCAGGGCACACACCTTGTACACGTGTGAGACATGGACACATGTGTGGCCTCCCGAGCACCCCTTCCCACACCCTCTTTTCTCACAGCAGTTCTGGATCCACCAGAAATTCTGGCAGTGCGTGGATCGACCTGGTTTCCTGTTGCCAGAGGGAAAGAAGCACGTGCTTCTCTGGGGGTGCTCAGCAGTGGTATGGGATGGCATGGGATGGGTTACGATTGTGAATATGGCAGAGATGGGATGGGGGAGGAATTAAGATGAGATAGGATGGCAATGGGATTGGGGTGAAGATCAGGATGGGAATGGGGATGAGCATGGGGGTGGGATTGGGATCACGGAATCACAGATTGTCCTGAGCTGGAAGGGGACCCACGAGGATCATTGAATCCAACTCCTGCCCCTGTACACGAAAACCTGAAGGGACAGGGCCTGATCAATAGGCCTCAAATAAGTGACCCAGGGACAATTTGTATTGTGTTGTTGTGTGCACTTTTAAATCTGTAACTTCTCACAGTTGCATTATCAGTAAAATTGTCATATGCTATTCTCAACCACTGGAATTGTACCACTTTAATTGTAGTTTCACAAGCAGGAATATCATATGAAACAGAAGAAAGCTCTTTAAACAGCCTCCTTAGTTTAGAGATAAGATAAATCCAGCTGCCTTCTTTCCCACTTCTTCTATAGTTCTGGCCAGACTCCAGGACGGAGGGCAACAAAGCAGCTGAAACCAGAGTTCCCGGTTTTAGAATCATCTAAGTTGTTTTACATTACAATATAAAAGCTGGACCCTCTTCCAGCGATCTCTGAGACCCCATCCACAGGCAGAAGCAGAAGGGGCTCCCCAGAACTGTGGATCTGGATGATAATAATAAAAGGGCAAATAGTGATCTGTTCTTTCTTTTCTTAATTCCCAATTGTTTAGGCTCTTCAGATCTGATCTAGATGATGATGATAACAAAGAGTTGGTTATGTGTCTCTTTTAACTGCTGTGCTTGTAGTCTTTTTATAATGATTAGATGTATCGTCTTTAAAGTTGGTATTGTTAACTTGTTAATTACTACTAATCATTTGTCACTTTTCTTGTTTTAACAAGTTAAGTAAAACTTGATTTCACAGAGTATTCAAGAGTTTGGGCTTTTATGCTGATTACACTCTGTGGTTTTTGAAGTGTGGTAACACACAACCCCAACGCTCACACCAAGGCCAATGCTTCTGGAATATTGTCTGGATTGGCATCATGACTGTTTCCCTGAGGAGCTGTTTCAGAGTTCCAACAACCTTTGGGTGAAGAACCTTTTCCTAATGTCCGACCTATCCCTCCCCTACGATCCAGGTGCTGCTTTATTTGATGTTGCATTGACCCTGTATACCTTCACTTTGGTGAGAAAGGTATCACAGTATCACAGTATCACAAGGTTGGAAAGGACCTCCAAGATCATTGACTCCAACCTATATCCCGACACTAACACCAACACTAACACCATCATCTAAACCATGGCACTCAGTGCCTCATCCAGTCTCCCCTTAAACACCTCCAGGGTCAGCGACTCCACCACCTCCCTGGGCAGCGCATTCCAATGGCCAATCACCCTTTCAGTGAAGAACTTTTTCCTGACATCAAGCCTAAACCTCCCCGGACAAAGCTTGAGTCCATGCCCTCTAGTTCTGTCACTGATCACCTGAGAGAAGAGACCAACCCCTGCCTGTCCACAACCTCCTTTTAGGTAGTTGTAGAGAGCAATGAGGTCTCCCCTGAGCCTCCTCTTCTTCAGACTAAACAGCCCCAACTCCCTCAGTCGCTCCTCATAGGGCTTGTGCTCCAGCCCCTTCACCATCTTCGTTGCCCTCCTCCGGACACACTCCAGCATCCTGACATCTTTCCCAAACTGGGGGGCCCAGAACTGTACACAGTATTCAAGGTGAGGCCTGACCAGTGCCGTGTACAGGGTGACGACAACTTCTCTGGTCCTGCTCGCCACACTATTCCTGATGCAGGCCAGAATGCCATTGGCCTTCTTGGCCACCCGGGCACACTGCTGGCTCATGTTGAGCTTCCTGTCAACCAGCACTCCCAGGTCCCTTTCTGCCTGACTACTCTCCAGCCACTCTGTCCCCAGTCTATAGCTCTGCATGGGATTGTTGTGTCCAAAATTAAGTACCCGACATTTGGACTTATTAAACATCATCCCATTGGAATCGGCCCATGTCTCCAGTCTGTCCAGGTCCCTCTCCAGGGCCATCCCACCCTGTAACAGATCAACCCTTCCTCCCAGCTTGGTATCATCTGCAAACTTGCTGATGATGGACTCAATCCCCTCATCCAGATTATCAACAGGACCGGATCCAACACCGATCCCTGGGGGACACCACTGGTGACCGGCTGCCAACTGGATGAGACACCATTCACCACCACTCTCTGGGCTCGGCCATCCAGCCAATTCCTAACCCAGCACAGAGTGCTCCCGTCTAAGCCACGGGCTGCCATCTTCCCTAGGAGTCTACTGTGGGAGACAGTGTCAAAGGCCTTGCTGAAGTCCAGGTACACCACATCCACAGCCTTCCTCTCATCCACCAGGCGAGTCACATGGTCATAAAAGGAGATCAGGTTGGTCAGGCAGGACCTGCCCCTCCTAAACCCATGCTGGCTGGGCCTGATCTCTTGGCCGTTCTGCAGGTGCCACATGATTGCACCCAGGATTATCTGATCCATAATTTTACCTGGGACCGAGGTCAGGCTGACAGGTCTGTAATTACCTGGATCATCCTTACGGCCCTTCTTGTGGATGGGCGTCACATTGGCCAACTTCCAGTCTTCCGGGACCTCTCCGGTGAGCCAAGACTGCTGAAAGATGATGGAGAGCGGCTTAGCAAGCTCATCCGCCAGCTCTCTCATCACCCTAGGATGGATCCCATCCGGCCCCATAGACTTATGAAGGTCCAAGGGGCTCAGCAGGTCTCTAACTTCCTCCTCATGGATTGCAGGAGGGCCATATTTCACCCTGTCCTCATCAACCACTTCAGAGGACCAACTGTCAAGCGAACAGACTTCCTTACTGTTGAAAACTGAGGCAAAGAAGGCATTAAGTACCTCAGCCTTCTCTGCATCTTTGGTTACTATATTTCCCTCCACATCCAACAAGGAGTGGAGGTCGCTGCTGCCCTTCTTTCTACCACTGATATATTTATAAAAACTCTTCTTATTATCCTTAAGAGAAGTGGCCAATTTGAGCTCCAGTTGGGCTTTTGCTTCCCTGATTTTTTTCCTACACGACTTAACAACATCTTTGAACATGACCTGGCTTACATTCCCTTCTTTCCAACGGCGATACATCCTCTTTTTCTTACTTAGTTCCTTCAGAAGCTCCCTACTCATCCAGGCCGGCCGTCTGCCCCTACGACTCTTCTTACAGCACATGGGGACAGCCTGCTCCTGCACCTTCAAGATTTCATTCTTGAAGTGCATCCAGCCTCCCTGGACCCCCTTGCCACTAAGAGCTATTTCACAGGGTACTTTCCTGATCAGTTCCTTAAATAATCCAAAATCTGCCCGCCGAAAGTCCAGCATCGATGTCCTGTTCCGGACTTTTCTTGTTACATTGTTTACAGAAAACTCAATTATCTCATGATCACTACACCCCAGACAGCCTCCAACAACAACATCACTCACCAGCCCTTCTTTATTTGTAAACAGCAGGTCAAGGAGAGCCTCACCCCTGGTGGGCTCACTCACCAGCTGTGACAGAAAGTACTCCTCAATACACTCCAAGAACCTCCTGGACTGCCTCCTCTCGGCAGGGTTAAGTTCCCAGCAGATATCCGGAAGGTTAAAGTCTCCTAAAAGAACAAGGGCAGCCGATCTAGAGGCAGCCTCCAGCTGCTTAAACAATAGAAGATCCATCTCCTCCTCCTGGTCGGGCGGTCTGTAACATACTCCAACCAGGAGGTCAGACTTGACTGCCCCTCTGACCCTTACCCACAGGCACTCAATCTGGTCATCACCGATCTCGACTTTGACAGCATCCAGGGTTTCCTTAGTATAGAGGGCCACCCCTCCAGCCCTCCTCTCGTGCCTGCCTCTCCTAAAGAGCCTGTAGCCTTCCATAGCAGCACTCCAGTTATGAGAGTCGTTCCACCACGTTTCCGTGCTAGCAACTATGTCATAGCTCTCCTGCTGAACCAGGACTTCCAGCTCCTCCTGTTTGTTCCCCATACTGTGTGCGTTTGTGTACATGCACTTCAGTTGGGTTACTGACGACACCCTTTGAGATGGCTCATCCTCCACAGGAACATCTTTGGTGAGCCTAGTAACTCCCCCCTCCCCCTTCCTACCTAGTTTAAAGCCCTCTCTACAAGCCCTGCCAGCTCCTGGGCTAGGATCCTCCTACCCTTTGGAGTTAGACGAGACCCATCTGGGTCAAGCAGGCCAGGTGCCATAAAGGTTTCTCCATGATCATAGAACCCAAAATTCCTCTGCCGGCACCAGCCCCTAAGCCATTTATTAAGAGCGTAGATTCTCTTGTTCCTTTCAGTATACATCTCTGCCACCGGAGGAACCGAGCAGAACACCACCTGTGCTCCTGCCCTATCCAGTGACCGTCCCAGCTCCTGGAATTCCTTTTTAACAACCCTTGACCCTCTTTTAGCTAGTTCATCACCGCCAGCCTGGACCACCAGAAGCGGGTAATAATCTGATGGTTTAATTAGGTCCAGGAGTCTCTTAGCGATGTCGCCTACCCGGGCTTGGGGAAGGCAGCAGACTTCCCTATGAGTTGGATCCATTCTACATATAGGTCCCTCCATCCCTTTCAGAAGGGAGTCACCCACTACAACTACCCTCCTTTTCTTTTTCTTACTTGAAGTCCTGACCTGTCTGACAGGCAATGTGAAGTCATTAACCTCCTCAGGTGAGTTCTCTGTGATACTGTCCTCCACCTGACCATCAAATTCCAGTACCCCAAACCTGGTTTGTATGGGCAGCGGGAAAGGTGGCATCCGAAAGGGAGGTCTATAACCCCCACGAGAGCAGACCTGCTCCCAGTCCTCCTTACCAACCAGGTCACTCCCCCTATCCTGTTGATGAGCAATATGGTGTTCCTCTGCCTCCTGGGGAGGATTACTGGGAGGAGAGAGGGTTCTACTCCACCAGTCTACCTCCCTTTCACTTTCACGGATACTCCGTAGCCTCTCTACCTGATCCTTAAGATCTGCGACCATAAGAAGCAGATCTTGAATCTGTTCACACCTCACACAGTCGTTTTTTGTATGGTCCTCAGGAACCACAAGCAAGCTGAGACATTCCTTGCAGTCCTGAGTCTGGGCAGCCGTATCTCTTAATAGAGGCTCAGTTTGGATAGCGACACTCCTGGTAGCAGAGGTTTTGCCACGCCTGGTCACCATTGCTGCAGAGGAGTGGGAAAGCCAACCACCTTCCAGAGAGAGTGCCTGCTTGCCCTGCCTGCGCAAACTGCGACCCTGTTTGCCCGCTCCTGTTCGCCGCGCTCCAGTCGCTGGCGCTCCCAGGAAGATGTTTAAATGCCCTGCGGCTTCTTCCAGGACCGTCCCCCGCGTGGTCGGCCCACGTGACAGTTGCCGCTTCTGGGGTTCAGAGAGAGTCGACCTGCCGGGCCTGAGCTTTTGCCTTTCACCAGGAACTCTCCACCCGCCCAGACTGAGCACCCGGCTGCAGTACTGACCGTTCCTGCCGCCAATCGCGGTGTTCAGCTCTGTTTGTCCTTGAGTGTCTTCAGTGACCACGCTTGTGTGCTTCGAGTGCTGTGTCCAGTGTTGGGCTCCAAAGGACAAGAGGGACTGGGAGAGATGGCACAGAGTTCAGCCAAGGGCCAACACAATGGGGAAGGGAGTGAAAAGCCTCTGCAATGAGGAGCGGCAGAGAGACAGCACTGTTCAGCATGGGGAGGAGAAGGCTCAGGACATCTTCTCCATCTATATCAATATCTGAAGGGAGGGTACAAAGATGATGGAGCCCAGGTCTTTGCTGTGGTGCCCAGGGTCCATGCGGCTCAGGGTGATCCTCCTTGTGATATCACCAGTCCCTCTATGAAATTATGTAAGGTGGGCAACTAGAGTGTCCAGCTTCACGTTCTGCCAGTGGCAGACAAGATGTTGAGTCCTGAGGGCAGAACACGATCCTTTGAGTCCTGCCAACAGCACCAGACATCATGACCTGCCAAAAGCAGAGCAGCCCCCGTGGCCCAGCAGTGCAAGCCCCTGAGCGCTTGAGTCCCGCCTGCAGCCCATCCAATTCTGCCCGCAGCAGGGGAACATCCAGTGCCACCAGAGCGGAGAGGACAGCACCTCCTGGCACCCAAAATGGAGGCATCTGGGCATGAGGTGTCCTGGTGGGGGGGTCCCCTGCCCCATCTGCTTAGGTCACCTCCAAGAGCCCGCTGTAGGGCTGTGCTGGCATGCCTTCTGCCAGGGCTGCACTGAGTGCTGGGCTGCCAGCGCTGTCCCTACCATGTGCCCGCTCTGCCAGCGCCTCATCCAGGCCAATCCGCTGCCTGGCACTGGAGGAGGCCTGTGCTGGGGCGGCCCAACAGCCTCGACGCCACTCGACGCAACCCTGCAGCCCCAGAGCCTCCTGCTGCCACAGAAGATTCCCAGCTGAGGCAGAGGAGCGCAGCCCCACTGTGCCCCGGCAGCGTGGCCGGAGCCTGCAGGAGCAGAGGGTCGGCGCTGGGCCCTGCTGCTCGCAGGACATCGCCCTGCAGCCCTGGGCCTGGCTGCACAGGAGGATCTGGGAGGACGAGCCGGGCTCAGGAGACCGCACGCGCCGCCACTCTCTGCGTCGGGGCGGGGTGGTCGGGCCCCCAGGCCCCCTCTGTAACAAAAACCCAGGGGATGCCGAGAGCTTCCCAGAAGCAAATTCCCTCTTTCTGGGGCCGGGCTCTTTGTTTCGCTTCAGCACGAACACTGCCCCAGTCTCCAGTAGCATTCTGCTGCCCCGTCCCATCGCAGGGTAGAACCAGTCTTGAGATGGACTGGAGGGAGATGGGGCTGTTGGTGGTGGAGGCTTTGCGAGTGAGGGCTGTGCGGGGAAATGCCTGCTGGGGCAGCGGGACTCAGCCGCACCAGCAAACTCAGGGCAAACTCGCCTGGGGGCTGCAGCTTCCCAGCAGGGACCGCTTCCAAAGCCTGAGTTTCTGGGAGGCTTCTGGTCACCCTGCCATCTCCTGCTGTGCAGGTACTGCTGCCATGTTCTCCGCTCAACATAGAATCATGGAATGCTTTGGGTCGAAAGGGACCTTAAAGCCCAGCCAGTTCCAACTTCCTGCCATGGGCAGAGACACTTCCCACTGGATTAGGGTGCTCAAAGCCCCATCCAGCCTGGCCTTGAATACCTCCAGGGATGGGGCAGCCACAACTTCTTTGGGCAACCTGGGCCAGGGCCTCATTATACTCACAGGAAAACGTGTCTTCCTAAGATCCCATCTCAACCTTCCCTCTTTCAGCTGAAAACCTTTCCCACTCATCCTATCCCTACACTCCCGGGTTCAAGAATCCCTCACCAGGTTTCCTGGAGCCCCTTTCAGTACTGGGAGGCTGCTCTAAGGTCTTCCCAGAGCCTTCTCTTCTCCAAGCTGAACAACCCCAACTCTCTCAGCCTGTCCTCATAGCAGAGGTGCTCCAGCCCTCGGATCATCTTCATGGCCTTGTCTGGACTCGTTCCAACAGTTCCCTGTCCTTCCTGTGCTGAGGACTCCAGAACTGGATGCAGGGCTCCAGCTGAGGTCTCACCAGAGTGGAGCAGAGGGGCAGAATCCCCTCCCTCACCCTGCTGGTCCCTCTGCTTTGGATGCAGCTCAGGACATGGTTTGGCTTTCTGGGCTGGGAGCACACGTTGCTGGCTCATGTTGAGCTTCTCATCCCCCAGAACCCCAAGAACTTGTCCTCAGGACTGCTCCCAATCCATTCTCTGCCCAGACTGGATTTGTGCTTGTGGTTCCCCAACCCAGATGCAGGACTTTGGCCTTGCAGAACTCCATGAGGTTCACACAGCCCCAACTCTCCAGCTTGTCAAGGTCTCTCTGGATGCCATCATTTCCCTCCAGCATTTTGACTGCACCACACAGCTTGGTGTCATCTGCAGACTTTCTGAGGGTGCCCTCAATCCGACTGTCCCTGTCTGCAACAAAGAACTGACTGCTCAACACTCTGGTTTTCTCACCCTCTCCTCCTATGACAGATGCTTCAATTCCTTAATGATCTGGGCCTTGGAGAGAAATATTAATTATACAGTTCGAGGTGGAATTGGTGCATGATCTCTTAAATTATTGAGCTGAAGAAGAAAGGGTTGTCGAAAATGAGTGAAGGCGGGGAACATTAATCCTAGATTGAGGTGGTGGATAGAGGAACGTTGTTTACTGTGAGTTGAGATGAAGGTAGAGGGGCCCATTTCAATGATGATGCTCAGTGGCAGAGTGTAGGTAGAGTCATGATCCGTGTGCGTGGTCAGGGACAAGTGGAGCTGTCTTCCTGGTACATAGTATTAGAGTCATCTCACCCAGCTTCCAGTGGCTGCATTTCACTCAATCTGAGTGTTGTTGAGAGAGAGTCACAGAACCATCTGGTTGGAAAAGACCTCTGAGATCATCAAGTCCAGCCGTACCTGTCTCCTTACTAAACCATGTCCCTAAGAAACTCAACTACCTGCCTCTTAAAGACCTCCAGGATGGCAACCCAACCACTTCCCTGGGCTGCCTGTTCCAATGTCTGACCACCCTTTCAGCAAAGAAATTTTTCCTAATGTCCAGTCTGAATCTTCCCTGGCGCAACTTACAGCCATTTCCTCTCCTCCTACCATCTGTCACTTGGGGGAAGAGTCCAGCACCCACCTCGCCACAACCTCCTTTCAGGCAGTTGCAGACAGTGATGATGTCTCCCCTCAGCCTCCTCTTCTCTAGGCTAAACAACTCCAGTTCCCTCAGCCACTCCTCATAGGACTTGTTCTCCAGCCCCTTCATCAGCCTCATTGCCCTTCCCTGGATGCACCCCAGCACCTCAATATCCTTCTGGAAGTGAGGGGCCCAGAACTGAACACAGTATTCATGCCCCAAGTGCGATTGACTGAGCTATTTTGCATGTCTAAAATATCTTGGGAAGTGATAAATTTATTCTTACAACCACTTGTTTCTCTGTGATGAATACAGAGGGGACACAATGAGTAACTTAGATGCCAAGAAAAAAAATCTGAACTAGTGTTGATGATTATATGTTCAAACTCATATGTCTTGGACACAATATCCATATTTGAGCATAAGAAAAACTGGTATGACATATAGTGACTGTCCCATAGTTTGAGTCATAGTCGGCACCAGGTGTGTTCTCCACACTGCAGTTGTCTGTGGGGAGATGATGTGAGGAAATGGAGGATGTTGAACCTTTGGGCTTTTCAGGAAGTCAGTTTGTGTAGGGTGGCTCAGTCCCCCTCCACCATCGTGGTTCCTAGCCCACACAGTGAGGAAGAGTCACACAAAAACATCAATGTTTTCAGTTTGGTGTCAGGTGACACCACCTTGATGTCTTTTGAATGCTGCATTTTGTCCTTCTCTGCTCCTTCATCACCGGGTAACCAAACCACCCTGCAATTGCTATAAATTAAAAATAGCATTGCCTGCATCTACCACTTTTATGGTAGATTAAGGCAATAATACAATTCTTTTATTGAAACATTTGTATTGTAAGAGTCCTTTTAACTCAAATCACTCAATCCCAGATATATTTTTAATAAACTTTTAGCAATTTAAGGCAGGATATTTTCTTACGAATATCAAGGACCAGCTGTCCCAAACACATTAACTGCCAGTTTAACGTTTCCTTGAAAACCAGGACTACTCTGGACATAAAATTATTTATATTTCTAGCATCTTCATCCTCTAGAAAAATGAGTCTCTGATGCGCAATGTATGCTGACCACCCAGAAGAAACAGTAATGCATACAGTCGACATGAGGACAGAGATAACAATATAGGTAAGATATTTTTAGGGATTTTGCAAAAGAAAACTATTCCCCAGTTCAGCTTCTGATATGGTCTCACTAATGGCTTCACAGAATGGTTTGGGTTGGAAGGGACCTCAAAGCCTATCCAGTTCCAACAACCTGCTATGGGCAGGGACACCTCCCACTGGATCAGGGGGCTCAAAGCCCCATCCAACCTGGCCTTGATCACCTCCAGGGATGGGGCAGCCACCACTTCCCTGGGCACCCTGGGCCAGGGCCTCCCCACCCTCACAGGAAATGGTTTCTTCCTAAGATCTCATCTCAACCTCCCTTCTTTCAGCTCAAAACCATACCCCCTCGTCCTATCTCTGCACTCCCTGGTTCAAGAGCCCCTCCCCATCTTTCCTGTAGGCCCCTTTTAAGTTCTCATTACTTGGAAAGTAACAATAGTGCTCTTTGGAGTGAGATACTCTGGAACTTTCCCCCACTCATGGACAAACACTACAAGGCTGACAAGGAACAGGCATCTGGTAATGAGGAGGAGGGAGAATGAAAAAATAGAAAAGCCCTAAAAACATCATAAAAAGCTCCAGACTCTTTAGAGAACAGATGTTTCTGCACTGAAGCCTTCATGGACACCTAGGACAAACAGAAAGTAAAAACCTCATTGTCTCTGTTTCTTTGTAAACACACAGCTTTCATAAATACACTTTTATACTGCAGAAATTAAGAGAGGGACACACACTGAAGAAAACCATTAGGAGGCAGAGATCCTGAGATCACAGAATCATGGCATGGTTTGTTTTTGAAGGGACTTTTAAATCCCATCCACTCCAACTCCCCTGCATTAAGCAGGGATATCCTCAACTCGATCAGATTGCTCAGAGCCCCATCCAAAACTGACCTCAAATATTTCCAGGGATGGGGCATAAACCATCTGTCTGGGTAACCTGTGCCAGTACCTCACCACCTTCAGTATGAAAAATCTTCCTTATATCTAGTCTGAATCTCCCCTTTTTTACATTAAAATCATCACTGCTTGTCCCATCGCAACAGGCCCTACTAAAAAGTTTGTCCCCACCATTCTCACACCCTTTCAGTACTGGAAGTCTTCTCTAAGGTCTCCACAGAGTCTTCCCTTCTACAGGCTGAACAACCCCAACTCTCTCAGCCTGTCCTCATAGCAGAGGTGCTCCATCCCTCTGGACTGTTTTTGCTTCCTCTGGACTCACTCTAACAGATCCATATCCTTCGTGTGCTGAGGACTCCAGAGCCGAACACAGGACTCCAGGTGAGATCTCACCAGAGCGGAGCAGAGGGGCAGAATCCTCTCCCTCACTCCACTGGTCCCACTGCTTTGGATGCAGCCCGCATTGGCTTTCTGGGCTGACAGTGCAGTTTGCTGGCTCATGTCCTGCTTTTTGTCCAAGAGGTTCACCCTTACAGGAGGAGAACTAGAGCAATCAGAAGTTGGGTCATGCTGGAGATGCATCTTCGTACATAGCCAGCTTCAGGTTATCTATTCAACACCTAATCACTGTTAACAGCGCCACCAAGCAAAGATGGGAAGGTTAGAAGAAACCAATGACCTAATAGTAATGTAAACAATAAAAACTGTGCACAGAGAATCTACTACTCCCTGAGTCCATGAGGACATTCAGCTCATCATCTGTATTCCACAGCATGGATGGAGTAACATTAGACAGACATATAAAGTGGGAGAGAAATGGCTGAAGAGCAGCCCTACAGAAAGGCAACTGAGAGTGTTGGTTGACAGCAGGCTTAGTGTGAGTTGGCAGTGTGTCCTGGAAGCCAGGGGCACCAGGGGATGCAGGGTCAGCTATTGTGCAGGCTGGATGTCTGTCAGTTGCTGGGGTGAGGCGGGGGGGGCACACAGTGTGCATGTCTATGGGTTGGGGGAGTGAGTATGTCTGAGAACCAGCAACTGGAGTGAGACTGTGGGGAACTACAGACTGGAGTGCCTAGGGCCGCCTGCTGGAGGACCCCACAGTGTTTATATGTGAATTTATGCACTTGTGTACCGGTTTTCAAATAATGGCCTTTCATCCTGATCAGCCAGAGAGGGAAATATTATCAGACTGTTTGTGTTGTTCATATTTGCATGAGTGCTGTGTCTTTTGTGTTTCTAGCTCAGCATGGCCAGCCCTGTATATATTGTATATTATGTGTGCACCCGCCAGGAATACATGTTCAGCCTCACTACGAGCCTCTCCTGGAAACTGTAGAAACCAACTTAGAATCACAGAATCAGAGAATGGTTGAGGGACCTCTGAATGTCATCTGGTTCAACCCCGTCCCCTGCTCTAGCAGGGACACACAGAGCCACCTGGAAAGGACTGTGTTCAGACAGCTTTTGAGGATCTCTGCAACCTCCCTGGGAAACCTGTGCCAGTGCTTGGTCACTCTCACAGTAAAAAAGTATTACATCAAGTTCAGAGGGAATCTTCTGTGTTTCTATTTGTGCCAATTCCCTCTTCTCTTGCCACTGGACACCACTGGTAAGACCCTGGTTCCGTCCTCTTTACACCATCCCTTCAGGTATTTAGGTATTGATAAGGTCTTCCCGGAGCCTTCTCTTCTCCAGGCTGAATGACCCCAACTCTCTCAGCCTGTCCTCATAGCAGAGGTGCTCCAGCCCTTGGATCATCTTCATGGCCTTGTCTGGACTCATTCCAACAGTTCCCTGTCCTTCCTGTGCTGAGGACTCCAGAACTGGATGCAGGGCTCCAGCTGAGGTCTCACCAGAGTGGAGCAGAGGGGCAGAATCCCCTCCCTCACCCTGCTCATCCCACTGCTTTGGATGCAGCTCAGGACACGTTTTGGCTTTCTGGGCTGAGAGCGCACATTGGCAGCTCACGTTGAGCTTCTCATCCCCCAGCACCCCAAGCCCTTGTCCTCAGGGTTGCTCCCAATTCATTCTCCATCCAGTCTGTGTTTGTGCTTGGGATTGCCCCAACCCAGGTGCAGGGCCTTGTCCTTGGCCTTGTGGAACTCCATGAGGTTTGTGCAACCCCAACTATCCAGCCTGTCCAGGCCCCTCTGGATGCCATCCCCTCCCTCCAGCGTGTTGACTGCTCTACACAGCTTGGTGTCATTGGCAAATTTGCTGAGGGTGCCCTCAATCCCACTGTCCATGTCTGCGACAAAGATGTTAAACAACACTGGTCCCAATGCTGACCTCTGCAGAACAGCATTCATCACCCGTCTCTCCACTTGAACATCGAGCCATTGACCACAACTCTTTGAGTGTGACCATCCAGCTAATTCTTTATCCACTGAGTGCTCCATCTGTCAAATCCAAGGAATTTTATTTCTAACTTGCATTACAAACGTCAAATTATACTGCAAATTCAGTGCCCCTGGATAGACTGGGAGTTCCAACATCTGTTAGTTCTAAAACTCACCTATATTTCCCAGGGCAACTGTCACGTCAGAAAGGTCCCTGTCACCACAGCCATCCTCCCCTTTCTGCACTGCCTCTCCCTCCACTGGTGTCACCGAGTGCTGCCTAGCACAGAAATAGGTGGCTGTGTCTGCAGCTGTAAGGGTGCGCAGCTGCACAGAGACCTTGTTTTTGTCTTTATCTGCAGAGATGGTGACTCGGCCTTGGAAGCGTGGGGCATAGCCTGTGTTGTTCCCAAACGGATAGATCCAGCCTAGAAACTGCAGTTCCCCTCCTGCGGCCTGACGAACACAATTCCAGTCATATTTAGGGCTATTCAGAGGTGCTCCCATTATAGTACAGATGAGTGGGAGTGATCCAGAAACCTTCACCTCCCTGGGACCAGATGCCATCATCTCTATGGGGGAAAGGGTACCTGGAAAGACACAGGAGAGTTGTGATATTTGAGTGTCTATGAGAAAGCTCACGGGTCCAGTGTTACAACCTGGGGTTTTGGCCTTTAGAATCATTGAATCATAAAATGACGTGAGTTGGAAAGGGACCCACAAGGATTTAGTCCCAGGAATTATTCCTTGAGGCAGTGCCTTGCCCAGACCCCCACAGACCCATATCTCTTTGTATTGCCCAGAAAAAACATGAAAGCCTGGTAACTGCTGGTAAACTTCCTGTACCTTAAAGATACGCAACAAAAATCTTGCCAGGAGGAGTGCTTGGAGACTCCCAGACCTTCCCAGCCCTCAGGCTCCCTTCACAGCCTATGCCTGGGCTTCACACCCTGGTGCACAGAGAGTGCAGAGAACAGGCTGAGTAGGAACACGTGGGGAATCAGTTTGCCAGCTGCACAGGAGCCCCAGAGGGACAAGACTCATGTGGCATTTCTCTATCCATGGGCTGGATACACCAATATGAGGATAAATTAGACATAACAGAGCAGGAATACACAGGATAGGCAGTACAGCAGGGCATGGAAATACATGGGCACAGAAATGGTCCCATGTTCCTGGGATCCCTCTTGGGACCTGTCTTACCTTCTGCAGTTCCTGCCAAGAAGAGACATGAGAGCATCAGGATAATCCGGCCCCTGCTCCTTCTTCTCCTGCCAGAGCTAAGCTCAGAGCCAGCCTAGTTCCCCCACCCCCACCCCCAGCAGGACAGGGTAGGGCTGTGCAATGCTCTGGGCATCTGGAGAAAGGGGTCAAGGTACCATGGGAGGACAGAGATCTGCCCAGATCAGCTTTGGGATTGTGGGAACAAATATATGTCCCAGGCATAGGGAAACACAAAAACTGGATATTCATATCTTCTTCCCAGGAAAGGGCGGGGCTCTCACCTTTAAGGGCTTCAGCAAAGGTGATGACCAGCATCCAGAGGAGCATTGTGGGCTTCCACAGAGGAATTTGTATGGTGTGCCGTAAAGTAGGAAAGGAAAATCAGGGGGCTATGAGAGCTCAGCCCTTCCTCTCTTTGAATCAGGAGAGAAATTCCCTGTCCTTCTCCTAGCTTCCTTGCAACTCCAGGCAAGTTTGCAGCCTTTTCTGAGCAGCCCCTTTGCAGGTACTTTGGAAGCTGAGGAGCTGGATACACTCGTCACTGCCGGCCTGGGTGGGGACAGGAAACCACATTCTCTTTTCTGTACTGCTCAGCTTGCACAGGAAACCCGGGGACCTCTCTTCTCCCCAGGGCCCCTAGTACCAAGATCTCTGAACATCCTCTCAGAGGGGAAAGGAGCTGGGGAAGGGTCTGGAGAACAGGGGTTCTGGGAGTGGCTGAGGGCCCTGGGGCTGTTTAGTCTGGAGAAGAGGAGGCTGAGGGGGACCTCATTGATCTCTGCAGATCCCAGAAAGGAGGTTGTGGTGAGGTGGGTGCTGGGCTCTTCTCCCAAGTAACAAGGGATGGGACGAGAGGAAATGGCCTCAGGTTGTGCCAGGGGAGGTTTAGATCAGATATTAGGAAATATGTCTTTACTGACAGAGTGGTGAAGCCCTGGCAGAGGCTGGCCCAAGGCTGTGGTGGAGTCTCCATCCCTGGAGGGGTTTAAAAACCTGTGAGCTGTGGCACCTGGGGACACGCTATCCGCAGCACGCTGAAGCTCCGCCAGCGCCTGGACTGGAGGAGCGGGAGGGGCTGGCGCTGCAGAAGGGGCGAGCGCGCGGGGGGCGGGCGCTGCAGAAGGGGCGGGCGCTGCGGGGGGCGGGCGCTGCGGGGGGCGGGCGCTGCGGGGGGCGGGCGCTGCGGGGGGCGGGCGCTGCGGGGGGCGGGCGCTGCGGGAAGCGGGCGCTGCGGGAAGCGCTGTGGGCCGGGCGGGGGCGGTGCGGGCGCTGCGTGGGGCGGTGCGGGCGGCGGGAAGCGCTGCGGGCCGGTCGGGCCCGACCCGGAAGGCGCCGCGGGTTCCGGCCGCGCCATGGACGTGCTGTGGCGCCTGCGGCGATTCGATGCGTTCCCCAAGACCCTGGAGGACTTTCGGGTCAAGACGTGCGGGGGCGCCCTGGGTGAGCGGGCGGGGGGCGCGGGGTGAGCCGGGGGGTTGTTCCGGCGGGGCGGGGACGGTGCTGACAGCTCTGCTCTCGCTCTTTGTTCCCGGCAGTGACAGTGCTCAGCGGGCTCATCATGGTGCTGCTCTTCTTCTCCGAGTTGCAGTACTACCTGGCCAAGGAGGTGAGTGCTGCGGGGAGGTCCCACCCCCAGAGCCCCGGGGGCGCGGTTTGGGAGTGTGAGGGGGGCTCGATCCGCCCCCAGAGTCCCGGGTGCGGAATTTATATGGGGGGACGGGGTGCGTGTTAGGTGGGAGCTTCAGGACTCCTCTCGATGCCTGCAAGGAAGGAGGGCGAGTGCGGGAATCACTGAGGTTGGAAAAGCCCTCTCAGCTCATCCAGTCCAACCCTCAGCCCAGCCCCACAGCGCCTGCTGAACCCTGTCCCCAGGTGCCATGGCCACAAGGTTTTGAACCCCTCCAGGAATGGAGACTCCACCGGAATGGAGACTCCACCACTGCCCTGGGCAGCCTCTGCCAGGGCTTCAGCACTGTCAGTAAAGACATCTTTTCTGATAGCCAATCTAGACCTCCTCTGGTGCAACTTGAGGCCATTTCCTTTCATCCTGTCCCTTGTCACTCGGGAGAAGAGCCCAGCACCCACTTCACTACAACCTCCTTTCTGGGAACTGCAGAGAGCAATGAGGTGTCCACTCAGCCTCTTCTTCTCCAGGCAAACAGCCCCAGTACTCTCAGCCGCTCCCAGACCTGTTCTCACCCTGTTCTCCAGACCCTTTCCCAGTCTCATTGCCCTCCTCTGGCAACATTTCCACCCCAAATCCCGAGATTATTATCCCAGGTTATTGTCTTTTCTGAAAGCCTTCCAAATGGCAAGCACCAGGGTGCTGTGAGGGGTGCAAGAAGCAGCAGCTTGGGTGTCTCACAAATACCCAGGTCCTGAGCCAGAGCCATCAGGGAAAGAGGCCTTTTGGTTTGCTTCCAAGTGAAATGGGGCTCTCTTGTTTTTCCCTTGTTCCTAGGTCCATCCAGAGTTGTACGTTGACAAATCAAGAGGAGACAAACTGAAGATCAATCTGGATGTTATCTTTCCACATATGCCTTGTGCTTGTGAGTCAGCCTGCTGAGTATTGGGGATAATTTCTGTATGTGCTGAGGGCCCAGGAGTGCCGGGTGCTTCTATATGCTGTGCAGCTGCTGGGGCCGCAGACAGGGAGGCATTGAGCAGTGCTTCCAGCCAGGCCTGCTGGGTACTCCCACTGGTGCTCCCATCCAGGCAGAGTTACTTTTCTGAATTATAAATGAGGCTGAGGTATAAACCCTCTTACGTTTTGTGTGTGGCACTGTACTCTGTCAGAGGGTGCAGTGATGCTGAAAAAGCTGGCACAGAGTTCTGTGGGACTCAGGATCTGACTGTGGTGGTGTTGGAAAAACCTTGGTCTCCTTCGGAAACTTCTTGATGAAGCCCAACTTTTCTGTGATTTTTGTACTTGAATTCTGTAGCACCAGTGCCACACCATAACTGTTCTCCAAAACTTGTCAGAATGAGCATTAATTGATTACCTTGATCTAAATTCCAAACAAAGGTGTGAGGATGAGGTGACAGAAAATTGTGCACTGGATCTGACTGCTGTGGATGTTACCGGCTCCCTGCTGGTCTTCCATGTTTCCTTCCCGCTGTAGGGATTCCTCTGGGTAACGCGTTGGTCTCTAGATGCAGGGAGCCTGCCTTTCTTGTGACTACCCCAGGTATTATTGGTCTTTGCCTTCCTCACATTTAAAAGGGCGTGGGAAAGCCTCTCCTGGTTTGTGCAGAGAAGGTGTTGGTCTGAAAAGAGAGCCCATAAGCAGCAAGTTCATCCTGGAGCTTCAGCACCGGCTAAGATCCCAGACCTTCCCGGTTGTCTTTGTGAAAAGGGATCACAAGGAAACATGCTGAGAGTGGGGGGTAGAGGGAGGAGGCAGCATTCAACTGACTTCGAACAAAACTGCTGAGCTCCTGAAAATGGTTATGGGCTTTGGGAGATTTAGTTTTGGGGGTATGCTTTCTGTGACATTTCAAAACAGTCCTCCTCGTTCACCAAACCAAACCCCATGACTGGAAGGGTCATTTAGTGCAGCGAGCAATGTATTCCCTGTATGTCACTTGGCCCAAGTCATACGCACTCTTCCAGTTTGGCCCATTCTTGCCCCCTGTGAAAGGTGCTGTGTTTTCACTGGTTGAATGCTTTCTGTGCTGTCACAGGCCATAACAAATACCTGCTTTTAAACCACTTTCCTTGCTTGCCGTTTTCAGATTTGAGCATTGATGCCATGGATGTGGCAGGAGAGCAGCAGCTGGATGTAGAACACAATCTTTATAAGCAGCGTTTGGATAAAGCTGGCAACCGTGTGACTCCGGAGGCCGAGAGACACGGTGAGATGCTGTTCTGCCTTTCTTGGATGGGTGCTCTGGTAGTCATCCCATCACTGTATGACTGAGTTCATGGGAGCAAGTGACACCTGAAGAGCTTTTAAACACCACAGACTCTTGAAGAGTTTATAAGACCCAAATCTGTTAAACTGGCGGATCAAACTCCTGTTATACTTGCTAATTTTACAAGGCAAATCTTTGCCTGGTCCCTCTGAAATTAGGACAAGGACTATTGGATGCATTTCAGGAGTAAAACTGCTAGGTGGATGGTCTTCATGACTAGAAATCAAGCAGCTGTTCTGGCAAAGCTTGGCTCTGGTTGTGTCTTTAAATCACAGTGGGTGACCTGGTTAGAGGAAAGAGCCTCTCTACAGGGGAGGTTCCGGTGTCTTGACCCTTTGGCCTAAACTCGCACCTTTCTGCCTTTACTTTGTGTGTGTTAGTGCATACCTGATAAATGTATTTTAGTTGATCTATCAGTTACAGGTTGTAGCAAGTGGTCCTTGGCTACATAAATCTCTCCCCTCTATTTTTTACATGTTATGACTCATCCTTGTACTTTGATACAAACCAGAAACAATTCTAGCAAAGCATTGCAGTCTGATACTGTCCTGACCTTTTCCTTTCCAAACTTCGAGCTCCTTATTATCTTTTCTGGGAGATGGTGTAATTCTTCCTATCAGCATGGACTAAATTTGTTGATTTGTATGACTCGTTTAACTTTCTGGTTTTGAAGTTGAAAGGCTAAAGTAAGTCAAGAGCTGGACAGTCGGTAGGTACATTGTCACAGCAGTGTGGTGACAGTATTCTTACTGCAGGGTCACTTAGCAGCCTTTCTGTATTCAGAGGTTGTGGCATTACAGATTTGATGCCTGGGGACAAAACCAGCCTTTCTGTATCTAATTCCCTGTTAATACGCATAGGCCTTCTGCCTTACTTGTATTGCCTGGGTGCACCGGGATTGCTCTGTCTGAACCAGTTGTTCTGACTGCTTGCATCATTAGTGGAGAGGAAGGGAAACATGCAGGGAGCAAACCATCTCACCTCGAAAAGTCATTGTAGAAGAGATCAGATGTATTGCATGCAACGAGCGATTTCTTCTGCTGTCTGGAAAAAGCACATTGCTAGTTCAGTTTCCATCACCCATGTTGCAAGTTAAATCAGAAGTACCCACTCATCTTTAAACTCTATGATTCCCAGTTTCTGTTGGTAACACTGGTGTTCAGTCAGTTGCTTAAATGGCAACTATAGCAGTATTGACCTTAAATTTAGCAAAGCATAGCCAAAATTTATGGAGTAACATCTGGAGGCTTTTCCTAATCAAAGGTATACTGAAATAGGTAATGGCTTAATGATTTCTATGATAGGTACCATTCTGTACTTGTATTGTAAGCATTGTCTTATTCATTTCCATTGAACAACAATAAATGATTTAAATCTTTATTGGTGGTTCTTATTGTTTCTGTCTCTTTAACATGGACAGAATTTTCCAATTCCATGTATCATACCTGCACGCAAGCTGAGGACCATGTTAACAGCCAGAAACCCTGCATAGTTTATGCACTGCAGTTTGTTTATAGTGTCTAAACTGTGTGCATTCCCTCTGGGTGCTGTTTCAGACAGTTCAGCAGGCTGCTCCTGAAGGTGTTTTAAAAGCTGTTACTGATGTCTGTACCCTGAAAGAGTCCACATGTTGTACAGATGGCATTGTTCCAATGGTGGGAGTGATGGCTTTGACAAAGCATAGCCATTATGAAGCTGTGTTCTTCCTGACACTATCTTTTAGTGTAATTACAGGATTAAAACCCACTTCTTAAACAGTGAATTTCTAAGGGTGTTTCCAAGTATTTTGAAAGTTGAAAGCTTCAGAAAGAAGGTCTTGCAACAGTGGTTTGATAATGGACGTATTTTCCTAAAAGTTACTGTTGCCTGATCTATGAAGATATGATCTACTATGAAGCACCTGGTTAAAGAAATAAGATTAATGATTTATTTTCATACATATTCCATACTTCCTAATTAAAATCTCTTTTTACCGTGGCTAACATGAAATACAGGCATCTTTTATACTCTGCCCACCTCTTCTACCTCCTAATCTCAACCAACAAGGCCCTGACAATGTTTTATCCCCTCAGCAGTGTCTGAGTGGGTGTCTGACCACCCGCCCCAGCATTAGTTATCCAAGGAGCCGCCTTTTTAAGTCTTAAAGGGCGGTGAAGCAGTGCTTGGTTAGCAAGCTTTAGAGGGCTCTTGTAACCCAAGAGACTTGTTCCCATCCTTCAGGATTTGTGATCGAAACACCCCGAGTTTAAGAGGGCATCTTGTTATAATAACCAGTGTTTTTGAAAATTTCGAACACAAAACTCCTTAGCTGATTATTCCTCGCTACAGAATTTGCAGACCTGTAGTATTTGTTTTGGTTTTTGACAAGAGAGAAGTCCTTTTTGAGTTTTCTGTAGGCATCTCCTACTCTTTGGTGAGTTTCAGCTGTCACCAGCTCTCATTTCCTGTGTTACAAGTCTCTCTTCAGCTTTCTGCACGCAAGGACGTAAAACTGTGAGTTTGTTCCCTGGCCTCACTGCAGCTACACATACTCGTGACACAGATATTCGCAGAATCGTTAAGTCATGAATATGGTAGAAATTTCTTGGAGATTCCTAGTGAGCAGTGGTTAATGTGTGGACCTTGTAAGCATTGTCGTCCTGAAGGACTGGTTGGCAGTTTTCCACCAGGGAGACTTCCACTCTGATCATGTTTCACAGCAGTATATAACCATGTTGCCTACACATCTTGGGACAGGATGATGTTATGTCCTGTTGACTGCGGTTGACTGCTATTGAAAATTCTGTGTTACAGGTGCTGTATCAGTCGAGAAAGCCTTTATGCAAGTGAAATCTGATCAGTGCTCCCAGAAGGCTTACAAATAACCAGTTCTGTCTCTGGAGATGTTCTTGAGATGGCAAATGCGGCTTCATAGAGTCACGTAATGGTTTAGGTTGGAAGGGACCTCAAAGCCCATCCAGTTCCAACCGCCTGCCATGGGCAGGGACACCTCCCACTGCATCAGGGTGCTCAAAGCCCCATTCAGCTTGGCCTCAAACACCTCCAGGGATGGAGCAGCCACCGCTTCTCTGGGCAACCTGGGCCAGGGCCTCCCCACCCTCACAGGAAAATATTCCTTCCTAAGATATCATCTCAATCTCCCCTCTCTCAGCTGAAAACCATTATCCCTTGTCCTGCTTTGTTAACTGGCATTTCCTCACGTCTCAGCAGGCTCTGTACATTCTGTTTCAGATCAGCTTTGGGTGCAGGGTGCACAGCTTCTGACAGAAATCATTGTGTTCGTGTGTAGAACAGTTACTGTGCATAGAACTGAACAAGAGTACAAGACAGCATTTCTATATATGTCTCATCAATTTGAATCCTCTTTGTCTTAGAGCTGGGGAAAGAAGAAGAAAAGGTGTTTGACCCAAGTTCTTTGGATGCTGATCGCTGTGAGAGCTGTTACGGAGCAGAGTCAGAGGACATTCGGTAACCTTTGCACCTTTTCGTATTTTCTTAGTGCATGAATTAATATAGTTATGTTGCCTGCGTGGTTTTTTTCCGAATGTGTGTGCAATGAAATCCTCCTGCATGCGTGTATAGGGACTGATGAGAACTGCTGTGGCTTTGGTTTGCCTTTGGAAGCTGCACTTACGATCGTTAGGAATGTGCTGAGTGAGGTTGTCTAGATTGTCTATGCACCTGTTTAAGGACAGTGCAAATTGCACTACCTTTGCAGTAGCACAAAGACTGGATCTCAGCAAGCAGAATCTTTTCTGGGGTCACATGGTGTCCAGAGGGAAGCCGTGTAAATTACTTCACCATTACATGAGCTCCCTTGAAACAAAACCTGATTATGGCTTTGCCTTCTCACTTCTGCTGCAGGCTTTGTGCCCTTACAGGAGCAAAGACCAGACATCTATCATTCACCCAAACAGCTGGTTTTATTTGGTGTTTCATGCGAATTCCTGTAAGAATGGATCTGTGATAGTCCATAGGTTCTGGACCGTCCCTTGCTGTTATTGTCGCTGTAGTAACTTGGGTTTAGCCCATCTGTTAAATTGCATCCTTCCCCAGAGACGTTTCCATCTTGAGGGATTCGTGGTTCCAGCCTTCAGCTTTTTCTTTGGCTGAGCAAAACATGGAAACCAAGAAATCAAACTGTTTTTTCCAGTGACTGTGATGTTATCCAGAGGTAGAAAAGTAATGAAGAAAGTTTGCCATTAACTCTTCCTCCAGCATTGACAATCTTGCCCTAAAAACAGAGGAAAGGAGGAGTAGAAACAGATGCTTTGTTCAACTGGGAAGTTCCAAACTACACTGATGTTATTTCTGTAGCCTGTTTCTTTGCTGAGGATTAACTTGGCTGTATGAATGGATGTGTAAAGCCCTCTTCACACACAAGCACTGCATTAGACCAGCTTGCAGCCTTGTGCCAAAATCAAAAGTACGTCAAGAAGCTCGAGCTCTTTCAGGAGTGTTAAGGTCACCCTTCAGGGTCCTGTCTCTGATGTTTGCTTTATTGCAAGACTGAAGGGTTGAGGTCCTGACCTGGAACATCTCTTTCTAGTGATGAAAATGGTAAGATGATGCGTGTGCTTTTGCAGGTGTTGTAACACTTGTGATGATGTCAGAGAAGCGTACAGGCGGCGAGGCTGGGCCTTCAAGAACCCAGACACCATCGAGCAGTGCAAGAGGGAAGGGTTTAGCCAGAAAATGCAAGAGCAGAAGAACGAGGGCTGCCAAGTGTATGGATTCCTAGAGGTCAACAAGGTGAGAGACAGAGTTTGTGTGAACCTGCTGCGTGATGGTGATGGCTGCAAAGGCAGGGTCAGGGCATTCCTCTCCTGTAGGTGTTCACGGGACTGTAACACTCGTAGGTTTGCATGGACATCGAAGGTAGAATGCAGGACAGGAGCTGGGGACATTTGGATCTGCTGGGGAGAACATGTGTGATTGCCAGTAAGCATCATGGAGGACTGGCCCCCAACAGCCACATCCCCTTCAGAGCCCAGGATGAAAGTTTACCAACCTTTGTCTTTTGAAGGGCTTGGGAGGTTGGGATTTTTTTTTCTTCTTTGTATGTTCACTGCTTTATTTGTGCCTGCAGCTTATTTTCATGGGTGCATACACGGGAGCCCTGTTTAGTGCATCAAGGCTTTTTTTACCCCAGTCACTCTCCCTCTCGCTTACTTCCTCCACTCCTTTTCCATGATACCTTTCTCTGTTTCCTGGAGCAGCAGTCAGTTCCATCCCAACAGACTGAATTCCTTCTTTTTTCCTGTTCTTACCTTCACTAAAATGACCTGCATAGAACAGTTATTATTGACATCGGTATGTAATTATGGCTTTCCACGTGACAGCTTGTGAGGAACGGGATATTCATGGCCCTTTTAGAACAACAGTATTGCTGATATTGTCACCCAGGAAAGTGAGTTGCTTAGTATAAATGTTTAAACAGAAAATGAGCACTAGTACAACTGCTTTATTTATATAGATTCAGACTTTTTAAGGGAAGGTTACTGTCTCCTGCAGGTAGCTGGAAATTTCCACTTTGCACCAGGAAAAAGTTTCCAACAGTCTCATGTACATGGTAAGGTATTTTCTTTTCCTGCTTATTGTGACCTTTAGATTCCGGGTGTGTCTGACTCTCTTTGAGTTCCTTTGCATGGCAATCCATAGTAACAGCACTGGTCAGCGAGGAGGGCGTTGTGCAGGTTTCGTTACAGAGAATCATCATGAACAAATAGAAAAGTGGTTTCTGGAGGTCCTGCCACATGGATGTGGAAGAACCTAGAGTAGAATGTTTCTGGGCAGTCTTTCAGTCTCACTTATTCCACAAAGCCTTGCTGTTCTGCTGTAAAACAACTCAGTAGTTCGGGCCAGGACCTGAGTATCAGTATCTCTGGAAGGGATATATTGGAGAATGCCTCAAGACAATTCTAAATCAATTCAGGTAAAATTTAACTCATGAAGGAACTCCTCAAGTGTAAATATAACTACACTGGGTCCGAAAAAACAGTGGTAGTTTATAGAATCATAGAATGGTTTGGGTTGGAAAGGACCTGTAAAGCCGATCCAGTCAAAGCCCTCTACAGTGAGGAGGGACACCTCCCACTGCATCAGGGGGCTCCAAGCCCCATCCAATCTGGTCTGGAATGTTTCCAGGGATTGGGCATCGACCACCTTTCTGGGCAACCTGTGCCATGGCCTCCCCACCCTCACAGGAAAATATTCCTTCCTAAGATCTCATCTCGGTCTCCCCTCTTTCAGCTGAAAACCTTTCCCCCCCCATCCTATCCCTGCATTCCCTGATCAAGAGCCCCTCCCCAGCTTTCCTGGAGCCCCTTTCAGTACTGGGAGGCTGCTCTAAGCTCTCCCCAGAACCTTCTCCAGGCTGAGCAACCCCAGCTCTCTCAGCCTCGGATGGGAGGTGCTCCAGCCCTCAGATCATCTTCGTGGCCTCCTCTGGACTCACTCCAACAGATCCCTGTCCTTCGCATGCTGAGGACTCCAGAATTGAACTCAGGGTTCCAGGTGGGGTCTCACCAGAGCGGAGCAGAAGGGCAAAATCCCTTCCCTCACCCTGCTGGTCCCACTGCTTTGGTTGCAGCCCAGGATATGGTTTGGCATCCTGGACTGGTAGTGCACAGTGCTGGCTCTTGTTGAGCTTCTCACCCCCCAGCACCCCAAATCCTTCTCTCCAGGGCTGCTCTCCATCCCTTCATCCCTAAGCCTGTGGTGATGTAGGAGTTACCCCGACCCAAGTGCAGGACCTTGCACTTGGCCTTGTTCACCTTAATGAGGTTCGTACAGGTCCACTTTTCCAGCTTGTCCAGGTCATTCTGGATGTCATCCTGTCCCTCAGGCATGTCACTCGCAACACTCAGCTTGGTGTCATCAGCAAACTTGCTGAGTCTGCATTTGATGCAGCTGTCTGTGTTCACTGTTGAATATACTAAACAGCACTGGTCCCAGTACAGACCCCTGAGGGACCGCAGTGTGGACAACTACTCTCTGGATGTAACCATCCAACCAATTCCTTATCCACCAAACAGTCCACCCATCAAACCCATGTCTCCCCAGTTTAGAGAGAAGAGTGTTGTGGGGGACCTTGTCAAAGGCCTCACACAAGGCCAGACAAACGACATCCATAGCTCTTCCTGTGTCAACTGACGGGATCGCTCCATCAAAGAAGACCCCTGGGTTGGTCAGGCGGGACATGCCCCTAGTGAAGTTGTGCTAGCTGTCTCCAGACGCCTCCCGTTCTTCCATCTCCCTTAGCTTGGTTTCTGGGACTATCTGTTCCGTGATCTTCCCAGTGAGGCACAGCAGTGAGGCCACTACATCAGCCAATTCCTTCAGGAGTCTGGGATGCATCTTCTTGGGTTCCATACTTAAGTATGTTCAGGTTCCTGTGGTGATCTCAAACCTGATCTTCTCGTACAGTGGGAGAGACTTTGATTCCCAGTCCTTGCCTTGTATCTTTAACCAGAACTTGATTAAAAATATTTGTGGTTTCATGGAACGTTTGCAGTTCCCTTGATCAAGTTTTTTTAAGTGTGAAATTTGTAGTAAAAGTTTCACCAAGATCTTTAGTTTCAGCCCAGTTTCTCCCCTTCCTGTCAATTGTTCCAGTTTAACCTGTAACCCTGAGGTCAGTGTGAATGCGCTTTGTGAGAGTATTCTGGTGCATTTGGAGAAAACTAAGCAAGCTTTTGAACAGTGTCTACAGATGAAGAGCACTTTTGTGCAAAAAATTGCCTGTTTCTCCCTACAATATTAATCACTGTTAATAAAATATTTGACTTCCTCCTGTACAACTTGCTTTGTGTGCTTAAAATGTGTAGCAGCAGCCTTGCCCCAGCCAGTAAGTACAGCTTAACAGTGTGTCTCCAAGTTAAACAGAAACATCTCTGTTCTCTGTAATAGACATAGATGCAGTTTAACTGTCCTGAGAGCAAGTACTTTGTGTACATAGAGGTGGTGAGGTCAGGACAGCTCTACAGTTGCATGGACCCCGCAAGTCCTGCACAACTGATTTGAAAATTCAGTGGGAAGATACAAGTGAAAGCCAGAGAGGACTCTGGGGTCACTACAGACCTTACAGGTAGGGTTAGGAATGTTGGTGTTTTGAGTCAATGAAAAGGAGTAGGAGAAGGAATGATGGGTAGACAAACTTTCCACTTTCTGGGAATCTGGTCACATCAAACAATGAGGGTAAAAGGCCCCTAAGGCTTTTCTCCTCATGCAAATGTTCTCAGCTCTGGGGATCTGCTGGGTCTTTTGAGGTCCTTTTCAAGTTCTATTTCCACCTTACTGTGAACCATGGAAACATTTTGCACTGACAACAGCCTCTTGCCAGGCATTCATCTCTGCTCTGCTTTAAGAAAAAACACCTCCTCTCGCTTGCTCACTCCCACCAGCTGTGCCTGATGGTCCTTGTTCTCTGTTGGGAAGGAGTGAATGGTCACTGACCACACTTTCCCTGACTCTTGGGATGTCATGTGCCATGTCTTTCCCCTGCCAAAGAGTCCCAGCTTATGCAGATGCTCCTTTGTGGAAGCCATTTGACCTCTGAACTTCCTTGCAGGATTTCTCTGAGCCTCTTGCAGATCAGCTCTGTCTGGAGGTACCAGAGTGCACCCAGGGCTAAGATCCAGGGTAAGCACGGTGTTGGTGTAATGATTTTCTTCCTTTCATTCTCTCTTTCTTTCCTGATTGTTCCTAGTGCATGATTTCTATCTTTTCCTAACCTTTTCCTGGGCAGTGTTTTCATGGCACCAACCAACCGCCAAGGAGTTTTCCCTGACCCTTAAGGGAAATGGAGAGTGCAGAGCCTAGTCTTTTTCTTGTATGTGAAGCTGAAACTGTTTTCTGCCTCAGTAGAGCCTTTCTTCATAATCCTTTCTTTTTAAAGTTTACAGAAAGAAGGAAAGTTTTTCCTCTTTAGTTACAGGTATTGTCTAGTATTATGACTACCATAATATTCCTTTCTCTGCTAGAGATTTGTTTGAAAGCCAGAATCTGAAGGCGTCCTTGGGCACTGTGGATCCCCCTTAGCAACCTCTCCCTATTTTACATACTTTTTAATGTTTGAAGTGCTGTATTGCAGAAGGACACACAGTTTTTGTCTGAAGATTGATTGTCGTTTTTTAGGTCCTTTGGCACCTCTCATTGGCAACCAAGAGCAAGTGACACTAATTCTTTTTTCTGCAGACTGCAGCCTCTTTCTCTGTTCCTTTCCTGGAGCCCTGCTTGTTGTGGGGCTGTGACTATTGCACAGGCCTTCTACAGGTACCAGTTTCTCATCTGAGCTCTTCTGCCCATCAACATTCTTGAAAAAAAAATAATGTGGGACTCAGTCTCCGTCAGTTGAGGACACTGTTTCCATGTGGAGGATATACACATCATCTCATTGATTTCCTGTAAGGTATTCCTTCTGTAGAGGGTGTTTGTGTGAGCTCATTCTGACTTCTGTCCCAAAACTCTGTCAGCCAGGAGATTCACTGTTTTCATCCACAAACTGAATGCTGGAGGCTGAGATTATTTCATTATTATTTCATTCTCAGCATTGCTAAGGACTTTTCATGCTGGTAAACTTCTTTCAGAGCTTGGTTGTCTTGGTGGTGTCACCCATTTATGTGCAGATAGACAAACTGTTTCCAAGTTACATCAAGTCTATTTTAGAGGCCACAAACATGGCATTTCCATTTGTCACTGGACTAGAATCCGTCAGAGCTCAAGTCAGTGCCAGTTGTTGGGAATGGCTAACGTTTGTCAAGCAGCCATCTGGAAGCTCTCCATACCTTCTTCTTGTAGTTTCAGGTTTCTCAGAGAATTTTTCTCCCCTTGCCAACATTGGGACTGGTGGGGGCAAGGCTTGGCTGGCCAGCAGGGAGAGAGAGAGAGAGAGGAGGAGTGCGCTCAGCACCAGCTGGATTCCTCTGCAGACTATCTGGACTCCTTTCCTGTTTCCTTCCTTCCTCCCCCCACCCCCCTCCCCGGGTGCCTCCCAGGAGGGGATTTCCGACCCCCCTTTGCTACCGCCCTTCCCTACGTGAGGTTTGTTTTGCCCTCGGAGCCCAGCAGGACCGCGGAACCTACTGAACTTGTTTGAGATGTTGGGTTTTGAACTGTTGGGTCACAGCGTTGCTGTCCGTTCTGTGTTTGGTTACAGATATATTTCGCAGTTGAGAACTGTTATCTTTTCCTATACAATTTCATCTTCTCACCTTGATTAAAGTCTATTAATTGCAAAGGGCTGTGGTTATTTTCTTGTGGGAGATATAACCCCAACAGACATCTTAGTTTTTCCTTTAAACTAATACACTTTTGTACCTCTTCTGTATCAAAAATATGCAGTTGTGGAAGCACTACCAGGGATGTGGCATTTGGGAAAGTGGATGGAAGTTGCTGTGTGGAGGATTCAGAGGCCATCTCTGAGGAGGCTGAATTCTATCACAGTTATTGGTTCATCGTGCATGGTGTTGAATTGACGTTAACAGTCTTTCCAAACAAACGAAGAAAGGAGATTTCTTAACCTCCTTTGAGATATGCTGTCCAAACATATATTCCCCCTGCTCTCCATCCTTCCACATATTCACCTGTGTTGGGATCTTGCAACAGAATGAACAAAAAAAGCCCCTCCTGATTTGCTACTCCCTCTGTGCATCAGATGTGATGAGAGAAGGGCTGGACTGATTAAGAACACAAACTCCTTATTCAGCTTTGAATGTTAATACATTGTGAATGTAAACCTTGAGTGTACTTCTGGAGAGCTTTGGTTGCTTCTAAAATGACCTTTCTGTTACCTTGAGACTGAAAACCAATCTAAAGATAACCAGTGTTGTTACCTAGCATACTGCTTTAGAGTTCACATAACAGATACAGACATCCCACTGTATCTTTCCTTTTAGTGATTAATCCCTGCATTTCTGTTTCTCTGTTACACTTAAAAAGATTGCTTGTCTGCCTAGCAGTCCTTTGTCTGGCTAGGAACTCATTTCATATGGCCTAGAAAGCACAGCAGCAAAGCTGTTCCTCTTCCCTTTTTTGGTATGAGTTTTAAATGCTGCTCTCTCTGTATCTTTTCATTGTGAGGATCTGAATATTTCTCTTTTCTCTCCTACTCTGCTTATTTTTGCAGTGCACGCTGTTGAAAGTAAGTGTTGCTGTATCCTTTTTTTTATCCCCAAAAACTGTTTTCTTCAGAACTAACATTTCTGTTGTTTGCTGTGCCCATAAATCTCCTTGGGGAGGAGCTGTTGATCTGGGCTGGGGTTTGAGAAGTTGTCCTGAAAGCTAAAAGGAAGCCATCCCAGGTCATCGTTCTGTGGTAAACAGGGTCTGCAGATGGAAAAGGTTGAGAATCTTTGTCTTAATCGTTAATATATCTGTGTGATGTGTTGATGGATTATTAGTTGCTCTTTGCAGACAGTGTAATTGAGGGGGATGTGGTGACAAGGTGGAGAGACGTCTGCCTTTTGAAGGTAGATGGGATAATTATTTAATCTTAGTTTTAGACCAGGCTAGAGACTTTCTCCTGACAATGCATGCCCAAACCCACTAATCTCACAATTCTCAGTAGGAGGTTCTCTGAGGGTTTGTAATCCATTGGAGTTTTTAAGGGTAGTTGTGGTGATTACAGGTTGAGATGTGATGTTTCCACTCAGTAATGACTTTGTAGAGGCTCCAGCTCTCAGCTTTTCTCCCTCCCTCCCTCCCCCAGCTGCAGCATTTTCTGTGTTGCTCCCTGCCTCAGTCCCCTCTTTATGATGCATCCTTATACCACCCATCATCTTCCTGCTGCTGTGGTCCTGTGTGATATTTTCCTTCAGAAGATTCATTCCCAGTTTGAAAATTGGTGTCCTTGCTCACCTTGGAGCAGCGCATTTGGGTTTCTTACAGTCTTAAAGTGTTCATTGACAGAGTCCTGAGTGGCTGTAAGTGCTGTTAACCCTGTTTTACAGGTAAAGGATTGAATTTCAGAGTCTAAAGAGGCTTCTATAAAATCAGACAAACTTCCTGATAAACCTAAAATGTTTTACAGGTCTCTCCATTTTACCTGGCTAGGCACTCAGCTGCAGTTATAGAAAGGAAGGAAACTGTTTCTGTTTCTTCAAAAATAAGTCTCTGGTGACAAACTGTCAATCTTAAGATCTTCTGTTCTGTTTCCTCATTCTCTTTCTACTCTAAGCAGGCTAAAGAACCCATTCTATTGTGTTAAGCAAATCATAGAATCACGGAAGGTTGAGTTGGAAGGGACATTAAAGCCCATCCAGTTCCAACTCTCTGTCGTGGGCAGGGACACTTCCCAGTGGATCAGGGGGGCTCAAAGCCCCGACCAACCTAGCCTGGAACACCTCCAGGGATGGGGCAGCCACCACTGCTCTGGGCAACGTGGGCCAGGGCCTCCCCACCCTCACAGCAAAACATTTCTTCCTAAGATCTCAACTCAACTTTCCCTCTTTCAGCTGAAAACCCTTCCCCCTCATCCTGTTCCTGTAAGCACTGATCAAGAGCCCCTCCCCAGCTTTCCTGGAGCCCCTTGCAGCCTCCCAGGACTGATCTAAGGTCTCCCCAGAGCCTTCTCTTCTCCAGCCTGAACAACCCCAACTCTGTCCTCATGCGGGAAGTGCCCCAGCCCTTGGATCATCTTATGGCTAGCAAAAACCATTTGTCTGCAGCTTAGAGTATGTACATATGTGCTTAGCATAATCCTCAGTGATCAAAGATGGATAACCCCGTGGTGTGGTGGGATACTGTTTCAGAAACGGAACGTACAAGTCATGCTTTTTTGCAGAGTTTTGAACTATTTCTCGGTGAGTTTTATAAAAACTAATTAATCAGTGTGTTGTCTATGGAAACCATAGAAGCTGAGAATCATGGAATCATTTGTGTCAGAAGGGACCTTAAAGCCCATCCAGTTCTAACCCCCTTGACATTTGCACTTTCCACTGGATCAGGTTTCTCAAAGCCTCATCCAACCCATCTGTGAACACTTCCGGGCATAGCAGAGCACTACGGGGAGATGTGGGTTCGGATGTCCATAGTTGTTAAAATGTTAGTTGTTGACTGGTCTTTCTCAAGTGCTGCATTTGAATTTCTCTGGTACTGTGCTATCACAATAAGGTTTGTCAGCCTGAGCAGTACACAGCTCCCATATCCCATGCTAAGGAATGTGACTGCCCAAGTGTTAAAGCTGATAAACCTCATAATCTTACAAAGGGTTCTAGGAGCACAGCCACCAGAGGAGTGTCCATGTCCCTCCCTGCGCATCGCTGTGTTGCGCCAACACCAGTATTGGTGCTATTGTGAGGTTGCCTTTGCTTTGGAGCTGCTCTGGCTGGAGCTTTATGCCTCACATAAAGCAATGTTTACACTGCAGGCTGTTCTGTTCTCTGATGTGGCTCCTGACCAGGAGAGGGGGACACAAGAACCCATCAACGGAAAGATGAGAGGGGACAAAGGTGTTTCTTTGGCAGCAGGTCTAGCTTCAGTGTGGATTCACCAGAGCCAGGATCTCTGTAGAACTCAGTAAACCTGCTGGTGTCTGTATAGAAGGCAGCGGCACATGATGCTTCACTGACAGCAAAGCCACTGAACTCTTGACTCAGGTGTAAATCATACTGCAGCAAGAAACAGGGTGTTACTGGTAACCATTAAGGAAAAACTGTGTAACGTAATCTTGAGGCCATTTCTCCCTTTTTTCCTTTCCGTGCCTGCCATTTCACATCTCTTTCCAGCATTTTAGTAGGCATTTCTTTTCTAAAGCTAAAGGAGTGCTTTGATCCTGGTGCCAGCAGGGGCACCAAAATCTCTGCACACTGATCAGAGACAGCAACAGGAATAGCTGAAGCCAGCACAGCTCTGGACTCTTCTGAAATACTGAACCATTCCAGTGACTGCAGCCTTAATTTCTGAGCATTGAAAGATTGAGCTGTGAATTGCAGGAACCTTTCCTCCCATAGAGCATTAGAAGTACAGTTTAGGCTTAACATTGACTTTTCTAACTGTACATTCTCTGTTTTGCCTGGATGCGACTTTGGGTTTAGTAAAGATTTTATATAAATACAAGTAAAGCTTCAGGTGTTTTAGATGTTCATGGAAGAAAAATTAATTTACAGCACACTCACTTAAAAACTGTTGTGAAAGAGAGGCCTTCAGGTTCCATCAGTCCTTTAGCTTCTCAGCCTGCCTTATGCTAGGCTGTACCTCGGAAACCCTTCAAAGGAGCAGCATCCCCAGTCTTTGCTAATGATGCAGCAGTACTTGGTGATCTGAGTGCATCAGCTCCAAAAACAACAACCCACAATTTTTGAAGTGTATTTTTCTTTGTGAAGGTGAAAGGTGAGGCCCTGACTGCCTGAGCACCTGAATTTGCCTGCTAAATTGTACATACTTTAAGACAATTGTGTGGATTTGGATAAACCTGGTAGGAGTGATGCTGAAATAGAGTTGTTCTATTTTCATCATGAAACTGATATTTCTGGCATTGCTTAGAGTTCTTTCAGTAGCCAACCAGAAGTTATCCCTTGCCTCCCATTGTCAATATCTTTCTTAAAACCCCTCTGGGGTTGTGTGGTGCTGCGAGCATCATCCTATCTATGTACAGCAGAGAGAGGACAGGCCACATTCCCCAATCCTAGCGCTGGGGACTTTCACCTTGGCCCCCCTGGTGGTTTGCAAACATCCTGTGCAGGCCATCCCCACAGAGGCTTTTCCTTTCCCTGCGTGCTCTCTGGGCAGCAGTAAAAGGGCTGACAGGCAGAGCACTGAGAGTTGCTAAGGTGATGATGATGACGATGATGATAATTTTTTTAGGGCTCTTGCATGCAATGTGACGGCAGACAGTCTGCGCAATTGTCAGCTGAGGTCTGTTGTGCCTCTGGGCTTCGCAGCAGTTAGAGGAGTTGCGTGTGTCAAGTGGTGGCTGAGATAACAGGGACGTTTTTCTTGCTTGCCCCTGGGCTCTTGGTTTTGCCCTGGCCTACAAATATGTTTAAGTGAGAACAGAAATACCTCATCAGAATTAACCCCCAATTAAAGTTGCTCTAGCAATGGCTGGGCTGTGTTAGGAGGGGAATTCAGCAGTTCTATCTATCTCGTACTCTACTGCAAGCAAGAGAGAAAACCAGGCAATTTTCTTGCCTTTTTACATCCCAATGGAAATGAGAGGAGCTCAGTTATAAGCTGGAATGAGGTAAATAGATTATCTTGTTATTACTGTCTGAACTATATTGTTAAACTATTTTTCTGTTGCAGTTCACGATCTGCAGAGCTTTGGACTTGATAATGTAAGTGTTCCCTATAGTGGTTCTAGTTCTCTCGGTCTGTTTTCCTTCTGAATTTCCCTTCCTTGGCCACATTGAGATCCCAGTGATTCCAACTGATCCTGGCCAGATTTGGCTTTATGAGTCTGAGCAGAACCTGAGACCTGCTTTCACACAGGGTTCTGCAGTCTCTCCTGGGACATATCCATGTTGCTTGGCAAGCCTGACCCGTTCTTCCTGAGGCTACCTTGCTCCTTAATCTGTGCTTCCCAGGTTTTTAAGGGTGACATTTTCACAACTCCTTCTGAATCTGTTGGAGTTTACCTTGTGCTGGGAGGAAAGCAGATGATACCCAAACCTAAGGCACCAGGGCAGCTGACAGCGTAGTGCTGGGTGGGAGAGCTTACTCTGTTGATGGGAGGGAAGGGGGTGCGGGGATCCGGTGACTTCCAGCAGGAAAAGGAATCTCCCATGAATTAAAAAAGAGAGCAAGTTCTTTGGAGTTTACTGCTAGGATGCCCAGAATAAGGGAGGACCTGTCACTGTTCCAGAGCCATGCTTAGAAAAATACACAAATCATTAGCCTCAGGCCCCTTCCCCTTCCGTTGCCCACGGATGCTGTGCTGTGTTTCAGTTACTAGCATTTCTGTTTCAGATCAACATGACCCACTATATCAAACATCTCTCATTTGGAAGGGATTATCCAGGCATTGTGAACCCTCTGGATGGAACAGATGTCACTGCACAGCAAGGTAAAAGCCAGCTGAGACAAATGTCTTTTTGAGTGCCTGTGTTAATAAGTTTTAGAAGAGAATGACAGTGAAGTTCCCAGTCTTCAACCATGACAGTGTTGCGTGGACTCCTATACCTTGTGCTCTTTCTGGAGCAGCTTCCTTCCTTCATCTGAAACAAATCTGCCAATGTGTTTTGATTCTGTGACCTTTCTGAAAGATCTCTTTGCAGTGTTCACAGACACACAACAGCAGGTACAGCACATCGGTATTCAGTGCTTATATCAGGTGTAGTGCAGGGAAAGCCCTGTCTAGCCACTGTGTGCAGTAGGAGATAATCAGAAGATGCAGGCTAGAGGAAAAAAGGCCTAGTTGATAGTTCTGAAGAGCTGTGGTGCGTGCCTGAGCTTGATATGCCCACCAGCAACAGCTGTACAGATGCATGAGGTTGAAATATTGCTGGTGTTTTCTAGATAGCTCCAGTTAGAATGACAGAATGATTTGGGTCAGAAGGGACCTTGAAGTTCATCCAGTTCCAACATCCTGCTGTGGGCAGGGACACCTCTCACTGGATGAGGGGGCTCAAAGCCCCATCCAGGCTGGCCTTGAACATCTTCAGGGATGGAGCAGCCGCAACTACTCTGGGCAACCTGGGCCAGGGCCTCCCCACCCTCACAGGAAAACATTTCTTCCTAAGATATCATCTCAATCACCGCTCTTTCAGCTGAAAACCCTTCTCTCTTGTACTATCCCTGCACTCTTTGATAAAAAAGATCTTCCTTTTCATCTCCTGCCATGATAGTAACCGTGCTTCTACTGTGATAAACTGTACTGTTAATTGAATTTGATACAGGATACTCATTTAGAGTTCAATATGTTTTCCTAGGGCTGTGCTTTTAAATATAAAGATTTTTGTGTGCTAAAATAACAATTTTCAAGAAGCTGTACTGGTGAAACTATAGCAGGAGAACTGGTTTGTAGAAAGTTTTCCATTTAGTCAAGGCCAAGGTGCCGGTAGTTTCGGTTTTGGTTGGAACAGAAAAGAGGATCACTTTGGCAAAAAGAGGACTCCTGTCAGACATGAACTTTACTGTCCTGGACAACCTCCAGGAGCTCTTGTGCAGAAAGATGTTCTCTGACAAGTTAAACAAAGCCAATTTGTGTCTACCTAAGCTCTCCAGCTCTTTGCCCATTAATTGTGTCTGTCTGTTTGCTTCTAGCTTCCATGATGTTTCAGTATTTTGTCAAAGTGGTCCCCACCGTCTATATGAAAGTAGATGGCGAGGTAAGAACCTTTTGTCCCTATTGCTTTGGCAAGTGAAAGCCTTCAGGCTGTCTCCTCAAATCCTGACACTGACCATATCTGACCTCTAGGAGAAGCAACACCATCTGTTTGACTTTCTTCATATAAGCACCCCAGCAGGAGTAACAGCATTGTGGTGTGATGTTTGGTGTGATGTTTGCTATGATGTTGCAGCAGGGATGAAGCAGATTTCAGCCTCCTCCATCCCACCTAGATCAAGATGACCATGCCATCTTTATCATTGTTCCCTCATGCACCCCTCCCAGTTCATGCTCAGGAGAAGTCAAAAGCAGCAAGGAGATCCCAAGATCAGCTTCTCTTCAACTGAAAAATTCTTTTAGCCTCCAAGAGAACATGGCTGGATTTCCAGCCCTACTTTCAGAATATGTCCTTTTAGGGCAGGGAGGATAATGAAATCACTGGGGAGATACCAGGATGAGACATAGATCCTGAGGATAGACGCACGCTTGTGCTCTTTTCTGATGCTGCCTGAGGGAGCAGAAAGCACTTTTCATTTATTTTGTCCATTTGGAAGCATTTATTTTGGTTGCCATCATTCTGCAGGGGATCTCAAGAGCTCTTTTTAAAAAGTAAACCAAACCTGTCTGCTGCCTTTATTTGGGTGCCCATGCTCTTTGAGCAGCAGAACTGCATAAGCTGTTACATTTCCGTTGCATAACAAACACCAGCAGAGGCAGCAGCTCTGCCGTTGTGCAGACTTCACCCCCAGCACTACCCAGTGTTCTCTAACTCTGTGAGCTGCCAGAAGCCACAGTTCCTCTGCCAATGTTCCTGTACAAGGTGGCTTAGCTCCCTCACTGTCTCCCAGGTTTTGCTTCTGTATCTTCTGTGCTGCACAGGTGCTCCCTCACAGCTTCGCTCTTAACACCCAGCCATTTTCCTCTGAGGTGAAATGCAGGGGTGATTCTGGGGCTTGTTCAGCTCAAGGGTTGATCTATGTGTGGATGAAACTACACCAGGATTTGACTCGCTCGTCCTGTGCAGTTTTCTAATGCTGTGCAAACCCCACAGTGCTGGGAACCTTGACCAACTTGGGTTTTCACCCAAACTCGTACCACTCTCAGGCAGGTACCACAGATCCTTATAATCAGAGCAGCATCCACACAACCTTTCAGTTGGTTTCAGCACACTGAAATGGAATCCACTTTCTGTGGATGATTGAAATTGGTGAAGTACAAAGGTTGTTTAATCAGAATTAAGTTCTGGTGGTCACATCCCAGTGCCATAAGCCAACACAGCTTCTGTTTCTCTTGATGAGATCTCATGTTCTACTGTAGAGCTGTTGTACAGTTTTCAAAGGACTTTTCCTGTGAAAAGAATTAGTTTTCATTAGTCACCAGGAGAGGAATCCATGCAGACTGCTTATCGTTGTGGTCACTATGAATCTAAGTGTGCTACCAGATGTGTACCAGGGCCTTTTACACATTCAGTACTTGGAAACCCCAAATGTGGAATTTGGTAAAGAAACTGGACATTGTCAGTCTCATTGTCATGGATTGTAATTCATGTCAGATATCTTGTTAGGGGTGATAGAACATAATTTTATTTTATTTGCTGTAAGAATAGGATGTTATGAACCATGTAGGGAATAGCAGCAGGGTGCAGAAGAATACTGCAGGGTAACCATATATATAAAGATGGGCAATCTGTCCTTCTGCAGCCCTGGCTGTCTCCTGCATTTATGTATTATTTCTTCCTTTCTCAGTCTTGAATAGATATGACTTTCTCACGTTGGTGCTGTCTCCTGAAGCGTGCTTAGGTGGACTGTGTTTTGGTAGAGGATGACATGGGCTTGGGGTTGAGGTCGAGGGGTACTGCTTATTTCATTACTTGCCAGCAGAGACCAAAGCAATCCAGAATCACTCATTCTTTGGGCCAGCTGGGGCTTGAACTGATAAGCCTGTAGTAAAATTACCTCTGGTCCTAATGATGCTCTTCATGGCCCTTTGTAACACTAAATAAGTGGCCAGAGCTACACTGATGTGGTGCACTGAACTCATGTTTTAGTACCCTTTCCTGTTCCTCACTAACACAACGGTGATTGCTGGGTTTGTTTCCTGGTAGGTGGTGAGGACTAACCAGTTTTCCGTTACTCGACACGAGAAGATAGCCAACGGGCTACTGGGAGACCAGGGGCTGCCTGGTGTGTTTGTGCTCTATGAACTTTCGCCCATGATGGTGAAGCTGACAGAGAAACATAGGTAAAAGCCGTTTCAGTCTCTTTCATTCACCCTCCGTTTGATGTTGTCATTTTACATGGCTTTAAACTGCATCATCATGGAGCCCTGACAGTGCAAATGCCTGAAAGCCATCCCAGCCCCTTCCGAGGCAGTGGAGAGGCAGAGGTGCTCCTGGAGACCCTTCTTCTCAGTGTGAACATCTGAAATGGTCTTGGGTCTTGCTAATATTACCTGAAGCATTTTAATCCAGTATCACGATGAAGAGGGAAACTGATGCAGTGAGCAGAAGTCTGATGTAATGGTTCTTGGTTCAGATTTAGCTCCTCAAAGTCTTCTTTGAATGGGACTGCATTTATACAGCATCCTCATCTCACCAGAGCCTGCAGCAGCACCCATGCTCTGCCTTTGCTGTAGCCTGTCTGCGTGTTGCAGTCAGAGTGGAACCTCATTCTTCTTTGAGTCCTCTGTTAATCACAGCACGTAATTGTGGGGGAATGGGAGGGGTTGTAGCTGCCCAATCCTTTAGGATCATAATGAGGGACAGCTAATGTCTGTAACTTAAAATGTATTAATATGTACTTAGGGGTTTAGTTTGTGTGTCACAGCAGCCTGCTATGCTTTCTGTCTGGGTAGGGATGGATAAAATCTCAGGGATTAAGTGTCTGTCCTTCAGGTTTCTAAATTCAGTCTGTATCTCCTGGGGTTGCCATTGAGCTCATCAGAGTGTGCTGCTCTAACGCTGCTCAGTGCTGCCTGGTAAAAGTATCAGTGATAAACCCTATTCTGTAGCTAGTAGGGGTTATTTAATTGTTAAATCCACTAATTGTCAGTTGTTAATATTTATAGAATGCACACTTATGTGCTATGATGAACATTATGATAATTCTGAATTAGTTTGTATTAGTTAATTGTTACTTATCTTTCACATTGGTATCTGAGCTCATGCGTGCTGTTTAAACTGGTTTCCTCATTCCAGGTCCTTTACACACTTTCTCACGGGAGTTTGTGCCATTGTTGGAGGCATATTTACAGGTATTGCACCTCTCAATTCTTGCACCTCTCAATTCTTTTTCTTTCTAAAGTGTAAACATCTGCCATTTTATTCTTTCTAAAGGCTGCATGGCTGGTAATAAATCCGTATTTGATGGGGAGAGATTGTTTCAGCCTCCAAGAGGGATTATAGCATGTTCTGCAGAGCCATGGGAGTGGTATCAGGCTGTGATTAGCACTGCAGTCTTTCAGGATACTGTAGACCTATTGTAATATTTCATTTGATTAAATATTTCACTATGATGGAGACCTATCATAATGTTTTGGTTTGATAGTCTGAAATAACGTGGTCTTTGGCATCTGTACTGTTCTCTTGGCCTGCTTAAATCTGTAAGCAGAGAGCTGCTTCCATGTGGGACCCAAGCCAGTGAAATCTGTGTCCCCAGGCTACCGTGTCAGAGGTCTCAAACTGTGTTGCCAGGCATGAGAGCTCCAGTCGTCTGCAGGGACTAAAAGTCCTCTTCAGGGACTCACAGCCATAGACAGGGGCCTGTAAGGAGAGTCTGTTCCTGCAGAGCCGTTCAAATGTCTGGACTTAATTCTCAATGCTGGCTTCTGGAATTCGCTAATTGGGCACCTACTCAGCTCCGTGTGTGTGACAGAGCCCAGCTTTGGTCCAGCCTTGCTGTCAGGGTGCTCTGAAGCATTGCCAGACATGTTCATGTGTCTGTGAAGGGCCAGCCCGGAGATCTGGTCAGCAGATCATACTGAACCTGAGAAGTTAGTGCTGTCATCTACCACCATACCACACATCACCTGAGGTGTCACAATGCTTAGTTAACCTGATGCTACCAAACAGGGTTTCTGTTCTCGTTTCTATGATTGACTCAGGGAAGGGCTTTCAAAAATCATGTTCATGCCAAATGCAGGTGCCCTCTAGCAGTAATTAGTTAACAGCTAGTTCGGAGCGTGTGCTGCTGTACGCGATACACAGACTCTATTCTAAGTGACAGATGTGATCAGCTGTGTAACATTTTCTGTGTTACAGCATCAAATAATAAGTAGAGATAATTTCAGGGCAAAACCAGCACAGAAGACAGGAATCTGAAGTGTTACTCAAAGACAAGAGGGTGCAGCCATTAATTCCATTTTCTACAGCAAAAAAGAGACGACTCGGTTCCTGTTTTAGCTGCTGCTCTTCACATAGTACTGGAGTTCCACAAGGCCAAGCACAGGGCCCTGCACCTGGGTCAGGGCAACCCCAAGTACAAAGACAGGCTGGGCAGAAATGGATTTGGAACAGCCTTGAGGAGAAGGACTTGGGGCGCTTGGGGATGAAAGGCTCAACAGCAGCTGGCAATGTGCACTTGCCAAACCATGTACTGGGCAGTATCCAAAGCAGAGGGACCATCAGGGCGAGGGAGGGAATTCTGCCCCTCTGCTCGGGTGGGACCTCACCTGGAGCCCTGTGTCCAGTTCTGAAGTCCTCAGCACAGGAAGGACATGGATCTGTTGGATCAAGTCCAGAGGAGGCCAAGGAGATGATCTGAGGGCTGGAGCACCTCCTGTACGAGGACAGGCTGAGAGAGTTGGGGTTCTTCAGCTTGGAGAAGAGAAGGCTCTGGGGAAACCTTGGAGCAGCCTCCCAGGACTGGAAAGGGCTCCAGGAAAGCTGGGGAGGGGCTCTTGAACCTGGGAGTGTAGGGCTAGGATGAGGGGAATGGTTTTCAGCTGCAAGAGGTGAGATTGAGATGAGATCTTAAGAAGAAATGTTTTGCTGTGAGGGTGGGGAGGCCCTGGCCCAGGTTGTCCGGAGAAGTTGTGGCTGCCCCATCCCTGGAGGTGTTCAAGGCCAGGTTGGATGGGGCTTTGAGCCCCCTGATCCAGTGGGAGGTGTCTCTGCCCATGGTAGGTAGTTGAAACTGGACTTTCAGGTCCCGTTCAATCCTAACCATTCTATGATTCTATGAAATGTCTGTCTTTGTGTGGGGCCAAGTAATTGCTTATTTATTTCGTAGATTGAGGTGTTGAATAAAATAAAGAAGAACATGAAGTTTCACAAAGGCTTTGAAAACACCTTTGCTCGCGAGTACCCAGTGTTCCTTCCCTGGCAGGGGCTCAGGGTTCCTGTCCTGTGAAAGCCACCTGGATGGATGCAGGGTTGTCTGGGGTTTGTGGTGCAGCAGACCCATTCTGAGCTTTCCTGTGGTCCCAACAAGCACTGAGATAACAGCCCCCTTCAGTGCTAGAAAGATTTGGGGAAAATCCTGCAGAAAGGACTAAAGGCATCGGTTTGGTTTGCCTTGTGTCCTTGGTGGGTAGACATTGTGGTCTCCAATAAAAGGCATCCACACAGGGCAGCATCAAGTAGAGCAGCTTAACTTAAGGTTACTGTGAACTGAGCAAGCATTGGAAAGCTGGGTCAGGGCAGTGACATGCATAGATGGCATCAGCTTCCTCTCCAGACTCCTCTGACTAATCAGGAAACACATGTGTCTCAGCCTGTCTGCTTTTTGCTTCTCTGAGAGATCTTTTTCTGGAGGAGCAGGATAACCTCTGCCCTGCAAGGTGGATCTTGTCTGTCCTAATGAGATGAGGGCTTTGTTTCTCTGGGCAGCAGCAGCAGCTGGTTTCTGGGGGAGCTGGAATGCCTTTCCACTGACAGAAGGGCTTATGTTTTCTCTCCCTGGGAGTCGTTCTCTCGTTGAGGCATGTCTGGCTTGCTCCATCTGTCTTTTTCCCTTGTAGTTGCAGGGTTCATTGACTCATTGATCTATCACTCGGCAAGGGCCATCCAGAAGAAAATTGAACTTGGGAAGACAAGATAAATAAGCAACGACCTCACTCCCTGACCTCAAAAAAAGCCCAAAACTTTAAGGAGAACTGAACAGTTTTTTGAAACACAAGTGATCTTTGAATGCACAAGAGAAGAGGTTTGGAATTACCAAATGGCCCTGCCCACTCCTATGTCCCATCATTCTTTGTTTGGCATTAATTTGTGGCTGGAACTGCTTGGACTTTGCTGCTGTAAAAATTGACCACTTTGTCTGTGCAGATCCTACTGTATCAGTCGTTGTTCATCCTGTTTGCCTCCAGAAATAATATACTGTATGGCCATCAGTCCTGGAATGGACTGAAGTTGATATCAAATAAGCTTTCTAGCAACACTGTCACACTTTTTAAATGTTTCTTAAAACTGTTTTCTTAAAACTGTTCGTTATAGCAGGACTACGTGAAAATGTGCTGAATCCCATGCGCCTTTCTTCCAGATGCCCTGGGCAGAGGGGTGAGACATCACACTTGGAATGTGCTTAGTGTGTTGTGGAGCATTGTGGTTGCTCCAGTTGCTCTTCTTACAAAAGACCCAAGTTGATGTTTCAGAAGAAAAAAAGTGTTTGGAGTTCTAATTGATTTTTAAGTTGGATTGGGTTTTTCACTTCCCCTCTGTTCACATTTTGAAGTAAAGTCCATGGGCTGGGTGTTTTGGTAAAGCATTTGGAAGATTAATTAATTTATTTGAACTCATCCTGGTATTGAATTGGGAATTATAATTAAAAACGACACCTGCATTGTGACAAAGGACATAGATACGATGATCTTGATGGGGTTTCCTCAATGATCTATCTACACAAGTGAGTGAAGTGCTCAGCATGTGAAATTATATTTGGAGAAATTTGAGAATAATGAGGAAAAATAAAATATTCTGGATTCCTGCTTCAGTTTGAGGCAAACCGAAGACTCATTACTCTTAAATATCATCTTTGGGTTTGCTTTGGTGTTGACTCTACTTAATACAAGCAGTTGGTCCAGCAGTGCACAGTGAGGGTGGCAGGCACAGGATCAAGTAATGCAGAGAAATCTGGTTTAGAAACCAGTGGCAATGGGGTTTGTTTGTGGGTTTGCTTTGGTTTTGTTCTTCTTAATTAGTTGCACTTCTCTACAAATCAGGGACTATAAAAACCTGTGGTTTTTTTCAGTCAGGGAGAGAAGCTGTTTGAGATATGGGAAAGGGGACTGATTGATCTCCATGCTAGAATTAGTTTGTAAGACAAGAAATACATTTGAAACAAGGATCTTTAATAAATCCATTGGCTCAGGACCATACAGTACTGCTACAATGGGAGGAAGGGGCCACGGTGTCTGTGTGTTTAACAACTCCCAGCTAAGCTTGTCTTTGATAAGAAACCCAGTGACTTATGTAAACCAAAGAAAAGCATGGATGAGTATCACACAGGGCACTGCTGAGCACACAGAGAAATCACAGGGAAGGGAGGTGTGGGGCTTGTACTCTGGAGTGTGATGGAGAGGAGAAACAGAAGACACAGAAATGGAGCTTCTACCTGGAGATGCAGAAAGTCAACAAAGCTCTTAGTTAATTCAAGTGATACAGGCTTCTATAAAACAGGAGCTTATGAGTAGGAGAAATCTGGTGATTTTAGTAGGCTGAAAGACCAAGTGACCAATAGCCATGGCAGAGCTGAGTCTGATTCAAGGATGCTTGTGTTTGTGACTGAAAGCAGAAAAAGGCATCCTGCCAACTCAGCTCTAGAGAAGAAAACCTCCTCTGGGACACTGCATCTCCAGGGTCTGCAGAGTTGGGGTGACATAGATTGGAACAGGTTGCCCAAAGAAGTGGTGGCTGCCCCATCCCTGGAGATGGTCGAGACCAGGTTGGATGGGGCTTTGAGCCCCCTGATCCAGTGGAAGATGTCCCTGCCCATGGCAGAGGGGGTGAAACTGGGTGGTCTTTGAAGTCTCTTGCAACCCCAGCCATTCCAGGATACTGTGTTTCTACAATTGTGCTGTCTTTGCAAAGCAGTAAGGGCTCAAAAAAGTAAAGCAAATGTTAGTAATAGATTCATGTATATTTTCAAAGTTTATTTAACATAAGATCATTTCAACTGGTCTTGATTCTGTCATCTTCTGACATAGCATGCTTGATTTTTCGTTTTCCTTTTTTACTCTACTTTGATATAATTTTTACTTATAAAGAGACAGGAAGGGAAGATGCCTCTCTCTTGCATCCCAAAGAACAACTGCAAACCTCTCCAAAAGCCCTCTGTGAGTGGAGGTCAGCTCTATCGTGTGGACAGTCACATCTCAGCAGCAGCTGCCACCACCAGCGCTGTCACCCAGTGGCTTTGTAGCCACCACAGGGATGTGTGCAGCATCTCATGGGCTCCACACACACCTCGAGGCCCACTGGCTCCTTCTCTTCAAGGTGGCCATACCCACCTTGTGTCCAGACAAAAGCAGTATCCCTGATGCCATGGGAGCGGCTCATTACCCAGCGCCGGCTGGAGGGGCAAGCACAGGCAGCACTGGGACGCCAGGGATCACAGGAGCTGAGCCTGGGCACGTGGCAGCACTTGGCAGGAAGAAGAAAGCTGGAGTTAAAGCAGCTGCTGGCAGTGCAGGGGCTGCAAGTTCCTGAGCTTCAGTTTCTTGGAAATGCATCATTTGTAGAACAAAATCCTGCCTTCGGCTGCCAGTCTCTCAATGAGGCTGAACTCGACATCAGCATCGTGGACCCTTGTCCTGCGAAAGGCTCCGGACCAGCGGTTTTTCTCCCAGTAGTGGTGCCAGTTCCCTTTGCTGTCTGCTCCAAAGCCGAACACAGAGACCTGGACACACACCAGCGAGAGCCGTTGCTGCCTGGGCGCTGTCAGCCTGACAGCGCAGACCCCGGGGGCAGCAGAGGTGCAGCACCCACGTCCATCCTGCTGGTTGCGCTCACCTGCTGACAGGTGTGCAAGGCAAAGAGCAGAGCAGTGAAGCCGGTGGAGGGGTACCGGCCCTGCCGCTGAGTCCAGTTGTCGTGGGTGTACTTGAGGAAAGCTGGGCTGAGGATCAGCACCTGCGTGGGGAGCGGAGGAGCCGTGGGCTGCTCCGCCGCTGCCATCGGCCTCCCTGTTGCTGGCTCTGCCCATATCCTGCTGAGAAGCCCCGAGGAGCCGTGCCTGCCCAGGAGGAGCTGGAGCCCCCTGAGCCCTTACCTTGTCTCTGTCAGCTTTGATGAACTGTTTCACTCTAACGTATGTGCTGCAAAAGCCAGAGGAGAGCCATGAGTACAGGGCACCCCTGCTGCCAGTTCCTCTCCTGTGGAGGCAGCTGTGTTGCAGAGGGTGGCTGTGTCTGCCAGCACCTGGCCCCATGGCACCCCCAGCCCCTTGGGGCTGTTCTAGCAGCATCCCCTGGTCTGGCTTTTGGAAGAGACACATCCAGCCCATGGTACTACAGCAGGGACAGCCACTGTCCCACCCGTGGGGTTATGGGACTGTGGGATGCTCGAGCCTGTGGGAAGAGGTCGGTGCCCACTTCCCCAAACTGCAATGCAAAGGGATGCCAGGATCCTCGCCCAGGAGCCCTTCATCCCACAGGGACCGTGATGCCTGGGTGCTGGAGAGGCACCACTGGGAGTCCCAGGACCACCCTCTGCCACCCACAGGATCTCCAGCATAAGAGATGGTACTGCCCAAAGATAACACACTGTGTGAGCTCTCCAGTGGAGAAGGCACTGGCCACCCACTGCAGGTCCAGTGGCTTGAAGGGGATGAGGACAAGATGGACACCAGGACCAAGGTTCACTGCGCTCTCTGGGTACATGAAGTGGTGAGTTGTTCTCATGCCAACATCCAGCTCAAAGCCAGCAATCTTTGCTCTGTTCATCCTAGGGGACAACAGGAAGGCATGTCCTGAAATGAAGGTGCACCCTGTGCTGGTTCCAGGCTGCTGGTCCCACCAGGCAGGGACACGAGGTCACCCTGGCCACCAGCATAGCAGGAACATGGGCAACACAAGACCAGTGTGTGCCCCAGGGTGGGGAGCTCCAGGGAGCATGGCCAGCAGCCCCTTGCCATTGCAGGGCTTGAGCTGGCAGATTTCATAGGGTGGTTGGGGCTGGGGCACACCAGGACCCTGGGGAGATAGGGAGGGGCGAAGCCCCTTTGGGTTACCCACCTCAGCACCCAGTCATGGGCATCAATCCTCAGCCCATGGCCAGAGCCCTTCAGCTGCCCTGAGTTCCCCACCACTGCACAGGTCCTGCAGCGAGACGGGTCCCACACACTGCCACTTGGGACCGGGAGGACAGTGAAGAGCTGCTGAATTATGCTCTGAAGATGGACACCACTTGGGGGCCCCTGCAGGGTCTGGGAGAGCAAGAACAGTAACAGACAGCATCAGACCCTGCCAGTATCCCCAAAGTGGGATGTAGCCCCAGTCCTACCAGTGGAGCCCTGGGAAAGGCACAGAAAAAACCCCAATGGGTTATCAGGAAGACGATGTGGGACAGACCAGAAGGTTGTGAAGCTGGGGGATCTGCATCCCCTTCATCTCCCATCATGTCTGTCCAACCTGACCTTGGGCCTGTCCCACCACAAACAGATCTGGGGAGCCCAGGAAGAGCCCTGCGCTCCCGCCTGTGCCTGCACTCACCAGCCACCACTGGACCACGTCGGAGGGGAGCTTGTGGGCTGTGCCGCCCAGGAGAGGCTCCATGGCTGCGTTGTAGCGGGCATTGAACCATGCAGATCCATTGGTGCCAGCAGTGCAGCGGGCAGCAGGGGTGTTGAGGAGGGAAGGAACCCAGAGGAAGTGCTCGAGGCTATCCGTGGGGGCTCGGAAAAATTGCCACAAGACCAGCAGCAGGCACAGGGCCAGCACCACCTGCATGTGCCTCTGGCACAGCATCACTCATGCCACCTGCAGTGAGATGGCACAGGGACAGAGGCAGTGGCACCACAGGCCCCCTTCCCACCCACCCTGCCTGCCCTGGGACTCCCCTTGGCTGCTCACCAACCCTGCAGGGCCCTGAAATAGCCTTGTACGTGTTTCCTTTTCAGACTGTTTAATGGCTTTATTGCAGTGCTGGGCTCCTGGCGTGGCCGCGGTTCCTTTGGGCTGGCTGGCAGCACATGCTGTACCAGGAGCTGCTCTCTGCCTGCAGCGCTTTTAGGATCTGCAAATTGACCTGTGAACAAGCATCGAAGCATCCTCGCCCCAGCCATGAGCCAAACTCTCACTCCCCTCTGGAGCGGCAGCCGCCTGGTCCTCGAAGCAGCTCCTATGGCAGCAGCGAGCCCTGTCGCCTGCTCCCCACACTCCAGGCAGCTGCTGGCAGAGGAGCCCCTTTGCCTCTCCGGTGCTGCTGAGCCCACGCAGGCGCCATGCACCCAGCGAGGCCCTCCTCCCCAGCAGCCCTGGGTTTTGCAGCTACAAGGGCGCTGAATGATTCCCAGGAGTGAGGAGAAGGAGGTACTAACTGCAGTCTGCATGTGTGAGCCTTTCTAAATCAAAAATACCCCAAACTGCTGTTCCTGGGGTCTGAGCAATGAACAGAGACAAGAGATGGAGGGGTTTGGATGATCCCAGGTGGCTGCAGCAGCTTGCACTCCCCTGCAAGCCTGCCCTTGCAAAAAACAAGTGAATCATCATCTCTTCTTGCGGGGAAGCACAAACAAGCACCCACCAGTGCACCGGAAACACAGATGTGGCTGCTTCTGAGCAGGCAGCAACCAAAAAGTGCTGCTCTTTGCTCCACAATCTTGGGGGCATCCCAAAGGCGCCTCACGTTTGCCCTGCTGGCGGCCACAGCAGGGGGTCTTTTACCACCCCACCCCCCCCCCCCGACCCCCCCCCCCGCAGCAGCCACAAGCATTTGCTGTGATGGAGACCAAGGGCATCCGGTACACTGGTCAGGCAAGGAGCCAGCAGTCCCCCAGGTTGCTTTAGGTGCTTAGGGAACCTCGGGTGTTATTAGATCACAGCCCATGGACAGGAATGAGACAGCACAGTGAATATTAGTGAAGTGGTTTTTTTGCAGTCAACCATCATCTGGGAAGGAGAGGGCTCTGGACTGGCAGGGTTGAGTGACCCCATCTCCCTGCCTGTGCCCATATGCAGCCCCTGATCCATGGATGGGACCTCTCCACCTGCACTCACACCCCTGTGGTGGCCAAAACAGCCCCCTGGCCCTATACACGGAGGTGCCCTCACCCTGAGATTTCCCAGTGCCATTTGTCAGAAGCCACCATGCCACAGCCATGTGGCCTCTGCCTCAGGCTATGTCCCATGCCACAGACCAGACCCCACACCTGCTCAGCCCCAAGGGACACTTACCAGAAGCTCACCAGCCAGGAAGGGACACCTCATGGTGTCACGACCTCCTGGTCCCCCCACCCCAGAGCCCCTCACCTACTCGGAGAAAGCACTGCTGTGCAGGGACAGGCAAAGGTGATGCTCCTGGGCTTGGTGGCCTCACCAGAGCTCATTGCAAGCTTCAATAACTGCCACAGGAAGAGGAAGTGTTGCACCATGACACGTGAGGGGAAGAGCAGAGCGAGTGGCACAGTGAGGTCAGGGCTGCTGCCCCTCTTCCAGCCGTGCCCACCGCCCCAGCATCCCGGCACAGCTATCCCATGTGGCTCAGCACCACGGTGGCCACTGCAACCATTGAAGCTGGATGTTCTGGTCATGTGCGAAAGGACAAATCAGGAAATTAGTCATTAAAATCTTCTTTGAGGATAGGAGAAGCTGCCTGGAGTGGAACTGACCTCCTGCCCCTGTGGGTCCTGCAGGGATGGCTCCACTTACGCTGACACTGACACCAGCAACACAGATGTCTCATCAGCCTTGTGCATCCAGCACCTCATCAGCTGGTTTCTTTTGCTCACCTTTGTGTTCAGAGGCCAGAGGAAAACTGTAAGATGTGCCTCAGCAAATTGTGACTGATTTTATCCAAGGTGAGTTCAGCCCTCTCTGCTCTGCTGCCTGCAGGGAGGTTTGGTGCCTGAGGGAGAGGGACAAAGAGGAAGGATCTAGAGATTCAGACTAGAACAGCCCTGCAAAATACAGAGCACTGAACAGCCGGTGTTTACTGGTGGTGTCTCAAAGCACCTCTCTGCTGTTGCTGGGGTCCAGGCACTGACAGAGCAATGTCCTGAGCAGCCACTGAGCAAATTTCCTGGAGCAAAACCAGTGAAACCTGGGTGGGAGGCATTAGGGACGGCAAAAGCTCGCAGGGGCACTGGCTACACAGTGCTCATTGTCATTGCCAAGCTCCTAGTGTGGTCAGCCTGCAGGAGAAGCCCCTTTCACAGGGGTCTGCGTGCCCGCACAGCTCCACTTGCCGCTCTGGAGCCCTGCAGGGCAGAGCACTGCTCCACTCTGGTATCGTTCCCGTTAGCACGGAGCAGCACGAGCCAGGCAGCGTGGCCAGGGCAAGGCAGGAACTGGGCAGCAGGGTGCCCCAGGCAGGTTCCTTGTGATGCAGCTGGGGCAGGAGCACATCTGAGGAGCACGTAGGTTACTGTGTTCTCTCCATCTGCCTGGCCAAGGGATCCTCTGGGACAGTCTGGTACTGCCAGCAGAACCACGAGAGGAGTGGGATGGAGCGAAGCTGGGGTAGCAGAGGTGAGGGATGCAGCACTGGGTGGGTTGGTGTTCCCAGCCTGCAGGCAGAAGCTCGGAGAATTGCATTTTAATCAGCTGGTCGGGTTTCCTTGGATCAGAGCAGCTCCTACTCATTGAGCACATGAACAAATGAAGCAGGGAAGACACCTTGCCTGTGAAGCTGTCCTTCAATCCACCCTTTCTGTGGGGAGAGAGGAAGAAAAAGAAGCAGTGAGCATGGTGGGAGGGGTGAGGAACTGGCCCCATTACAATGTCCTTTTGTTGTCAAGAAATGTAGGATGTAGAGCAAGACATGACAACGAGTGCGACAGTTACAGGACAGAGGCAGAAAACAGATGGAGCCTGCAGTGGTCCTTTTCAGACACCATAATGATCTCACCTCTGCGGAAAGTCACCTTCTCAGTCAGTGTCACAATCACAGAGAGCGCGGACTCTGCGGAGCAGCAGCCTGTTCTACAAACAGGAGAGAACACCATCAGACCTCCTCAGTTTTGTCAGACATGGACTAATATAGCTCCAGTATCTGGATCCCAAAGCATCCATCAAAGATGAGAGGAGCAAGTATGAGAGACTGGGAGGTTTCCAGTGCAGAGGTAAGGCAGAACTAGCAGGGCACCTGCTGGGAGTTATGGTGGGGTGGGGATTCTGAAGACACCTCCTTCTGCTGGAGTATCCTTCCAGAGGCACCTGCTCCTCTGCCCCAGGGCTGCAGTTGCACTGCCTGGGGTCCCAGTTCTCTCAGGGCAACTCTATGTGAGGGGTCAGCAATGCCACTCAGCACAACCCCAGGACCAAGCAACCCAACAGAGGTCCCCCAGTGAAGGAGCTCTGCTTCTGCACAGTGTTCCTGGGGAGGTGGGTGTCCCTGGAGCACAGAGAGGCAGGGACAGTGTGGACACTGCACCCTTGTCTGCATCCAAAACTCCTCACTGACCTGCCAACAAGGTAAAATCATAAATAAGTCTTCCCTCAAAAGAGTAGAGCCTTATGATAATTTTGGTAGCATTCCCAGTACCCACCAGGGAGATCTCAGTGCCAGGAAGTCACAGCAGAAGTGCTGGGAGAGGTTGCTGGCGTCAAGTCCAGCTCAGTTCAAACCCAAAAGCAGTAAATATAGGCAGATGCAGGAGCTGAACTGATCCTGGCCGCTGGCAACATACCAAACTGCTCCTCCAGGGAAGGAGAGGTGGGACATCCTGGACATGACCAGAACTGGCTCCTGAACGGATCGGTATGGGCCAGGTTGTCCCATTCTGCTGAAGCCAGGCATGCAGAGGAGGTCAGCGACTTCCAGGACACCTATGGCACAACCAGACTGATCATCTCCTCCCACCTTTCATCACAAGTGAAGAACAGCAACCACCACTGTCAGAACACAGCACAGTGCAGCCCTCCAAGGTACAGCGTGGGCAACCATCCTTCTGCCATGGGACACCCATGGAAATAAATCCGCTGCATGGAAGACAGGGACAGGGTCATTCTCCAAAAGCAGCATCTCCAACAGCCCAGCAATTCCCAGAATAACCCTGCCCTGGGGGCATCGCTGTGTAATGGCTAGGATGTGGAGAGTCTGCCTTGTCCCTGGCTGTGGACACACCACCCAGTGCCACAGCTCCCATAGCTCTCAGCTCCTCACCCATGTAAGAGGCCTTGCAGGCCTGATCCATGAACAACTTGACCAGATAAAGCCATGGCCAACCTGACCTAGTGAGAGAATTGGACTGCAGACGTCCAGCATGTCCTTTCCACCAGCATCATCAGGCTCCTTGCCCATCGTGAGTTTGTTGCTTTCTTTTCTTGAGGACAGACTGGTCAGGCTGGGCTGCTCAGGGCTGAGTGGTACCCAAAGGACTGGCTCCGAGGATGCACGCTTGTGCTTGATGCTCAGAGGCAGAAGTGGGCTCCACCTGCTTCTTGTGTCCTCAGCAGAGACAGACGAGCTGATAAGGAAATGTGGATCGCCCTCTGTGGGGGCTAAACACAGAGCAAGAAGAGATAAGGCCCTGGCCCAGGTTGTCCAGAGCAGTCGTGGCTGCCCCATCCCCTGGAGGTGTTCCAGGCCAGGTTGGATGGGGCTTTGAGCCCCCTGATCTGGTGGGAGGTGTCCCTGCCCATGGCAGGGAGGTGGAACTGAACAGGTTTCGAGGTCCCTTTCAATCAAAACCATTCCATGATTCTATGATTATGCAGCAGCAGCAAACTGTTCGCTGAGCAGGGGTCCTGAGGTGAATGGGCACAAATGTGTAGGCAGGGATGTTCTTTTCTCTTTTTGCAGGTCTGACTTGAGAACTACATCAGGCTGGAAGCATAACTAGGACTGGCAGGATTTGGTGAGTCTCCCATAAAGCATGGCAGCTCTTGGAGGTGGGATTACGCCATGGGAAGAGTGAGAACAGTGGAAGTTGGTCTTTCTAAGGAGCAGAACTGCAGTGCTGCTGCTGTTTCTGCTGGCAGCTTTGTCTTCCCACCCCCATCTCTGAAAACATGCTCTTCTGCCTTTCCCAACAGCAGCAGCATTTGAAAGGGCATGGTGCATCCTAATGATTCCAGCACAGGGCCTCCAAGGACAAGCACGTGCTGCACTACTTATCAAAGCAGGGATCAGTGCTAGGACAGACCAGTCAGCACACACTAGCCTCGGTCTCTCAAGGAACAGAGGACACAAGGGTGTTCTAGCACACTAGACAATCCCTCAAACTGTGCTGGGGACCAGCTCCCTGCTGGGCCACTCTCTGCTGATGGAGCCAGGCTGTGGCAGCAGCAGCTCATCCTGCCAGCCTCTGCATGGCCCTGCTTTCCTGCTGAGACAGGGATGGTGGAGTGTAGAAGGGGGCTGGCAGCACATCCAGGCTGCGGAGGTGGGCAGCTGGCAGGGGACAGGCATCCAGCCACCCAACCCAGGCCACTGGCCCTGCTGCCTCTGGCCTGGGATCAGTGGCAGGGGGTTGGTAGCTGCTCTGGGGATGGGCAGAGTCCCTCTTCACAGAACCCACCTGGGAAAGGGATATTTGTGGGTATATACAGCTGGGCAGGTACAGGAGTGCCCGCTCCAGCACAGTGAGAGCTTGGAACACTGATGGTACACGTATCCCCAAGCCAGGGCCTCACCTTCTTATCCAAGTCTTCATCACTTTCATACATACTGTCCTGGCCCAGCCGCCACTCATACTCCACATGGACATTGGGGTGAAACTGACTGCTCTGTGCCTGCAGCAGCTGGGGCACAGAGAAGCTTCCTGAGTATCCACCAGCCCTATCCTGCCCTACCAGTCCCACAGGTAGCTGCTGACCCCATCTGTTGCCGCCTACCCATCAAGGCAACACATGCAAGCAGGACTTCCCAGCAGCAAAGGTCTCCAAACACACAAATTAGGACAGAGCAGGAGCAAGTCTTGGACTTGCTGAGGAGATGCATTCACTCCACGTAGCCTCAGTACAATTCCAGACCTCACTGCCCACAGATGGTCCAACCCCTGCCCCAAACTGCTGTGCTCTGAGGGACCCAATGCCAGCAGGGCCAGCACCTACTGGACCCCTCTGCACCCTCCTTTGCATCCCACACTGGCACTGGAGATTCTGAGGGGCATGGGTAGCCCTGCAGGATGCGTTTACATGGGTGTGGGTCTTCAACCACTCTCTGCCACTGGGACATGTCCCAAATCCAGGAGGATGACGTTATACGGTGTCTTACCAGCAATTCACACAGGGGATGTCTCAATTTCCTGGCAACATCCGGGGCTGTCTCTGCTGCTTTGTTAGCTGTGGGTGGAAATGGCAGCTTTGAACACTGTGAGCCTGTCCTGTGATTCAGTGAATTGAAGATCAGTGCTGCATTCAGGGCATCTGGGGGCAAATAAGCCTAAAAAAGAAGGGACAGCCTAAACCCAGACCAAAACAAAGGCCCAGGCCACTAAGGGGTGGTGGGAAGATGAAGAAGAGGGCAGGAGCTGAGACACCCAGGGAGCAGAGAGGAGCATCCCCTGCTTCAAGCTGGAGAGCAAAGCCACTTCTGTCTCAGGCTGCTGAGAGACGGAACCCACGAGATGTGGTCACTCCACTTGAGGAGGGCCACATGCATTTCACTCCAGCTTGTGAATGTCTCTGAGCCTGGAGAGTCAACCAAGAGCAGTGTTAGAACAGGGCACGTGTAGAAGAGCCTGGAGTTGAGGCTGTCACCCTGTTGAGGCAGAGTCCCCACCCAACACTGTCAACAACCCACCTCCCCCCAGCCACGGAAAAGCACTGCTGAGCATTCGAGCAAGGCTAAGGAGGTGTTTCCACAGAAGACCTGAGAAGACACCCTGTGTGTGCACAGGGTGGGGTGTTCCATGGGCACTCATTGATGGCAATGGTGGTTTTGGCCTTCAGCAGCAGTTTGACATACTCAGGTTTGTTATGAGAGCAGCAGTAATGAAGTGGCACGTTCCCCTCTGCTGTCTGCTTTTCCAGGTTCCTGCTGCAGCAGAGGATGGATAAAGTTAGCATCCCTGGCAAGAGCCACCAGCCACAGCCACAGTGAACACTGCCTGATGATGGCTTATGTGTCCTTCCCAACCTCACCTGAAGATGAGGTCACCACGACTGTCACACACTAACCCACAAGAGACAAGGGAACCCAAGGCCCCAAGCCCAACCCAAGGTATGTTTGCTGGGAGGTGTGCACTGGTGGCTTTGCTCTTCTCTTGGAGCATTTTGGAGAAGATCAACAGCCTTGCACTTTTACTAGCACGGTTTAGCCATGAAAAGCTGACTGGGTATCATGAGTTTACCTGTTCTGGACAAGAAAATGAACAATGTGCAAAGAGGTTCAATCAGAAAACAGCACTGCCTGGTGGAGACGGGTCTCCACAGGTTCCTGTAACCAAGAAAAAGAGAGCAAGGATGAGACTGTGTCTGCCCACACCACTGCAGATAGGAGCACTGTCCTCTAGGGACTGTCTTTACACGTTTAATATCACTGACAGATGAACAGGCTTGATTTGTCTCTTCAGAGTCATGGCCACCAAGGTTGGTGAGAACCTAGTTAACGTGTAAAACCATGCCTCAGGGCTTCATGAAAAAGAATCATAGAATGTCCCAAGTTGAAAAGGACCACAGGGATCATCATGTCCAAATTCTGTCGCTGCACAGCACAACCCCAATATTCACACCGTGTGTCTGAGGGCATTGGCCAAATGCTTCTTCAATATTGTCAGGCTGGTGCTGTGACTGCTTCCCTGGTGTTCCAGTGCTCCACTACCCTCTAGGTGAAGAACCTCTTCCTAATGTCCAACCTAACCCTCTCATGACACATCTTGATGCAGTGCTTGATGTGACTTTCCAGGAGGTCTGTCCCTTTCTTGGTTTTTTATACAGGACAAACAATTAATGTACCCTCAAAGATTCACTGTTCTTCACTGAAGAACGGCCAGCTTTTCTTTAGACTTTCAAACCTCATAGGGCCATGAGGTTGCTGAAGTGTTTATAGGAAAAGCTATATGAGGAGCAGCTGAAGTCACTTGGTCTGTTCAGCCTGGAGAAGAGGAGCCTGAGGGGAGACCTCATCATACTTTGCAGCTTCCTCACAAGGTGAGGAGGAGGAGCAGGTGCTGATTTCTTCTCTCTGGTGACAAATAACAGGACCCAAGCAAATGGCAGGCAGATGTGCCAGGCAGGGTTAGGTTGGACATTAGGAAAAGGCTCTTCATGCAGAGGGTGGTAGAGCTCTGGAACAGCTTCCAGGGGAGCTGTCAGACCAAGCCTTACAATATTCCAGAAGTGTTTGGGCAACACCCTCAGACACACAGTGTGAATGTTGGGTTTGTCCTGTGCAGGGACAGGAGCTGGACTTGATGATCCTTGTGGGTCCCTTCCAACTCAGAACAGTCTGTGATTCTAATCACTCTGCAGCCAAGTTCCTCCAAGACCTACCAGACTTGATCCATGAACTGCACCACCTCCACCTGACGGTAGAAATGTCAGTGTTGCAAGGCTGCCTGCCTGTACCCTACCTGCAGCTGGCACCTCAGTCAGCACCTGCAGAAGCGAGCTGATCGGCTGAGCCACTCACGGTGTTCAAAGCTGCCATTTCCACCCAGCACAGTTAGGAATTGGCTGGATGGCCGAGCCCAGAGAGTGGTGGTGAATGGTGTCCCATCCAGTTGGAAACCGGTCACCAGTGGTGTCCCCCAGGGATCGGTGTTGGGTCCGGTCCTGTTTAATATCTTTATTGATGGACTGGATGAGGGGATTGAGTCCATCATCAGCAAGTTTGCAGATGATACCAAGCTGGAAGGAAGGGTTGATCTGTTAGAGGGTAGGATGGCCCTACAGATGGACCTGGACAGACTGGAGAGATGGGCCGATTCCAATGGGATGATGTTTAATAAGTCCAAATGTCGGGTACTTCATTTTGGACACAACAATCCCATGCAGAGCTACAGACTGGGAACAGAGTGGCTGGAGAGGAGTCAGGCAGAAAAGGACCTGGGAGTGCTGGTTGACAGGAAGCTCAACATGAGCCAGCAGTGTGCCCAGGTGGCCAAGAAGGCCAATGGCATTCTGGCCTGCATCAGGAATAGTGTGGCGAGCAGAACCAGAGAAGATATTGTCCCCCTGTACATGGCACTGGTCAGGCCTCACCTTGAATACTGTGTACAGTTCTGGACACCCCAGTTTGGGAAAGATGTCAGGATGCTGGAGTGTGTCCAGAGGAGGGCAATGAAGATGGTGAAGGGGCTGGAGCACAAGCCCTACGAGGAGCGACTGAGGGAGTTGGGGCTGTTTAGTCTGAAGAAGAGGAGGCTCAGGGGAGACCTCATTGCTCTCTACAACTACCTAAAAGGAGGTTGTGGACGGGCAGGGGTTGGTCTCTTCTCTCAGGTGATCAGTGACAGAACTAGAGGGCATGGACTCAAGCTTCGTCCGGGGAGGTTTAGACTTGATGTTAGGAAAAAGTTCTTTACTGAAAGGGTGATTGGCCATTGGAATGCACTGCCCAGGGAGGGGGTGGAGTCGCTGACCCTGGAGGTGTTTAAGGGGAGATTGGATGTGGCACTGAGTGCCATGGTTTAGATGATGGGTTGGTGTTGTGTTGGGTTAGAGGTTGGACTTGATGATCTCAGAGGTCCTTTCCAACCTTGTGATACTGTGATACTGTGAATGAAAAATCAGTGTGGATTCAGAAGCTGCTTTGAAACTGTCCCTCTCTGTGCTCTCACACACACAAGCACACGTAGGCTCCCAAACATGCCTCACACGTACGTACATCAGAGCAGAGTGCACACAGCAGTACCCAGCTACAGCACCCCTCATAGACCCACAATTGTAAAGGCAGAGGAACTGCTCACACATGCAGAAGCCAGAATGTACCAACCAGGTTCTCACTTGCTGAAGCCAGAATATTGTGTTTAACCAAAACACCACTCAGAGAGACATCAGAAACCCACCCAAACCAGGCAACAGCAGCACAATCTGATTCTTCCTCAAGGTATTAATTTAAAAGCTATCATTTTTTCTCATTTAATATTGCATGACTTTCTGCGTTCACAGCTTCTCCCCAGAGGTGATCACCTTGACATGTTCGTTTGCATTTGTCCATTAAATGCATTTGCTCAGATCACCCACACTCTGTCGTGTTCTCACCACTTGCGGCTCTGCAAATATCTGTTTTAAAGAAAGACAAAGTGAATCAGGCTGGAGGCCTCCAGGAGGTCCCCAGTCCAACCTCTCACTCAAGGAAGAGAAAGCACTGAATTCAGATCACGCTTTGTGCACACAGATGTTGAAAAATCCCCAAGGATGGACATCCCACAACCTCTCTGGGCCCTGTCCCAGTGCTTCTCTGTCCCATGAGGGGAAATGTCTTTATTTCTGGCAAGGCAGAACCTTGTCAGGACAGATCTTGCCTTTATCTTCATTCTAATGAAAATGTCAAATTGATTCATGTCAGCCTCTAAGTCCTGTTGGATCCCTTCAGCTGAATCATGACTCCTTGTGGGCAGCTGCATTTTCCTCTATCTCTGCTTGTGTTCTTGGTTCCCAATCTTCTTGACATTGTCCTTAACAAGGCAAATAGTGGACTTCTTCCTTCGTATTTTATATTTTTCTATCAATTACCAGAAGTTCCAGAATTTGATCTCTCCTTCCACTTTCATACTCCTGTATAACACAAGCTTCCAAACAGATGCCTAAATGCTCATGATTTTTTCTGGTATTTAGCAATTAGTCCTTTGGAAGCTCCCAAACCCTGCCAGTGTTTCCTCCCTCTTTCTGCAAGCCTGTCCAAAATGTTCCCTCTGTTTTCCCAGAGATTCAACTGTTTGCTCCAGGATCCCCAGTCCAGCTCGGATACAGCCCAGCTCCAAAACCTTCATCAAGCAGTTGAGGAACTTGCAAAGCTGGGAGAAAAACCTAAGAGAAACTTTAGAATGAAACCACTTAAGATTTAAAAAGTAAAATTGCAGAGTTCAGGTTGTTGAAACACAGGGTTTGTCAGCAGGTATGGTGGAAGACAGCAGTGACCTATAGCAAGAATCTCCTCCTGAGCCAGTCTGCCCAGCAAGCACAAGTCCTCAGGTGTCTCATCATGGTGCTGAGCATGTTAACACCAAGCTCATTAAATCTTAACACAAGCTGATAAACAGCTTTACTGTTTCAGAGTGCATGTCCCCTGCTTACAGAGGCTTTGTACCCAAAACCACCCAGAGAGGAACAGTGCCAGGTCAGCACTGACAGCTGCCCCACCACATTGGATGCTGGCTGTGATCAGCAATCCTGCAACAGTGACCTCACTCAAACATTGCAATTGGGATTGGTCCAGCCTCCCTGCCCTGAGCACCCACAGGCATGGGCGTCCCTACGCAGGCAGAAGCACCCAGAGACAATCAAAGCCATGGAGACTCCTTGGTAGGAATGTGTGTGCAGTGTTCCCAAGGCTATGCTGACCATCGGTTAAAAAAAGCAAAAATTAAATATGAATATGGTGCGTTTCCTAAAATCTACTCTGATGAGCCCTGTGAAGCTCCCTGATACTGTCTCTACAGTGCTAAAATGAAATCGTGTGGTCACTTCAGCACATTCTGCCTTGTAGTCCCTGAGAGGCACCTGCAGCTGCTAAGTACACACATGTATGTTCAGATTCACACCTGCACACGTGTGCTCACATGCAAATGTAAGAGCCACCCGTTGGTCTGTGGTGGGGAGACCTTCCTGGGAGGTTGCAGGGGCATTTGTGCACGGATGGCCGGGGAAGATATCAACACTCTGTTCACAACACCCCGATTTTTCCCAGCATAGCGAGTGCCACTGGGCTTCTCTGGATTAAGCCAGGTGCCCACAAGCAGGCAGAGGTTCCAGCTAAGGGGCACCACTGGCTTGAGCTGTGCGTATGAGGTGCCGGCCTAAGGAGGAGCAGGATCCACCACAGGAGTTGCAGGCAGACCTGCTCTTCCAAGGTGTATCCCTGCTGGAAGGCAAGCCTAGAGCCAGGGATGGATGCCACAGCTGGGACTGCCTCTGTCTCCAAACAGGACCTTACCAGCCCCACCCCGATGCAGCCCTTTCAGCCCCTGCTTAACCCTTTGAGCTTTTTCATGTCACCCTTTATTAACTGCTCCCGGGAGAAGTTAATGTTGTGGTACAAACTCTGCCAACTGGAAAGGAAAGAAAAAGATCCCGCTGGTGGCACTGCTCCCTGCACCGCTCCCTGTGCAGAGAAAGCAGGACTGTTTGTGAGCCTGCAGAAGAATCTCTTTGGAAAACAGCTGAAAGCCCTCATCCTTGGAAAGTACCGAGCTGCTAGAAGCCACAGCCAGCCTGACCCAGTGGTGCTGAGAGCCCACTTTCAAGCAGTGTGCTGGGCATGAACCTCCAGAGGCCTCATCCGAGGATCCTCAGAGTTGTCCTGGCTCTGTAGGCTGTGCCACTGACTCTGCAATAGAATGCCATGGCCTCTGATGAACTTGAACCTCCAGACTGTGGCCCAGAGCTCTTCCTGGGGACCAGCATCCCCATGCAAGCCAGGAGCCCCACTCTGGTGTACATGCAGGAGACAGAGTTGCCTACCAGATAGTGGCCAGAGCTCCCAGGAGAAGGCAGCAAAGGTGCTGAAGGCACTGGCCATCTGCTTCTCACCCTCCAGGTGGTAGTTGGCTGAGAACTTCTCCTGGGCAGCGATGCGGGCTTCAAGGTGGCTGGTGAGGTCTGGAGCGACGTGGATGGTTTCTGGCAAGTGCAGGGCAGGATGAACATCTAGCTCCTGCCTCTCTCCTTAGAGTCACCATGCCTGGTTCTGCTCATGGACCCAAGCTGAGTCCTGTTGCCTCCTGCTACCCTCACCACTACCACTCAACTACAGGGACCCTGAGACCCACATTCCCTGCCACGGTCAACCTGACCAGCAGCAAGGACTCCTGTCGTCCTTTCAGTCATCATGGTCTTCCCCCATCCTGAGGCTCCATTCTGCCCTGACCTTGTCCACAGCTGTGCTCTGCCTTGGCTGCTTTCCTCACCTTCTGTAGCACAGCTCAGTCAGCATCCAGGGCCTAGAAATGCAAGAGATAGTCCATAACCACCAGGACTCAGCACAAGCCTCAGCATTCACGAGCTGGACCGTCCTGCCAGCAGACAGGTGATAACCTATGGTAACAGTCAATGTATATCTTAAATACCTGCAAGACTTCCTGATGTTCTTCTGGAAGAAGTGGTCAAGCAGTAACAGAGAATTGGAAAAGATATTAGAAAAAGGACCCTAGAGCACTGAGACAATGTGTGGATTTAAGTGGCTAGAGATTTTTAGTTACAAATTATATTTCTATGACAGTCAATATCATTCCTGAGCTGAGAGCAGGGGGCATACTTGGCTGAAGGGAATTGTTTGGAGGCATCTAAGCTCTCTGCCTATGAGAGAGTGCATTACGGATGTTATTTCATACAAGTACTGCTTGGAAGAGCTCTCATGCAATCAGTCTTTTTTTGAGAGCAGGATTATTGTCCATACCACACCAGGTTGGCTGTACTTTGCTTAGTTGGACTTTGAAACTCTCCAAGGATGACAGTCAACTCTCTAGTGACCTCTTGCAGGGTTGCACCATCCTCTGCAGAAGACACTTTTCTGAATGCCCAGCCTGAACTTCCTGAGCCACAAAGCAGATATTGCTGTGTTACATCATCTGATGTTGCCCAGAAGTTCTTGACACCATTGCCTACAAACACCTTCAGATTAGTCGTGGGCTGCTGTCAGGCACCCCCTCTTCACTCAGATAAGCCAGCCCAGCTCTGCTTCTCTGGCTCTGTTAACAGCCACTGGCTCTTTCTGATTCTTCCATGTCACTTCTGACCGGGGACAGTGTTTCAGACATGACCCATTCACCAGGCTGATGTAAGCCCCGACAGCTTCCATGCCGGGCTGGCCCTGCCAGGGAGTGACAGGACTTAGCTCTGAGTGTTGCCCTGATAGTGCCAGAGCTCAAAGGCAGGGCAAAGGCTTTTAAGATCCATTAAACCTGATTTGTGGGAAACAAACAGTTTAACAGCAGTTTAGAAATGCAAAGAACAGCTCAGGGTAGACTTGCACACTGCAGCTAAGGCTCTTCAACAGCTGAGTGGATGGCTGGCTACCCAGGGAAGTGGCACCACCACTGGCTTTGTCCTCTGTTGGGCACTGCATGAGCCAAGTCACACAGCTGAACCCCTGTAGTAAAGGATCTCTTCCAGATCTGTTTCCATGCCTGACTGTGATTTCCAGGGTGCTGGGTCACACCTCTCCCTTCTCACTGTTTTTAAAGACTGCAGAAAAACTCGGCCTGAGAGCAACTGCCAGTTCACAACGTCTGATCACCTGCATAGACACGGCATGAACACTCCCAAGGCAACCTCTTGTGAGCTTACACCCAGTGTAGGACTCTGTGGTCTCCAGAAAGACGTCCAGGCTCCATTTAATGAAAACACAGGCCAAGTATTCACTTCACCCTTTGGCCATACACACATCTGAAATATTGCAACTGATTTCTTTTTTTCATTTCAGTTCCAGCTTGAGCTCCCAGCCACCAGCTCTTGCTTGCCCTTCTCCAGCACCAGAGTCTTGCTCCCAGTGAAAGCACATGGAGGTGGCAGCTCAGCTACTGCTCAAAGGAATTAAGGCCCAGGCCAGAGCCTGCTCAGCCTCCCCTGGCTGCACCGTGAGAGCACAGAGGGCTCAGGGAGGGAGCAAGAGAGAGACTGGGGTGGATGTAGGCAGAAAATGCCTTCCTCTAGGATTGGCAGCTCCTGCTGACACCAACACTCAAACAAGAGAAACTAGGGAAACCCCACGATGTTGGAATTTCTCCTTGCCATCCGCTCAGTCCAGTCCTGATCAGCACCCAAAGATGAAATCATCTCCCTCCGTCTCTGGGCTTCCCAACAAGCACAGCTCACACTGCTGCCCCCACCCTGTGCTGCAGTCCATTCCCTGCACACTGTGACAGCGGGACTATGGCCTAAGTTTTATGTCCATTCCAACATGCAAGTTCCAAGCCAACAGCTCTGCAGACGTGAACAAGCTCAGCAGAGTTTCTCTTTAACCACAGCTTCCTGAGGTAGCAACTCTGTTTTAAAGGACCAAAGATCTAGCTTTGTTTGGGGTGCAAGTGATAGAGTAACAGTTGAAAAATGAAGCAACACAAGGAAATTGCCCCATGCCCAGAGGCCTGAGAAGAAAACCTCAGGGACCACCACTGAAAAAATGTACTACAGGAGCACAGCTCTCCATGTGCCTGAAGCTTGCAGGTGCTGGAGGACATCAGGGCAGTGCAGCAGCCACAGCCCACAGACAGGCCCTGGCAAAGTCCTGGGCACCATGCCCTCGTCTGCTGAAACCACAAAGTAATGAGAGGTGTGACAGTAGTGGTGTGGTTTGATTGTTCCCACTATATTTACCAGACCTACCAGGAGGAGCTGCCAGGACTCACCTTACATAGAGCCCCACCAAAGTAGCATCATCTCATGGATATTTTCTTCAGGGATTCAGGCCCAGCATTAGGGCTACGCTACACTGGCCACAGTTCTCAGTCACGTCCCAAGGCAGGCAGTGGGATGCTCACAATGGGACACCTGGACCCTTCACGGAGCTGATCTTGCCCAATTTACGGTCTTCTCAGTTACTGAACTCTGCTGCTCGCTCCGTCATGTACCAGCAGCATGAAGCAGCCCTTTCCCCTCCTGCACCGTGCCTGAAGATGCTTGTTGGGATCTTCTGGCTCACTGGTCAGAAAACAAAGGCATTTGGCCCAAATATGTTTTGTATCAAATCATGGAATGGTTTCAGTTGTAAAGGACCTTAAAGCCCATCCAGTTCCAACTCCCTGCTATGGGCAGGGACACCTCCCAGTGGATGAGGGGGCTCAAAGCCCTGTCCAACCTGGTCTTGAACACTTCCAGGGATGGAGCATCCACAGCTTCTCTGGGCAACCTGGGCCAGGGCCTCCCCACCCTCACAAAAAAATATTTCTTCCTAAAATCTCATCTCGATCTCCCCTTTGGCACTCAGCAGCCAGCTGCCCCCCCAGCTCTATGAATATTTTTGGAACCACTCATGCATTCAGCCTCCAACCATCCTTCATCAGTTTATCCCACATCAGCATATCCCACAGCTTAACTTGGACAAGAGAGGAAAGCATCCTGCCTCCCCCAAGAACTTCCTTTAATTTTTATTGTTTTTCTATTAATTTGATGTGTGTCTGCTTGAAGGGCTCTGCCCTCTCATTAGTGTGTGGTGTGAGCCCAAGATGAGGTGTAACCTTCCCACACAATCCTTTCCCTCTTTGCTCTGACTGACCGACATCTGTCACTCGGCCACCACAACCCATCACCAAATCTTTGCTTTGAGTGTTTTTCAAATACCTAAAGGTATTTTCACCACTCTTGGTGACAAATGCTATGGTGATACCTGAACTAGGGTGGAGATCTTGATCCGGTTAACGATGACCTTGCTCCTGCAGGGGGGTTGGTCTGGATGGTCTGTAAAAGTCCCTTCCAACACAAACATTCCTATGATTCCGTGATCCTGCAAGACCAGGAAGGGGATGCCCCTCCCTCCGCTCCTTCAAGATGCACCCCTGGAGCTCCCTGCTCCTGCTAACCTCCTCCAGGCTGTTGGCAGTGACTTTGCAGCGGCCCATGTGGCTGGCAAAGGCAGAGGTGGGTGAGCTGAGGTCTTCCTGCTGCACACTGAGAAGAGAGAGAGGAGGGCCACCCTGGTGCTGCAGCAAGCATGAAGGGGAACTGGAGCCGTGGTCAGGCAGGGGCTGGGGTCACACTGCTGCCAGCAGGAAGGGCCTTGCACACCCCAAACAGACACATACTCCCTCCTCAGTGCACATACCTGGACATCCACACAGAGAGCAGCGTGGCAGCAAATGCTGCAGGTGGTAGCTGAACTATTTTGACGAAGCCTAAAGCAGACACACTTTGAGTCATAGGGAGCCCCAGCCTGGTAGTGCGGTGGGAAATGGAGCTGAGCGTGCTAGCAAGAGCTAAGGAGGTGCCTGAGGATGTGTACTGAGCATGCTGGGGTGTACTGAATTTGCTGGCATGGACCAGTCACCACTGGGGTGCAATGGGTGTGCCCAGTGTACCAGGCACTGCTGGGGTTCCCCTACCACTGCACCATGTATGCTGCAAGGCACCAGTCAGTGCTGGGGTGCACTGGGTGTGTTGGGATTCACTGGTCACTGTTGGGGTTCACTGCTCACTGCTGGGCTGCACCAGTGGATGGGGTACACCGGGCATCACTGGCTTGCAATGGTCACTGCTGGGGTGCCCCAGGCCCTGCTGGGGGTGCCAGCCACCATTTGCAAAGGCATCGTCCCACGCACCAGGCCCAGCAGCAAGTTGGGGTGACGCGGCACTGGGAGCAGCACTGTCACATGCCAGGGCACTGCTCTAGGTCCACACAGGTGCTGCCTGAGCCCTTTTCAGCCTGTTCCACTCCCCCTGCAGACTAGGAGTCCATCTGGGGGAGAAAGAGCTTCCCCTTTCCCATTCTGCCTCCTCAGGAGCATCAGGTCTGCTCCACGCTCACGCCTGCCTTCAGGTACAGCCAGAGTCCTCACTCAGTTCTTGCCTGCCTGCCCAACTAGTCTTCTCCCCAGAATTCACCCTATTCTTGCTCCATTTCAAAGCCAGGCAGGCAGCCACTTGTAATATAAACCTCCATTGTCAGTTAATTTCTTTTGAAATGCAAAGATCTCTCTGAGCACCATCTCCTGCACCAGGATGAGATGCCCCACAAAAGGAATCTGTCCTGTCAAAACTCAGGGTGAAGCATCTTCACTGGAGATCAGATCATATCGGGGCCTGTCAGTGCAAAAGACAGGAAACCTGGGGTACCAGGAGCAAGTCTCATTTAATTTACATCAGCCCAGCACCACAGCACAGATTCATGGTGATGACCCCATGCCCATGTCCCAGTGCTGTGCTCTCCAGGAGGAAGGGCAAAGCCTGCAGCAGGCTGCTGACTCCAGAACACAGCTACAAAACACAAGCAGCATCAGAGAGCACAGGCAAGGAGGTTTTATTCTTGTGGAAATGAAGAGCCAGAAGCCTGAATCCAACCCAGCACAGGCAGGAAAAGCTGTTAAGCATCTTGTAAGGAGTGATAACCAGAAAATCTGTGAATCCTGGGAAATGCAACCAGACCCAGAGTCAACCCCAACTCCAAGAGCTGTTCCTGTGCTTTTGGCACGGCAGGAAGGTCATGGCTACCTTGGCTCTTTTGTCCTACTCCCTGAAGAGCCCCATTCAAAGATATTCCAGGTCCTAGCTCCACCAGAACCTGCCCTTCCCCTATACAATGTGTTTTGAACTCTTAAAGCAAAGGCCTGGGAAGCACAAAGTGTTGCCAAGCCAGGACATGGATGACTCTGTATGTCCCCATCTCTACCAAAACTGCTTTCAATGGCAAGAGCTGGTTTCAGCTGCCACATCTGTGGAGAAAGCCCCAGCAGACCCCATTTCCCACCCTCATCCCACAAAGAACATTATTCTTCCCAAAGCTGTATCTGTCCTTCAGGGAGTCCTTCTGCCTTATTGAGTAGGCTGGTTGCTCAGTTTCTTAGCATTGCATGGGTACTTATCATGAAACGTGGTTTCACAAAGAGTGGTCACTTTGGCAGGTCTCTCACTCTGAAGGCTGCCTTTACACCTGCAGGATTACCTTAAACCTTCTGGTCCAGTCTTGATTCCTACAGTAATCACCCCTGTCTTTGAGTAGTCCTGTGCTGGAGAGCATTTATCCATTGATGATTTTCTCACTGATGTATCCAGGCATCGTGTAGATCAAAAGAATCAGGAAGATGGTCAGAAGAGCAATAATGAACAGCACAATGATATATTTCTTGTACCGCTTCCAGATAAAGAACACAAAGGTCTTCATAGGATTCACAAACCAGTTGAAAGAAGTTTTTGGCCGGCTGGAAGAGGAAAGGAAGAATAGATGAGCACAGGTTCAACCCACAGAGCAGCATCTTGGCCCCTCTGCTTTGGTGCCCTGCCACCCTCACGGGTTGCCAGGTCTTCCTGCTGGTTCCAGACAGGGGCTGCAGGAACTACATTGCCTGGGAAAGCACTGCAGACAGCAGGACCTCAGGGTCAGGACGGCCCTGCAGAGCTGTTCTGCACCCACAGGGCTCATGGGTGCAGTCACGTTAAACGAGAGCGGGCCTTTCTGTACAAGCAGTGTTCTGGCATAGCTGCCTTGAGCAGTGCACTGAGGTCATCCTGGCCCAGATGCTGCAGCCCCAAGTCCTGCTGGTCCCACCGACTTCTGGGAAGCCCTGGCAGCCCCAGTCCTGCAGATGCCACCATGCAGGACCCCTCAGCTTCCTGACAAGCAGATGCTCCCTGTCTCCATGCAAACAGCTGCTGAAAACACATCCATCCCTATTAAAGGTGACAACAGAAATACTCACTTGGGCTTTTCCAGAGGTTCAGGCTCTTTTCGCCCCAAGCCAACAGGGCTTTTCTCAGCCTCCTCCACAGTCAGCAGATGCAACTCCGCTTCCACCTTACCCTGGAGGGGGAACATCTCTGAGCCACCACCACACATGCTGCCCTGCAGACCACCCTGCTAGCCACATGCCCTGCCAGCACTGGGTATTTTTGCCCCAGTTCCACTTACAGATGTTTAGAGAACAGGCATCAGCTATGGAGCCTCTCATTTCCCAGCCAGCAGAAACTGTAGTCTGGCCAGAAACTGTTTTGCAGATGAGACACTGAATTGTAATGTACTCCCCAGCTCTCTGCATTTGTCTGTAGCCTCCCACACTGGCACTGAGAAAAACTCACTCCTGGGGGCAAACAGTGATGCAGGGCCAAGCAGCAAGTCTGCCCTGGGACAGTTGGCACCACCGAGTCCTGGATAGACAGAGACCCTAGGACAAGCTTTTGCTGCTGTCTTGTGTGGCTGACAGGGAGTCGCATGTCTCTTGCTTTGCCCCCCCATCACTGAGCACTGCTTTATGGGAACCTCAGAGGAAGGCAAGACATTGGATACTCCCTGCATGTCACCGCAGCTGACACTTCTGGCTAAATGATGTGCTGAATTTGCAGCACGAGACAAGTCTCCAGCACCCTGCACATAGTCCTGGGCAGCTGGATCATTGCTGTCTCTGTGGGTTACGTGCATGCAGACAGGTTGCCAAGTCAAGGTAGAGGCAAACAGTGCCTCTCTGCTCAGCTGTGCCAGCATCCTTCCTTACCGTCAGGATGTACTTATTCCCACTGGAGTCTGTGAATTCCATGTCCTCTGGTTTGATTGAGTTGCTCCATCTCTTTTTCTTCTTCTTCTTCCGCTTGTCCTCCCTCTCCTCTCTCTCCTCATCTTCTTGATCTTTGAGTTTGATGAAGGGCCACCAGCCCCTCATGCGCTTGTTTCGGAAGATGGAGAAGCGAGGTGTTGCATTCTCCTTGGCCATCTTGATGTTGCAATGCTCTGAGCTCTTGGCTGCCCTCACCATGTCATGCAGCTTCAGTTCGATGGAGCCTGCAGGCACAGTGGAGAGGAGAGCCCAGGCTGAAATCCTGAGGTCAGCCCCATGAACCATTTGCCCTTCTGTCCCAGCCATCCTCCCACCACCACAAGTCCCAGCCGCTGCAATGATCTGGCAGAGTCCTGCACATCTACAGGTGAAGAACCTGAACCTCAGCATCAGAAAGGACCAGTCCAAGAGTTAGAGACTAAGAAACAGAAGCCACAGGTCATCATTTCTCTGACACTGTCAATTTGGTTTGCATGTGACACAATGGGTTATTTTCACTCCTTTACCATGGCCCTCCCTGCTCTCCTCACAGGTCCAAGCTCCTCTTCACCTCTCAATTCCTTCAAATGTCAATGAAGAATCATAAAATCTGGAAAACACTTTAAAGGTTTCAAGTCCATCTCACATCTGAAACAGCTTCAGCTCATTTCCCTGCTTGTTCTTGCACATCCGTCCTCCTTGGGAGGAGCTCTTATCTCACTTTGGCACTGAGCCCTTGCAACAAACCCTTCTTATCATGTACTGGTGTGTGTTGGCAAAAGCACAGCCAGCAACCAAGGGATGTGTGTGTTCTCCTCTGCTTAGCTCTGGTTTTGGACCAGCAACCGGTTTTGGACCCCAACACAAGAAAGGTGTCAACCAACTAGCAAGAGCCCAGTGGCTGAGATGGCCCAGGTCAGAGTATGTGCCGTGGCAGGATGGGTTGAGAGACCCATGCGTGTTCAGCCCAGAGAAGATGTCAAGGCAGAGATCTCACTGCGCCACTCACCCTAAAGGAAGCTAGAGGGCAGATGGAGCTATACTTTTCTCAGCGGTGGAAAATGAGAGCACATAAGGCAGCAGATACAGGCTGCTGCAAGTGAAAAAAAAAAGACAATTATGAGAATGTTGCAGCCAGAAAAAGGGGCCCAGAAGGGTGCTGAGATCTCCATTCATGGAGATATTCAAAGCTCACCCTGACAAGACCCTGAGCAACCTGACCTCAGTTACATCTAGCCCTGCTTTGGAGCAGGAGGTTGCAAAGAAGATTGCAGAAGCCCTCTCCTATCTAAAGCTTCCTGAGACGAAACATGCCAGGAATGACTGGGATTGCTGTCTAACTCATCACTGTTTGAGTAGCATGGCTGAACCATCACCACTGGAATTGCCTCCCACAGTAAAGCCACCACGGAAGGCGGATGAACAAAGAGTTTTATCCTGCTCAAGAGACAGCAAGAGCAAAGGGGCTGCTTTGTAATGTGGAGACCAAGGTGTGAAAAAAGGGGGGACAACTGAATGGAGTGCTACAAACCTGGGAGCGACAGCAGAAGCAGGAGAGAAGCAGCAGTGTTTGCGTCAGCGTAGTGCGGGCAGAATCATCTCCAGCCCAGCTTTGTTGCCAGACCCAGTTAAACAGGTTGCATGCCCAGTTAAACAGGTCTGGTCACTGGGAAGTACCAGAGCAGCTGGGGACCTCCAAGCTCCAAGCAATGGGATGCTGCAACTCAAATGCTAATGGTCTCACAAAGGTTGCCTGTTCCTGTGCCCACAACATAAGCTCCTGGGAAAGCTGCCCTTTAGACCAAGTCTTCGGCATCTGCAGATCTAAATGAGAGCTTGGGAAAACGAGCAAGTTTGCCAGAAAGGTTGAAAGGAAGCAGAATGTGCAAGTTCTGTGGTGTGACAAGCCCTCGAAAAAGGACACCAAGGCCCTAGGACAAGCATGCAAGCTCAACATATCCGTGTAGGAGAGGTGCGCATCTCCAGGCTCTGCCTATAGTTCACATGTAAAAAACCACCCCAGGTGACTGCTGAGCTGAAGAGCTTGATCTGATGCTCCTGGTGTCCCTTCCCAGAGAGCTGGGCCTCAGGGAACATCCTGTAAGACTCCAGCAAGGAGAGCAAAAGGTCACCCCACTTCCAGTAGGTCACACCATACCTAGAAAATCATTAGCTGAAATCCTGTCGTAATCCCAGACCTGGAGGACCAGAACAGCTGGTTCCCGAAACTCTGATTCCTCCACAGAGAAGACAGAGTCCTTCTTTTTGTAGCTGATCTCCTTCTCAGTCGGGAGATAGTTGAAGCGGAAGATGAACCTCCAGTTGAAATTGCCCTCCCCAGTCAAGGAGTTAAAGTGAACGTCTGTCTCCTGCTTGTCGTGGTCAAGACCCTTTATCCAGCTGCAGGAGAAATTCTGTCATTTCCTACCCTCTGTCAGCCAGCCCAAAACAGAGCAGGAGAATGGAGGGGCTGAACCCCATGGAGCAGCAGGAAAAGAAGAGTCAAAGAAGCAAATCAAACACCTGACCAACACCTTTGGGGGTACAGCAATCCATGCAGGGGGCTGGGGAGGGGGGGGACCTTGTGCTGAGGCAAGGAGGAGCAAAGGTTGAGAGGAGGCAGTGAGGGTGTGGGGCACGGCAGGGAGGAGGACAGCCAGGCTGTGGCCTCCCTTTGGCTCCAGTCAGACCTTTTCACATAGATGTCACTGGAAGGCTCTCCAGTTATTGGGTTGACATCATCAAGGATCACATCATCTGTGTTCCAGATAATCACACGCAGCTCATAGCTGTGGAAAGGACAAAGGGGTGAGTGAGTCACACGCTCTCACCCCTGATGCCTGGGAGGGCAGGTCAAGTTCATCCTGGCAAAGCAGAGGACTTGAACCCTCCTAGCACTGTGCTCCTCTACCAGGCCTTCTCTGGCCAAGCACAGCCCAGACTTGCTGCCATAAATGCCACGTCCTGCCCCTTCCTGGGGAGATACAACCCCACAACATAAACATTCCCAGTCAAAATAGGCAGCTTTTGCAGAGCAAACTCCTGGTATGTGGAAAACCAACCCAGCACCACTTTAGCCACAGGAGCAGAGAAAGGCGTGGGCAGGAAGAGATATCTGCAGACTCTGCTCCAACCTCTTGCTCTAATTTTCTAGCAGATCAGATCACTCAGGCCTTTGTCTGCATGGGTTTTGAATAACTCCAAGGATGGATATCCCAGCACGTCTCTGGGTCCCTCCATCTCTATCCCATGGCAGCTGCACTCTCATTGGGAAAATGTTTTACCAGAGAGGAGGGCAGCACGACAGGCTAGCACAGACCACCAGCCCATGCAGGACTCCGTGGCCCATCTCACCAGGCACGGCGAGGGACAGTGATCCTCCACACAGGCTCACCAGCCCCAGCCCTGTTTCTCTGGGTGCTACCTGACAGGTCGTCGTGGCTTGATATTGACTGGCGGTGGTGCGGGGACATCCTTCGGAAACATGTCAATCCACATGTGCAAGGAGCCCTGACGAGAGAAGAGAGCAGAAAGACTTCAAAATACAGACCACTCGCCAGCTCCTCAAGGAGCGGGGCTTGGTCCTTCAAGTAAAGCTCTCATGAGAAAGCCACAACTTGGCGTTCACCATCCCCAGCAGTTTCGAGTGACAAGGGACTGGATTCCAGATAGGAAAAAATTAAAAAACTACTGAAAATTGTTTACTTCCCTCCCCACCCTGCTCCCAAGAAAAGCCATTCCAGCTGAGCCGAGTTTGTTTCAAACAGAGGCCAATATGTTGAACAACAAGCACATGATGAGGTAAGATTCCAGCATAACCAAGAAAACTAAAAGTTGATGGGTCTGACCCTCCTCTCCGTGCAGAGCTCTGCTTTGTTACAGACTTCTGTACCTGAGGAACAGGAGATGTTTGGTGCAGGACACTGAAATAGCGGAACTCGAATCACTGCACTGCATAAAACTGAGGAGGTATGTTTCTCCTCCATCCAGAAGGGAGAAGCCAAGGGGCAGAATGGAGCTTCTGCAGGGCAGCAAAGCAGCAGTGATAGGAGACAAAGCAGAGAAAGAGACAGGGATAGACAAGGACACTACTGCCCACCACGGGGCAGGGCTCAGAAGGCAGAACGGGTTCCTCACCACTGACACAGCATCCTCATCAGAGCCTGAGGAGACAGAAAGGACTCTGGGCCACCAGTATCATGACTACATCATCAGTGGACAGAGGTCCTTGGAGGAAAGGGTGTGGAGAAGCACCATGAGAGGTCAGAAGGTGCATTTGAGCAAAGGACACCCAAGGTCAACAGTCTTCACTTCACAGCAGGGCTGGCCATCCCCAGACAGAGCTCCAGTCCTCCACCCAGGAAGGGGTGTGAGACTCATGCCATGATGAGGAGACAAAAAGACAACAGGGGACTAGCCAGAGGGGCTGGGGACCAGCTGTCCCAAATGTCCTTCTCCAGAGCAATGTCTAGGCTGGGCAAGGAAACGCATCTCACCTGCACAAGCCCAGGGTTCTCCGGGTTGTACAGGGACCGAATCTCCACATGCTCTGGTACCAGTTTGTACCCATATCCTGGCATTTCTTCCCAGTGCTGCAGAACGTACAAAGCCTTGTGTTCATCATCCACTGACCAGTTCTCATCTGTCACTCCTCTCTTGATCCTCACAGAAGCCTCTGCAGCAGGACACAGTCAGGCAGAAGATGAAGGCATCTGGTCAGCAAGAGTTATGTCAGGACATCAGTCACAAGTACGACAAAGGGAAGATGATGGATTGAGAAAACAAGCACCTCCCCAGAAACACAAAATGGGGAGAAGCAGGAGGTCGAAGATAAAAGGAATGAGTTCAATACATTGCAGTGATGAGGAAAACTGTAGGCAGGAAGACAAACAAACAAAGAGAAACAAAGAGGAAAATGGCAAAAAAAAAAAAGAATTGAAAAAGGATCCAGAGGACACAGAGACGTTGCTACCCACTGTGGGCCAGTTTAAGTCCCCATATCTCTGTGGCAGTGCCAACAGATCCATGGATGAGAGGTTTTGCCCTAGAAGTGCTCCAGGAAAGCACCACCTGCCACTTGGCAGTGACATGCAGTTGTGCTCTCCATTAATTAACAGTTTGCATGATTAATTGCCCCATTTGGCATAATGAAGCCAAATGGCAGTTCAAGACCAAACCCTGGTGGTGGGGAGAAAAGCAGGAACCAACAGATGAGGACACAACGACCCATCCACCCCTGGGTTTATGGAGAGCATCTGCCCTTTGGAGATCAGTCACAGACCATTCCCAGCAGTCCCCAAGCATAGCAGAAGTTCATAGGGACCAACTGCAGCCACATTTGAAAAAGAGCTAGCTCTCAGGGGAACATCAGTGTCCTGAGAAAAGGGGAAAAGGACTTTGGGAGGCTCCTTGGCCTCTCCTGAGCACGATTTCTTTTCCTTCATGCCATAAGCCATAGCAGCCAGCAGAAAGCTGAGGAACAGCAGCACTGAAACAAACAGAAGTCACAAGTTGGCTGTATGCGTAGGACCACCCACTCTGAGCAAGCTGGGCACAGGGATCATCCTTCCCACAAGGTACACAGCATTGCCTTGCACGACCCAACCATCTGCATCTGCTTCACCCCTTTCTCCAGGCTGGATTTGATTCCACACGTGTTGGCCACTGGAGGGAATGTACACAGCAGAGACAGGGTTGTACACAGGGAAGTTCTCCATCACTGCTGGGTGGATGGCATGTTCTTGACATCCGGCTTAGGGTTAATAACACCAGTGAGGAGGGAAACAAAAACAGCAAAGGAGAAGCAGGCGCTGCTCACGAGGAGGAAATCAGCAGTAGTGAGGAGCAGTGGCAAGTCGACAAGGCACACAAAGCCACCAGAACAAGAAACAAAGCCAGCTAAAAATAGGAAAGGAGACTGAAAAAGCACATATACACACTCACAAAAAAAAAAACCACACCAATAAAAAAGGACTCCAGTATCTTGCTGATGGTAGTCAGAAGCAGATGGAGGTACAGCTTTGTGCCATTATTGGCCACCACAAGCCATCACAGTCCAGTGCACGCCACTACCGTGCATGTGGGTTTACTTTGCTCCCCCCATTACCTGGGAAGCTACTTTGAGACCTAATGGTCTGGATCACATCTTCCCCTAGTGCAACACCGTCACCCAGTGAAACCAGGTGACTGAGCACCAAAGATGCTCCCAGCGGTGACCCAAAGAGCTGAGAGTGGGGACAGTCAGCCCGGACACTTCAGGGAGGAGAGGCTGGTGCGCTCCCAGACCTCGCACCAGCACACACACTGCTGAGTCCAGGCAGCTGCAAGCAGTCATTGCTCTCCAAGCCCTCTGTACCTTCAGGAAAAGCCTCTGGAGGGACCTTGAATATTTTGTTGTCCACTTTGACCTCCTCCCGCCTGTACTCTGCTGCAGGCAGTGAGTTTTTCTTGCATAAACTATCCAAGATCTGTGTGGGCTTGAAAGCATCTCGCCACATGTTGTAGCCATTTCTGCATGGAAGGGAGAACATCAAGAACATCTTCAGCTTAGACACAACAGCTTTTTTCCCTAGGCTGCGAAATGCCTGTGTCTCCAGCACAGGCTGCTCCACCAGATCCCTGCTCAGATCTTCACTAGGAAAACCACAGGCACACAAAAGCTTAACGAGCTCTCCTCCCCCAGAACAAGCCAGGCTTGCACCCCACAGAACCAGTGGATTCAGAGCAGCAACAGGAGCAATTCCAGATGCAGCTTGTTCACTGGGACAGGGGTCTGAGCAGTGCTGGGGACTCAATTTCATTGCCACTCCTAATTCTCCAACAGCAGGGTAGGAGAAGAGAAGTTTACAGAAAAGAGGTCAACATCACATCAATGTCAAGGAAAAGCTTTTCTCACAGCACATCAATATGAAAGCATTAAAGAATTTTTTACTACTATATGCAAAATATATTACTCTGCAGTAGGGATCAGAATAATAGAATCACAGAATTGTTAAGGTTGCAAAAGACCTCTAAGCTCATCAAGTCCAACCATCAACACAACCCCACCATGTCTGCTAAAGCATGTTCCCAAGTAACACAGCTACACATTTTTTGAACACCTCCAAGGATGGGGACTCCACCATTGCCCTGGGCAGCCAGTTCTAGTGCTTCAGCACTCTTTCAGTGATGAAATTTTTCCTAATATCCAATCCAAACCTCCCTTGGTGCAACTTGAGGCCATTGAGCATTGAATTAGAGCTGTCACGAGAAGCTGGTTGAGTCTGAAGGAGGTGGAGTTATCTGCTTGTAGTGAATCTGTGGGGCATCTGCTCAAAACATACTGTGAATGCAAGCTCCATCCTGCAAAACTAGAGGTGCTCTGTTACCCACCCAAACAGTAGGCAAGAAGGATGAGCTCGTGGCCCTAATGTGTCAAACAAGTACCTACACATCATACTGAGAAGCCACGCCACAGTTGGCCCTGTGCTTGCTGTAGAATCGATTCTCCAAGTCAATCTTGGTCTCCCCAATCAGATCATCAGATCCAACCAAATCATGGTCGAATACTGCCACAGTGAGTTCTGATTCCACGGGAAAGGAGACTGTCAGCTCCACAACTCTGCAGAGAAGCAGATGGGGAAAGTGCAAAGAGGATGGAAATAAAACACACGCTCTCCTTTGGTCATCCTACACATTTAAGAACTGTATTTGACAACTGAAAGACCTCTCATAGAATTCATAGTTGGGTTCTCCCTAGGTTCAGTGTGCACAGTTTTCAGCGTACGCAGTTTCCAGCGTGTGTGTTCAAAGAAAGGAGTTACTTTTTCCAGGAACGTATGTCTTTGGATAGAAGTCCTGGAGCCAGGGAAAAAAGCTCTCCTGCTCTGTTGCTGCTTGGCTTACTGCGCTTGTTAAATCAAGCCCTTGGGAGTGCTCCCCTCCTCACCCAGAACACTTGCGGCTCCTGTGTCAGCAGGAGGCAGGAGCCATGCTTGGGAGCTTGGTGTTACAGCACAGGACTCTCCAGCAGCATAGCAGACCACACGTGCTGTGCCACAGCCTGAGTCACAGATTTGCACCATTCCTATTAAACCTGCTAGATGAAAACCTCCCACTTACTCTCCAAATACAGGATTGAGCTGCTTTGGTATGTAGCGTTCCTTTGTGTCCTTCTGCTCCTGCCCCACAGTCACTACCACGTAGGGGTCTGCCTTGCCATTGGGGTCTGCTGGAGACAGGTTCGTAGCCTGGAAAACACAAGAGGTACAGCTGTACATCAGATGCAGAGAGTGGCCCGCACAGGGAACCCTGTACAGGCCTGAGACCAGCCCAGCCCACTGGTCCGGTTCCTCCAGCAGCTGCTGCTGCAGTGAAACAGGCATTTGTTCCTATGCAAATCCCCCCTCAAAAAGCCAGCAATGTCTCCAGCTGTTGGCCCACCTACTCACTCATGGTCTCAAAGCAGATGAGAGAAGCTAAGAAATGCCCATCTGGACTTTCAGTGCCTCTGGAAGCTACAAAGCATGGAAGGTTCCCCACGGACAAGACAGGGCTGACTTCCATGAGCTAGCAGAGCCTTCAGGCCAGCACCAAGCTTTTCATAAGTGCCACTGCTTGTATTTACTGAGCAGAGAATGGCAGGAGGTCTACAGGGAAGGACAGACCTCCAAGTATTGCTGCCACCACCACCAGGGACTTACCTTAACAATGTAAACTCTTACAAGAACCTTGATGGGTCTGTTCCTTGGAACACCCTGGGAGACCTTGGGCTCAGCACCAGCTTCCTCAGTGGGGTAGACATAGAAGGATCCCTGCAGAAAAGACATTGCAAGGAACAACCAGATACTAAAGAGAATATCTCAGGTGGGACTGGAGTCACGAGGACCAGCTTCACCTGCCAATTGGAAAACCAGAGCCATTGCCCCATGCAGACCACAGACACCCTGTGCCCATGGGGACAGCTCTTTCCAAAGACCATCGTGTCCACAAGGCCCAGGCAGTCCCTGTTTGCTGTCAGATCGCTACCAATGCCAGAAGATCTGAACAACTCCAGGCACCTTGGACTGCCAAAGCAGGAGGCACCAAAGGTTTTCTAGGGACCTTTTTAAATCAGCTTCTGCAGTTGCTCTTTCAGAGTCTTCAAGAGTTCTTAGGTGGGAGGATGATGGCTCTTTTAAACAAATTTTACTAATTTTACAATCAGTAAAGCTCACCAATTCTTATTTGCATACTGAAAATACACAGAGGCTTCAACCAGAATAAGAGTCCTTTACACTTCATGTTTTCTCCTTGCAAGAGCCAAAAAACCTAAATTAGGTGTATTTATCAATAAACCAATGCTCACAGTACACAATGGCTTCAACAGGCCCCAAGAGTACCCTGGCCATGTTGCACCGTGGCCTCACTGTGCCCTGCACACACACGGACTCTCCAAGGTTTTGCTCGTGTCAGCATGCTCTGAAATACAGGTTGTCCTAAGGAATTTCTTCCACATGCAGCACAAATGTCATTCAAATGATACAGCACCTTGTACTTGCCCACAAAATGTTCATTCTCATTCCCATCTTCATCCTCATTTGCTTTGCCACGATGAAGGGGAAAAACACACAGCCAGTCTTCAAAATTACCAAACTCATTTTCCAGCTCAGAGTTGTAGATCTGAAACAAGTAGAAACTTACCTGGGGCCTTTTCCTGCCACCTTAAGGAAGAGAAGAGTCATAAAGACCATCCCTTACCTGCTTCAACCATTTACCCTACTCCTGTCTTACCCCTGCATTAGTCAGTGCAGGATGCTGTGGTTTTCCCTTGGCCCCCCAAGCCCATCCTCAGATGTGTACACCCAGCCCACCCTGGTTCCAAGGTCTCACCAGCAGTTTCAAAGGCCAGAAATGACGGGAGCCCAGCACACACAGCTGATTCTTCTTCCAGTCTAACCTCCACTACAGGGAGGTGAGAAGACATGGACAAAGGGCTGGGGTTGGAAGAGGCCAGATCTGTCACCCCAAGAATCACCTGAAGCGTGGCAATGAGCTTTTTCTTGGGTCGAGCAGGTTCAGATTCAATTACTGTCTCATCTTCTGCTTCTATGTCAATGGAGGATGCATTCAAATTCCTTCCATCTAGAAATGACAATAGGAGATTAGGAAATGCTCTGCTCTCTCCCATCATCTCAAGTGTCTGTCCATGTAATGACCCCAGCAATAGCTTTTGCTTGGACCCAGGGCTTTGACCCGTGTCAGGGCAACTGCAGCTATCGCTATCCTGTAACAATGGTCCTTACAGCATCTCAGGTTTCCCACCAAGGTATGGCTGGATGGGTGGGGGGACAAAAAAATCGGCACAGACTTGCCTGTCTTCATGGCTACTGTTTAGGAAGGAAGTGGGCAGAGCCCAAATAGAGGAAGGTGACTGGACCAGCCCACAGGTGCAGGGCAGGCACAGGTGAGAGCTCACCCTCTCCGGATGGATGCTTATTTGGTGGACTGCTGGTTTGGTGGATGTCTCACTGAAACATCACTACTGCTTTGGGCATTGGCAGTTGTGCATGGAGAGAACACAGCTAGACCTTTCTCTGGGGCACCAGCAACCCACGAAAAGAGAGTGTACACCCTTGCTCCATTTCCCAAAGACCTCAGATCCCTTGAGCACTAAAGCCATGCAGCCATCCTCCAGCCCTGTCCTTAAACAGGATTTACAGCATTTCTAGACTTACTGTCTCACCTCCCCTAGGCGAGTCGCTGCTTACACCTCCACAGACCTGAGCCTACAGCTGTACCACTGCTCTCAGGTCACGTTTGTTAATACTGGCTTTTTGTTACCTTGCAGTGAATGCTATCACAGGCAAGTATCCCGCATGCAGAGAGTGATGCCCAGTTGCTGGACAGCTTTGCCTCTCCGCCATCCTCCCTCTTCATCCCACCTTTGCTTCCTGCCCTCACACTGACAATCTCACGGTCCTCGCAGCTGTTTTTTCTGCAGGTTTTTGCTCATTCAGGAAGGCTCTTGCTTCAACACAATTTTCCACACTTAGACAAGTTTTTAGCTTGAAATAGCCTTTGCTAGCCTTTGCCAATGTTTCCAGTCTCTCTGTTACCTTTTGTGTTGTTTTTGCTGAATGCTGCAAAACCGTTGCCATCTCAGATCCCATTTCAAACAAGCCCAGCATCCTCTGGGATGGCATAAGTCTTGGATCTCCCCACAGAAGAGCTGGATATTGCTAGAGGACCCACCTGAATCATTCAGGTCATCATTCTCAGCATCTTCCTCATCACTGCGCGTCTGGAATACACACAGTGAGTTACTCTACGCCCCTGACAGCAATGAGCCCATCCAAGCCTAGGGCACTGTCAAAGCTTTCCTGCCAGCAGAGTCAGTAACACCCAGCCTGCAATCATTTAGCATTAATATCATTGCAGGAGGGGATTCAGTGAGTGCCTTGACAATCTTTTCTTCTTCCCAGATCTTCATGCTGGCTCTTTTGATTGTGATTTAAGGGAGACAGGGCAAGGAAGGAAACTTGGGGCAGATCTGCTCCCATAGCACATCCTGGGAAGACAGCCAGGACGAAGAGCAAGCAGCACAAAAGCCCCTGCATTGCAGCTATCAGCAATGTCACGTTTTCAGGAGCGCATCAAAAAAAGCCTGGCTGCATTCTCAAAACAGATCCCTGCCAAGGAGGGCTACTATGACACTCAGTGCTGTTGAAAACCTCTTCCTCAAGCCAGTGCAGCCACTTTTCCCCTCTGCTGGCAGCTTTCACAAAAGATTACCTGGTTATAGAGATCCTTCAGGGACTCATAGTACTTGGACCACCAATCCAGTTCTTCCAGCTCTGGTTTTTCCTCTTCATATTCCTCCTCCTTCTTTACAAGTTTATTGATAGGAATTTTCTTCAAAGGAGCCTTAAAAGAACAGAGAAAGGGTTCAGATGAAGGAAACAAGCACTCAGGACACCCACGCACTCTGCTCCAGTGCTCTGGGAGCCACTGGTAGAGGCTCAGCCCTCAGGCAAAGCACAGGAAGTGCAAAGTCACCTGTGGCCCAGGTTCGTGCTTTGCTACAGAAGCAGTGGTTTCAAAGCACAAGGCCACACAGGATCTCCTCCTTCTGCCAGACTCCAGCCACGCAGCAGCATGTACAGGCAGGGGAGAGCAGCATTTGGGTCCAGAGCAAAAACCAGTGGTGGAAATCTAACTCTGATCTTCTGAACTTTCTTTTTATTGATTGTAAACTTCAGTTTGGCTTTCCAAACTTCAAAATTTGCTGGGCCAAACCCATCACTCACCTTCACAAGATTCAGGGGGTGAGCGCTGGGCCCTGGGTCACCATCAATTTTTACCACAGTCTGAGAGTGAACACGCTGGGATGAGACTTTCTGAGCTGAAATGATGAGAAACATCTTCATTTTTCCATGAATTTATTTCTGCTCACTGCTTCCTACCTTTTGGCCAGTTGTTATTCCACAGGAAACCCCTTCCTGTTACACCACTACAGTGTGATGGCTTTTAAAGCTTTTGATAGGAGACCCTGAGAAATATTTTTGGAAATCCAAGCACAGTGCTGAGACTGGCCACCATCACCAACACATTTGTTGCTGACTCCCAGGAGTTCAGGTTTATGAGACTATTCCCTACTCAGAATCACAGAAATTACCATAGATTGATCAGTCCTTGGCTTCTTCCTCTCCATGCCATGTTTACATACACACTTCCAGACCAGGGGCTCTGGCTGTGGCTATCACAGAGCTTTTAGTGAATCCACTACCTAATGAAAAGACCTTGATCCAGTTGTGGGAGAAGCATAAACCTTTCAAGCCTTGGTCCTATCAGACCAGCTTCTGAAGCTCAACAGAAGTCTCACCACAGACAGCTTTCCAGCCTGGCTATACAGAGGGTTGGAATAGGTGAATACAACAGGCCATCCCATCTCTGATTGTAGACATGAACTTCCCACAGGGATGCTACTGTCTAGTATCTGGCCCCAGCTAAATGTCCTGCTGGACCAAAACATCTTCATGAGCCATCCTCCCTCCTCTGGTTTTTACAAATGTAAGGCAAACGGCATCTGGGAAAGAGACCCAAGGAGATGCCACATCCACAGATGAACGGTCCCGCAGGAGTGTGAGGAGCCAAATGTGAAGCTAACCCTAAAGAAAACAGTCTGTAAATTGCCCTTGGCCATCCTCAAAGAGGGATGCCAGCCCTCACACAGCACTCCAGTAACTGGCTGCTGCTCCTTCCCAAGCACCAGTCTTGAGCCACGTGCTACAGACCAGGATCAAACACTGTCTCCAACCGTAACCTGTCCCACTCTGGTTTTGTGTTGGGCATTTAATGGGTCTTGGGAGAGGACTTTGCTGCCTGGCTGCAAGGAAGCCAAACGGCCAGAGATCTGTATCACTGGCAGAAGCCACCTGTTGCTTCCACAGGAATCTTGCCAAGCAGCTCACCTTTCAGCATGTCTTCTGGTTCCTCCTCCAGCTCTCTGGGAGAGAATTTCATCACATCAGACACAACGTGGGTACCCACCAGCACAGTGCGCCCAAACGCTCGCTTCTCCACCACAAAGATGCTGAGGGGAGGGTGCAGGTAGACCTGCTCTGGAAGCTCCTGCAGAAGAACCAGGCAAGGGTTTTTCGAGGAACAAGGATGATACCCTGGACAGCACCACCACTACAGGCCGGGAGGTCAGATGGCACCTTGCAGCTCTGCCCAAAAACCAAAGCTGTGCAGTGGCAAGCGATGGCTGAGACTGCTCTTGGTGGGAAATTTCAGAAAGGTTTTGATCAGCAGCTGAATCATGTGTCTACAGGAGAGCAAAACCCCAGAGGCAACTCCCCACCTGTCACCTTCCCCCATGCAGACAGGAAATGCATAGGTACAGGACAGCCACGGTGCACGCAGGCAGGCAAGACACCCCTTCCCACTCACCACATCCATGTATTTGACCAGCTCAGTGAAGTTGGGGTTCTCTTTGTAGGTCACGATCACCTCTGACTCCACTTTCTTGCCAGCACATTCAATGATCACCTGGGGCTGATCCACCTCAAACAAGTTCACCCTCCTCAGGTCCCGCAGGCCCCAGAACAGGACCTGAAGAACAACACGAAGCTGCTGGACTGCTCAGGACATGCCAGGCACAGCAAAGCCATACAGCCTACAATCCTGCCCCGTGCTTCTGCTCCCCTCGACCCACAGGACACAGATCCCAAGAGAGACAGGAGACCACCCTCCCAACCCAGGCACCCAACGACTCCAGCCATTAAACTACTGAGATAGTTTCTCCCTCATGTTAAACACCTCCGTTCCTGTCATCTGCTCACGTCACAAAGGCATAGTTGAGCTCCAAACCCAACTCCTCCCTCTGCACTGGCCAGCTCTGCTATCTGGGGCAGCCCTGTGGGAACCATCCCAGCAGAAGGCACCGCACCTCTATGCGAAACTCCTTCAGCACTGGGCGGATGCCCTCAGGGATGATGAACCGTCCAGCACGGGGGTCTCCCAGGCAGTCGGGATCCTTGGGCTCCACGTCTTCAGGCACCGATGGCTGAACAGGTGAAGCCAGGGCACAACAAGTGAGTAAAGCTATTTCTACCTCATGCCATGGCTCCCCTCCCCGCCCTTGATCTGTGCTCACAGGCTCTGGCCCTGCAGCCTCCCTTAAGTTGAAAGTCAGATGTGGCTTCCAACAGGAAATCCTCTGGTGGGGCCCATGGAACCAGCTCCTCACCCACACAGCTCTCCCCAGAGAGTCGGCAACCGTGTGCAGCTTCCTACAAACCCATTACCTCCAAATAGCCACTGTAATCCAGCTCAATCAGCTCAAAGGTGGCAATGAGCTCTCCCGCTGCTTTGGTGCCTTTGTAGATATCAAAGAACTGCAGCACAGGCCTGGTGTACGGTTCATCGACCAGCTTCACCTGTGGGACAGCAAAGGCCTGGCCGAGGAACTCAGGGGAACCCTGCAGGAAAGGGGGAAATAGGCCAGAGCATTCCTGTGTTATCTCACCATCTCAGAGAAAAGACCATCACTAGTTCGAGCCAATCTGGACAGCACAAGACCGCTCTTGTCATTCTCTGCTTTGATTGCCTCTGCTCCATCCAGAGCTAGGAGCAGGTGAAAAACACCTGCAGCAGCTCCTCTTAACTCCTAGCCCATCTCTATGCAGAACTGGGCAAATGGCCTGGGACCGTGCAGCAGAGGACATCAAGGCTACATCAGGTTCCCCAGAGTCTCCTCTGAGGAGGAGACCCCCAGCCAGGGTTTGGATGTCTCCATGGATGGCGATCCCACAGGCTCTCTGAGCTCCAGGCCCAGCGTTTGACCTGGGTGAAAATTGCTTCCTTATATCAAGTTGTACTTTTTTTCTTTGTTCTAACTTGTGTCTGTTGCTCTGTCACCCTGCCCCTGGGTACCTCCAAGAGAGTTCTGTCTCCACCTTTTCTACCCTTTCCCATCAGGCAGCTGCAGGCAGCAATAAGACACTGACTTTGTCTTATCTTCTGCAAGCCAAATATACCCAGCTCTACATCTCTTCTCACTCTGTGCTCCAACCATCCCAGTGGCCTCCTGGATTCACTCCAGTGTGTCATTGTCTGTTGTCCTGGGACCCAGGAAATGGACCCAGGAAAGCTGCTGAGCTACACAGGAGAATCTGGGGCAAGTCACATCATTCCCCTTCAGTTAACAAAGAGGAAGAGGAGGGTGACTTCAAAGTACAAATGAAGATAGAAAATGGAGGACTAAGGAGGGATGGAAGATGACACCTATGATACAGGGGGGAATGAACAGCCCTAAGACCTACATCAATCTATGATTCTATGATCACCTGTCCCGGGCTACAAGCCCTCTGCAACATGATTTTGCTAAGGAAGAAGGGCAGGCAGCAGGGAGAGGTGCAGTGCTTCTCCAAATGTGAGAGATCCCAGATCCACCAAGCACTTATCAGGCCCTGGCTCAGGGCACCTCTGAGCCACCTGCACGCTGCAGCTGGCAGCTTCGTCCCAGCTCACAGTGGAAGTCTGCACCAAGTCTCACCCTCAGCTACAGCCCCCAGAACTCAGCATCACAGGTGGACCAGGATCAAGCTGAGTCATGGAAACAAAACACAGATGTGGCTCCTGAGTGTCCGCTTGCAGCACCCACACAGCCTGACCAGTGCTGACAATGACAGCAGGAGGGCAGCATAGGCACACTCACAAATTTACTGTGGCTGAAAAGGTTGATGATAATGATGGGGGTCTCTATTTTCAGCTCTTCTTTTTTCCCATCAATAATGAGCTGGTCGAACAGAAGCAGCTCATTCCACATGGGGCTCAGTGTCTCCTCCAGCATCTGCAGACAGAGACAGGAGGCCTGAGTGCACCACAGCCCATGGAAACAAAGCACACACACATCCTAAAGAGAGGCAGGAAGCACAGGTTAATGCCCTCTCCCATGCAGCCACATGCAGCCAGTGCCTGGCAGGAGGTGAGATGGTAAAATAGTGAAATGAACACTTTGGGCCAATTAGCACACACCTATCATCCTTTGAGACCTTGCTCAACAATGTATATGTCCTCTCAAATATCCTATGAACACATTCACACCACCCAGAGCACACAAACACTCTGTGCTTGAAGGTACAAAATTTCCCACAGGCCTGCCACAGCACTGGCCTTCAACATCTCAGTGATGAAATCATGACGATTTTTCTTCCACCATGCCCTCATGAAGGCAGAGGAAAGAGTTTAAGTGGTCTCACCCTGGTGGTCTGGCAATGAGTCGAAAACACCACTCTCGCAAAGGGATCTGAAAGGCCATTGTCATCTGCAGGGAGGATCCCTCGAGCCTGATACAGGTGGGCTCGGAGCTGGAAATAGCTGAAATCTGGTAAGACAAAGAGAAGAGAGGTCCCAGTTCCCCCATTCAGCACTGCATGAGGCCAAAAAATGCATGAAGAAGAGGGCCAGCCAGGTAGGAGCAAGCACATCCTGCAAGAAATGGGTACGACTTCCAGGGGCATGCACTGCTGTTCCTAGAAGGCCAGCACATCAGAGAAGGTTTGGTCAAGCAAGACAAGTTCAGTGGGCTACGCAGACGCCTCAGAGAACTACATGAAACACGCAGTGATCTGCTGTGGAGAAGACCCACCAGGCCTCAGCAAGGGGTAGACCCCATGCCCATTGCCAGTTTGGCACCACGTTTGCCTATGAAGTACCCGTCCCCTCTGCTGCTCCTGTTGTGTGTGTGAAAATACACCGTGAGAGCAAACTGGACCTGCCTGTCCCAGTCGTGCCTTGGGGATGAAGTGGAGATGATACATCAGGCCTTGCTCCTCAGACACTGACCCTGGGGCAGGACTTCTCACCTCTGCTTTCCTGATGACTGTTAAAAGCCATGGAAAGTTGGCATCTGCACTCACCATCCCTGCTGAGCTGGCTGGGAGGGCTGTGAGCTGAGAGCTGGGCTATCTCTTGCCTGTTCTCAGAGAGGTACTTGAACTCCTCAGGAAGCTCCATCAAACAGTTCTTGGTGTATTTCGTTACCCCAAGCCACATGTAGATCTCCAGTTTGGCAAAGATCTCACCAGTGTGTAGGCCAGGGACCTAGAAGCACAGGAGGGTTAGCTGGTTCCCCATCATCCCTGCCCCTTCAGACCATGATGACCATCATTGGCCAGTGACTGACCAAAAAGCACAGGAGATGGAATACTCTCAAAGGCAAAAGGCAATGATCGAGCAAGACCTGTGTTTCCCTTGTGAACCCCAGGATTTCTGGAAGGAGGGCTGGAAGCAAGGACGGAGTAACGTGAAGCAAGCAAGAGGGCACTCTACCTTCATGAAGACAGTCTGGATCTTTGCACAGTCCTTGCCTTTCTCTTCTTCTACTACCGAGTAGAGGATGTTCTGTGCAGGAACTCTTGTGTACGCCACACGCCTGTTGTTACTGAGCATCCAGACAAGGACATCAGGAAGGGTGCACTGGGGCTGGAGGAAGGAAAGAGAGGAACTTCATAGCACAGGAACAGCACACATCTTGTCCTCGCTCCACTGACACGGGGAAAGCTTCATCTCCTCGCAGGAGGGACTGCTGGCTGCACAGCACTTTGCAGATCCAGAAGCAAATGAGGTGCCTAACACTGAGCACAAGCTTCTGAAAGTCCCAGACCTGCAACGTGGCTCTGTAAGTTTCTTGGAGGGATCGGTGATACACCTGTTTTTTCATCACAAACACCAGTTGAATGCACTCAACCTCATTCCACTTTGGGAAGAAGGAGCCCCCACGAGAGTGAAGGAGCAGCATTCTATCCGACACCTTTGACAGAAGCTCAAGTGCTGGTCATAGAACCATAGAATCACAGAATAGTTTGGGTTGAAAGGGACATTAAAGTCCATACAGTTCCAGCCCGCAACAGGGATACCTCCCACAGGATCAGGTTGCTCAAAGAACCATCCAGCCTGGCCTGGAACACCTCCAATGATGGGACAGCTATGACTTCTCCAGGCAACCTGTGCCAGGGCCTCCCTACCCTCACAGGAAAACATTTCTTCCTAAAAAATGCCCTTGGGCAGGAACTACATCAGCTGGCACTGCAGCAACAGGAGTGCGCAGCAGAAAGCTGTGGATCAGGCTGAGAGCAGTGCTTGCGATAAAGCAAATGCATAGCTGGGAGCAATGACTTCTTTTAAACTCTAACTGAAGTTCTCTTCCCCATCCCAGTTTCCCTGCCATTAGCATTTGCACTTGTAGTTCCTTGTCCTTGCAATTTTCCAGCACAGATAGCTGAAGCAATTTTTTACTGATCCAAACCAGGACGAACAGCCTCCAAGCAGGGGCTGTAAGTGGCAAGTGTACATGCAGAGCTGACTCTACCAAGAGTGCAGCATTCCCTGATTGAAGGGAACAAGCTCCTCTCTGTGCAGGGGCTCTGCTCCAGCCAGCCTGCGAGGCTGGAGCCTGAGGACAGCTTCTCCTGGTGGGGCAAGGAGGGACATCTTGGTCATGCTAAAGACTACCACCCCAGAGCTAAAGGGGTGAAAATGATTTGACTTCACTTGGTGAAAAATGTCTCCACTTAGTGAAAAATGTCTCCAAACTGTAACAACATCTGGCTCCTTGACTTCAGCAAACATTGCATTCCAGTTTACACTAAACAAATGTGCTGATTTTCCAGATTTACTTAAAACAGAGCCAGTGCAACCCTGAAAATGGAGCCTCTGCTATGGATGAGAACCCTTATTGCAATGCAAGTTTGAACTTGCAGGAAGGGTCCGAAGTCAGTCCCTGCTGGGGGTGTGGGCAGCACAGGCAAGGCTGTTTTCTCAGGCAGACCACTTGCAGCCCTGCTGTGGGCATGGCCCTGGTCTGGTCAGGCAGGGAGGACAGGGTGGCCTGGACCCGGCCCAGGTCTGCCTCCAACCCACCCCTGCTCTGTCATCAACGGCCCTGCAAAGCCACGGAACCTCATCCCTCAAGAGCCATTACATGAACTATGGTAACTTCCAGCAGCAGAACTTGGAATTTTACATAGCAAGGACAGACAGCAGAAGAAAAGCCCCAGTTCAGACTAGCGAAAGCCCCAGCAGTCAGCCCAGTGACCTCTCCTGCTCAGAAACAGGGTGCCCTGGGACCATCTGTACCTCTTTAGTCATGAAGCGTAGCTTTGTCAGGATCCTCCTTGTCTCTTTAACCTTCTCCTTGACATTGGTTCGAGTCAGCTTCCGCCTCACGCGGAGGCCCTGCTTTGCACACAGGACCTGAACAGAGAGCAAGGCTGTCACTTGCCTGGCCATCACCTCTCACGGAGAACCACCTGGGTGCTGATTGTGTCCATCCTACCCTATCATGCCTTGACGCCCACCACAGCTCATCCCCAGCTGCTGAGAGCAAACCTCCCTGAACTTGCTGTGAGCTACTTAGTGAAGGATGTCAAGAAATGGAGACTCCATTTACTCATCAGCTCTGCCAAAATCAGCCAGTAACAGAAGTCCATGAGCATCATTTTGGGGCAGAAAGATGTATAAAGAATCAGCCTTTCAGAAGCTGGTGGTCTGTGTCTCCAGATAGTGCCTGGGGAGGCTTTGCACAAGGAGCAACTTGGGGCCATGGAACTAAAGGAACAGGAAGGTGTGGGAAACTGGGCAGATGGCGCCCAGTTTTCACGTCCATTAGTTGATAGTGCACACATCTGAGGAGAGCCTTTGTGATGAACCAAAACTAATAATGAAATCCAGAAAGAATTCAGGGTGCAAACTCAGTATGGACTGACAAGGTCAGAAAACTCATCTCTTGGGCTGAGTCTCTCTGTGCCTTCCCTACAGTTTGGCTGATGACATGTGGAGAGGCAGAGGGAAGGAAGCTGGGACTCAGATATGCCTCAGTTGTATTTACTGCTGCTGTCATTGCATTTCAGTCAGCCTTTCAAAGATTTGTACTCTGATAGGGACTATGAGTACAGCCACACTCTGCAGTGCTGTGATGGAGGGGACGTAACTGCGCTCTCACTCAGCCAGCTGGCCATGTCTGCAGGATTATGAGTGCCTGGATGCTGCCCTCTCCAGGGGCAGGCAGGTGGATGACTGATGTGCTGACTGGGTACCATGTGGCTGAATTTCCAGCGGCAGTGGGTCTCAGCGAATGCCCCAAAACAGGAGACTTGCCTGTACCAAAAGGCCTGCAGCAACCTACTGGGCAGCAACACCCATGTGTTGAGCCACACAAGCCCCATAGGAGAGGAATGAAGGCATCAGGGCACAGCATCTCCTCAAAACTGGAGGCAGACAGAGCTAGTCCCCGCCTATGTTCCCCGTGCTGGAAGCTGTACTGCTCTGAGCCGAATTGGGAGATGTTTCAGTAAAAGCCTGTGACTAATACCATGAGTCTTAGACCGAAGTTTCCTTCTTAGTATCACAGTATCACACGGTTGGAAAGGACCTCTGAGATCATCAAGTCCAACCTATAACCCAACACAACACCAACCCATCATCTAAACCATGGCACTCAGTGCCTCATCCAGTCTCCCCTTAAACACCTCCAGGGTCGGCGACTCCACCACCTCCCTGGGCAGCGCATTCCAATGGCCAATCACCCTTTCAGTGAAGAACTTCTTCCTAAGATCAAGCCTAAACCTCCCCTGACAAAGCATCAATTCTAGCTGGGAAGCCTCCCCCAGAGTGGGGATGGCATGGGCTACCACCACCACCAAGCCCCACAGCTTACGATATTGCGCATCAGGTATTTCATCCGGCACTTGTCGAGGTTGTTTGGATGTGCCATTGTTTTTCTCTCTGCGCTGAGTGAATATTGCCTGCAACAGAAAAGCAGCACAGGCTCTGCATCCTCTGCCTCCCCTGCACCCAGCAAGCAGAGCTCAGCTTACACATGAACTCCAAACCCCTGGTACCAATCTGGATGCATCAGAAACCCCTTCTATGCAATGCCCTCTCTTCTGCAAGATTTTTGATTTGGAAGGTACGCTGTGGATTGCTCAGCACCTCAGGCTCCCTCTCTATGGTGACCATCACAAGCACATATCAGACCCCACTGGGCAGTCAAGCCACGGTGATCAAAACACTGGTCTCTTATCTGTGTGATTGAACAGACTGAAGTAAAAGTCCTAACATTTCGGAAACATCCAGGAGCCCAGGAACAACATCCAGGAGCCCAGGAACAACATCCAGGAGCCCAGGAACAACATCCAGGAGCCCGGAAACAACATCCAGGAGCCCGGAAACAACATCCAGGAGCCCGGGAACAACATCCAGGAGCCCGGGAACAACATCCAGGAGCCCGGGAACAACATCCAGGAGCCCGGGAACAACATCCAGGAGCCCGGGAACAACATCCAGGAGCCCGGGAACAACATCCAGGAGCCCGGGAACAACATCCAGGAGCCCAGGAACAACATCCAGGAGCCCAGGAACAACAAGGCTGCAGGAGCACCCTGGTGCTCCCCAGAACTGGAGTCTCCTCTCCGCATTTGAAGAGCTATGGAGTCTTTTCCCCAGCTTGTCCTGTTTTTCTTCTGTTCATCCACCTCAAGAGGATGAGAGATCAGACTCCGCACAGCCCACGCAGGACACAGTACGACCTCCTAACCTGCAAACAAGAAACCTGAGGAAATCAGGGACGTGCTAACCTGCTTCCAGCTACAAATTCCTCCAGCACCTCTCCGAGCCGCTCTTCTGCTTTAGCTTTTGGCCTTCTCATGAGCTTCTCCACGTCATCCAGCCCCTGCTCCTGTGGGGAAAGCACAACACTCGGGGAGCTTGCACCTGGCTGCAGAGTCAGAGGGAAACATTGCAAGGACATGTTTGCCACGAAGAGCTTATGCCCTTCTGCAGAACTGGGGATCACGAGAGTACCGCAGGCCAGCACTGTGCTACCCACAGGAGCCTCCATGCCAAACCACCTTGTGTTTCAGTCCTTGAGCAGCCACTGAAACACACTGGCAAGCCCTAGTTTTGGATTTCTAAGCCCAAAAGACAAAGACAGGTCCCTGGGAAGAGAATGCTGTCCCCTGATGCCAGCCCGAGGCTGAAAATCTGTTTGCAGCAGCATCTCCCCAGCGTACACGAAGCTCAGGACTGGTTGCAGAAGTTTTTGTCATTGTTTCGCTGACACCTCCAGGATACCCTGCCAGGTTGTTGCACAGCACGGGCAGTGGCTCTGCACTCACTGCCCCACCCGACACATCTAAAGGGCAGGTGGGGTTGAGCCCAGCGAGAGACAAAGACTCGCAAGGGGGTTCAGGGTGTTTAAGGTAAATGTCTCACAGACCAACTGCTTGTGCTACAAGACAAGCACACCAGGAAGGACCGTGCTGCAGACAGACACCCCCAACACGCTACCAGGCGCTCTGCCAGCTTGACAATCCAGTTGGAAATGCAGAGTCTCCAGGTGTGATCCTCCCAGTAGCTCCACACGTACACGCAGGGTTTCTCATGCACCATGGGCAGGCAGCTGTACGACCTAAGAGTAGCAGGCACGGGAGGTTAAGGCTGCTGTTCTCACAAAGCACGTGTCATGTCACAACATGGCACTAGCACACCCAGAACAGGGAGCAGCATCGGGGGCTCTGTTCTCCTCACAGAGAAACAGTTGCTTTGAGCCCTGCACTGTGGACATGGATACCAGCCACTGCATCTGCCCTTTGCCAGCCCAAAGCAGCACAAGGGGTTTCTAGCAGAGAGAGCAGCAAAAGCCCAAGTGAACGAGGATGATGGGAGCATGAGATGCTGCCAAGGTTTCTTGCTGCTACAGGGCTGACTAGTAGCAGACACCAGGCAGCATTTCCAGAGCAAACATCATCAGAAGAGCCTGTGTGTGTGCCTTGCCTGCCCAACCCAGGAGAGCATGTGCTGGAGTACTTCTCTCCTTCCTCCTCCCTGTAATCAAGCCCTTAGGACACTGTTTGTTAACCAGAAAGGGATTGTTGTTATTGATGGGTCATAGTTTCCATAGGACCCTGTCCTTGGCCACTTGTGTGGCCACACACCAAGCAGACACCTCGGGGCCTATAGTGCTAATGGGTGATGGCAGGACAACAGGCCATGGCAAGCTGCAGGGCTGCAAAGAGGAAAAACACCTGCACAGGATTCACATCACTAAGCAGAGCTCTAATAACATCTGGAACAGCCAACCTGGGAAACTGGGGCAGGACCAGAGCATGTGGGAAAGAAGGATGAGGAAAACTCACCTATCGTACTCCATGGGCTCTGGTCTTTGGGTCTTCGTCACTGACTTGTTCAGTGCTTCTGAAGCTGGGGCCAGGACTTCAGCATCCAGCTCATCCTCTGAACCAGAGTCCAGCAAAGGCTTCTCCTCCTCTTTCACTTCTCCCTTTTCCACCTTTCTCTGTACTTTGCTTATAAACTCTTCAGATTTGCCGTAGTTTCCTTGAAGTTAAGCATTAAACAGTAAATAGACAGGTGTGATCACTGTTAAACACATTTACTAGCTTGCAAAATCAAAGCACAAACATCCTGCCAAGAGAAGCACAATGGCATGGACTGCATGTGGAACTAGCAGTTCAGCAGCACCCAGCCATCTGAGTATCCCATGGACAACCATAGGTCTGAAAGGGACCTGGGCAATTACAAGCAAGTCTTTATGCCTTCAAGTTCCACCAGCTCCACAAAGTGCCTGCTAATTGCCATCTTCACCCCTGCACTGGGGTCAGCAGCAATCACTCAGGAAGACTTCTGAGCATAATGCATCTCCACCCATCCAGCTTAGCATGTGGCGGCTTGGACCTGCTCTCCTACCATTGTTTCCGCAAGACCCGCTGTCACCCTCAGCAGCACATGGCCAACCCCAGTAGCCCAGCTCCCCCTCCTCTCCTTCCCTTTCTTGCTCCCAAACCCTTCTACCTCTCCTCACCCCCACTTCCCAGGAGAGCTTCAACCCATCTCTCCAATTCTCCAGTTCAGACGAACACTGCAAATCTCCAATCCCACAGGAGAGCACTCAGACTCTGAAGGTAATTAAAGCACCATGCTGGCTTTATCCCTGGTCCTTTCTGAGTCCCTGTTTCAGAGCACAAGCTGTGCAAGGAGCAGCCCTCAGGACCACAGTGCTGACTTGGGCTGTCAGAAGGAGATCACAGAATTTCTTAGTTGGAAAAGACCTTTGAGATCAAGTCCAGCTGTTCCTGTCCACTACTAAACCATATCCCTGAGAAACTCGCCTGCCTGTCTCCAGGAATGGTGACTCAAGCACCTCCCTGGGCAGCTGTTCCAGTGCCTGAGAACCCTTTTGGTGAAGAAATTTTTTCAATCTGACCCTCCCGTGATGCAACTTGAGGCCATTTCCTCTCATCCCATCACCTGTCACTTGGGAGACGAGACCAATACCCACCTGGCTACAACCTCCTTTCAGGCAGCTGTAGACAGTGATGAGGTCTCCCCTCAGCCTCTCCCCCTCAAACGCACACGTGCCCATAGTTTCTGGACACAGAGACCGGGAGAATACTCACCTATAGAGACTTCAAAGCTGACAGGTTTGGAGGTGAGACAGGAGTCCATCATAGTGGCTTCAAAGAAGGCAGCGAACAGGAAGAATTCCTCCTTCCTTCCCAATGCGTTCTGAGCAAGGAGATATAAATCAGCCCAAGAGTTTCAAGATGTGCCAAAATGTCGCCTCCACAGAAACCCTGAGAGTTCCAGGGCATGGCCAGTGTCAGACCACCCTCCCAAGGGTCATCAGTGGGATGGTGCTGAGGTCACCCATTACTCGTCTGCCAGATGGGGGACAAGTTTTCTTGGAAATCCCAGGGGACTAGTGCAGAGCCATGGCTTTGGCTGATGCTTGTGTGGAGCCTCTGAGCTGCACCCCATGCCTGTCATTCCCAGACCAAGAGACCCAGGGCCAGTTAACAGCTCCCTGGCTCCAGGGGGAATAACACCCATGTGAGAGTCCTCCCAGCACATCTAGGGATGCTTCAGCCCTACTGTGGAAAGCAGTTTTGGGGCTGTGGATGTGGCCTCGGCCCTTGCAGAGGTTCAGAGAGCTTTGGACGCTCCAGCAATGGGCAGGTGTTACACCAGCAGGTGATCCCACTGCCTCTTCCCCATGAGGTCTGCACACGCCACAGGGCAGCATGGGTCAGCCACACTAGCAATGCAAGACTCACCTCAGGGAGAGGATGAAGGTCTTCCACCTCCACTGTGACCTCCCCAGGCTGCTCGGCCTCCTGAGATCCCTCAGACTCCTCCTCTCCGTGCAGCTGGCTCAGCTCTTTGGCTTTCTCCTTGGATTTCTTACTTTTCTTCTTCAGTTTCAATTTGCTTAAGGCACCTTTTCTCTTGTCCCCAAGCCTCCTCTCTGCCACACCGGGGCTGTTGAAGATCTCCACTGTGATGGCCATGAGGATGCGCCCACGGTAGAAGATCCCCTCACCCATGCCCTCATTGAGGTCCTTGTGGATGTCCCGCAGAGCTGAGTTCTGGGGGGAGCCATACAGGTTCACCCAGGCTGGGCCAAATGTAGGGTTAAAGCCTGCAGGGACAGGGTCTGATTACACTACATCGAGCTACTGCAGAAAGACCTTCCTCCAAGAAGACAGCCCAGGACACAGAGATGTGAGTGTGCTTCAGCCACTCCTGCTTCCCACCTCCAGGAGACCCCGCTGGTTGAGCAGAGGGTGCAGGGCACAGGGCTGCCATGCCAGGCCTCACCATTCCTCCCAGGGTCCGAGATCTGCTGCAGGTCAATGTAGTGTGTAGCAATGGCCACGTCACCAACATTGGCATCATCCAGCACCTGGACTTTTATCCTCCTGGCCAGAGGCGGGAACATCTCAATAAAGCTGATCTGCTCATTCCACTCAGGCTCAGTGGTGTTGGTCTCCACGGATGTTTCCCCCTGGGAAGTGTGAAAGCCATGCAAGTCCCAGTCAGCAGCCAAAGAAAAAGATCATGGAATCATGGAATGGTTTAGGTTGGAAGGGACCTCAAAGCCCAGCCAGTTCTACCCCCCTGCCACAGGCAAGGACACCTCCCACTGGATCAGGGGCTCAAAGCCCCATCCAACCTGGCCTTGAACACCTCCAGGGATGGGGCAGCCACAACTTCTCTGGGCAACCTGGGCCAGGGCCTCCCCACACTCATAGGAAAACGTTCCTCCCTAAAATCTCATCTCAATCTCCCCTCTTTCGACTTTAAACCACTCCCCCTCATCCTATCCCTGCAATCCCTGATCAAGAGCTCCTCCCCCAGCTTTCCTGGATCCCCTTTCAGCACTGGAAGATCACTCTAAGGTCTCCCTGGAGCCTTCTCTTCTCCAGGCTTAACAATCCCAACTCTCTCAGCCTGTCATCATAGCAGAAATGCTCCAGCCCTCAGATCATCTCCTTGGCCTCTGGATTTGCTCCAACAGATCCCTGTCCTTCCTGTGCTGAGGACTCCAGAACTGGATGCAGGGCTCTATGTGAGGTCTCACCAGAGCAGAGCAGAGGGGCAGAATCCCCTCCCTCGCCCTGCTGGTCCCACTGCTCTGGATGCAGCTCAGGACATGGTTTGGCTTTCTGGGCTGCGAGTGCACATTGCCAACTCCTGTTAGGGTGCTCATCCCCAGCACCCTGAAGTGTCCTAAGAAAAGAGCTTTTAGCTCAGTAAACTGAACAAGGGTTTCAGGCTGAGTCCAGGTTGCCACAGAGGTCTTTGGCTCCAGGATTTAGTTGACCCTCTCCCTAGGTTTAGGGATACAGAATCTCTGCCTGCACAGCCAGTAGCTTGGCCAGGGCTGTGTTCCAGACACCTCTCTGCAGACAAGAAATCCTATAAAAGCCTTCCCACTGAGTCACCACACATCCATAGTCACATGGCCCACGCCAGTGCAAAGACAGCAAGAGCTGGGCTCTCCCAGCCTGTCTCCAGTGGGACTGCTGTTCCCCAGGGAGGCTCCTGGCAGCACCAGCCCAGCGCACGCTGTCACACAGCCAAGGGATGATCAGCCTGGCCCCACGCACACCTCTCCCCACAGTTACCTGCTGCCCACAGAATGAGATCTGCACATATGGGTCAATAAAGACTTTTTTCTCCCCAATGATCTTGGAGAAGCCCCCCATGATGCCAGCACTCATGCTGGGCAGGCCCTCAGCACGATAGAGCTTGATGGAGACCCTGGCCCAGGGTCTCTCTGCAGGGACTCTCTTAGGCAGCAGCAAGTTCCTGAAAGACAAAACCATGTTCTGGCTCTCTTCTGGAGCCCAGCAAACACGACACTGGGACCTGCAGAAAGTTTGTATCCTGCCCCATCACAGGTTTCCTTCACCATCAGAAAAGGGTAAAATGGGGCAAAAAAGGTAATGTGAAGGCAGATATGATTGTTTTCCCTAGGGTCATCCAAGACCATACTGCTCCTACCTTTCAAGGTCCTCATCCTGGCTGCTGGAAGAGGTGGGAAGAGAGCTCACAACGTCCCCACGTGCAGTGACAGAGATGTTGCACTTCACAAAGCCCTTCACACCTGCCCGGGTGTCCCTGGGGTCACTGATGACAGCCCACTTCTGGAAAAACCTGTGATCTGTGAGGGAAAGGGAAGAGTTCCCTGGGGAGAGCTCAGGTTACCATTTCACATCCCAGCTACACCTACACAAAGGATGCCCTCCCCCTGCATCTGAAGGTGCAGGGGTTGTCACCAGCCCTCCAACAGACAGAAGGAGAACTGAGTGCTGCTCCTTATGTGAACCAAATGTTTTAAAGACAGGGCCCTCACCAGACCCAGCAGAGCAGGAAGGAAACACCAGTTTTGGACCAATCCAGGGCCAGGGAGCCGGTACACAGGACAGTTGGTCCTACCTGGCTGGCTGTACACCGTCACAACATCCATCTTGAATGTTCCTATGCATGTTCCCAGGAACGGGATCTTCTTTGAGTGAAAAACCTGCAGATAGCACAAACCCTTCTGAGCACCAAGAGATGTGGGCAGCCAGGTGACACATCCAGGCATCTCTGAGGAGGACAAGGCTGCTAAGAGATACCGATTCCAACACACATCTCAGGCAGCATTGCAAGTTCCTTACACACATAGACCCATCAGAGTTAGCCAGGCGACAAACCCACTCCTGCTCAACTATTTCCACAAAGCCCACCAGCCCTCAGTTAAACCTGGTCTCAGGCAAATTAATGCACAAACAATCCAGCTGTTTCTGCCAACCCCAGATAAGCCAAACCCCTACGATGAACCAAGGACAGACCTGCTTTTCCACAGGGAGACCTATGTCCATATCCTGCTGGACCAGGGCAGAGCCATGCCCCCACGAGGCCAATGCCTCTCCCAAAATCTGAGCCTTGCTCAGTGCTTGCTGAACCCATGTCAGCATAAGAGATGCACAGACTTTCACAGGGAAATTGTGCCAGATTTTGCACTTTGGTCACAATAGCCTCGTGCAGTGCTCCAGGCTTGGGGAAGATCAGATGGAAAGCTGCCTGGCAGAAAAGGACCTGGGGTGTTGGTTGACAGCAGCTGACCATGAGCGAGCCAAGAAGGCCAGCAGCATCCTGGCTTGGCTCAGCCATGGGATGGCAGCAGGAGCAGGGAAGGGATCGTCCCCCTGCACTCGGCACTGCTGAGGCTGCACCTTGAATCCTGGGTTCAGTTTTGGGCCCCTCAGTCCAGGAAAGACCTTGAGGGGCTGGAGCGTGTCCAGAGAAGAGAACGGAGCTGGGGAAGGGTCTGGAGAACAGGGGTTTTGGGAGCAGCTGAGGGTCCTGGGGCTGTTTAGTCTGGAGAAGAGGAGGCTGAGGGGAGACCTCATCGCTCTCTGCAGCTCCTGGAAAGGAGGTTGTGGTGAGGTGGGTGCTGAGCTCTTCTCCGGAGTAACAACAGAGATGGGACAAGAGGAAACAGCCTCAGGTTGTGCCAGGGGAGGTTTAGATCAGATATTAGGAAAAATGTCTTTACTGACAGAATGCTGAAGCCCTGGCAGAGGCTGCCCAGGAGAGTGGTGGAGTCTCCATCCCTGAAGGGGTTCAAAAACCGTGTGGCTCTGGCACTTGGGGACGGGGTTCAGCAGGCACCGTGGGGTTGGGCTGAGGGTTGGACTGGATGAGCTGAGAGGTCTTTTCCAACCTTAACAATTCCATGATTCTAAGAAAGCACTGGGAGATCGCATGGCAAAGGAGGTGCTGGCTGGTTGTAGCTGTCTTCAGAAAAGCCTTGGAGAAGCTCTTGCCTTTGGGCCAAGGGATTTCTGAAGACTACTCAGGCTTTTCTACAAGCAGAAATCACTGCTGAGCGTCCCTCACATCAGCAGGGAATTACCCCCAAACAATGGAGCAGCAAGGCAATGGACAAGAAACTGGCCCAGACGCCTCACTTCAGTCACAGGATGCAGAAAAAATCTGACATAGAGAAGGTGGGAAATCAGCACTGCCCAACGCTGGCTCAGAACAAGGTTGGGTCTCTGCCCCACTGTGGCTGCAGGAAGGTCCTTTGGTCTAGATGGCTCTGGCTGGAAAACCTGCTTGGTACTGGTACCCTTGCTTTGCCCATCACTTCCAGCAACCACACACAGAAGCACTGAGCTGCACCAGTTACTGATGAAGGATAACGAGGAGGACATACTTACCGAGATCTCTATGAGTCTGTGGAATAAAACATCCCTTGGCTCATGGAATTCAAACAAAAAATACTGAAAGGGAAGAGCAAGTCAGCTGAGCCCTGGGCTCCCAGTATCCCTGCAGGGGTGGCCCCAGCCACGTGGGACAGCAGCAGGGCAAGAACAGAGCCCCTGCTGGTATCACATACTTCATTGTAGAAGGGGCAGTTTGTTGACTTCTGCGTCGCTGTGTGTCTCTTCTCTTCTCCAACCTTGACTACCACAAAGGGGTTAATGTTCACCCCCACCAGCTTCTGTGCTTCGATGATATTAATCCCAACCTGAGAAAACGTGGGAGAAAACCCTTGGATCAGCACTCTCCTCGGTCCCAGATCCATCTGGAGCTCGTATCAGGAATACCAGCACACAAACTTGCAGGGCCCTCTGGCCACAGAGGTGGATGCTCGGGGCAGGCAAGAGGACTGCTGTTGAAATCTGCTATAGCCAGGCCAGACAAACCAAAATGGGCATTGAGATACTTGTTTCCTTCAGACAAGGCCCTGGGGAAGCTGGTAGGCACCAGCCTTGTCTGGCTGCTCTCCAAAGCTCGGCTCTGGCTATGTTTTGCAGTGACAGATGTGGCTGTCAGACTAATTCTCATCTCCTGTACATCCATAGCTTACTACATGGCCCAGAAAGAAATTCAGCTCTGGGATGGCTGACACTGGAGCCAGGACTCCAGGATGCAGTTCGTTCAGGGAATCTCACACATTCCCAGAGGAGCTATGCGAAGAAAGAAGGTGTCTTCGTGCCAGAGGCCTCGCCAGGGTATGTGGCAATTGGAGAAGCCCAGGCCCGCAGGAAGGCAGTGAGGGACCAGCTGCAGGGCCAGAGGCATAAACACAACACTGCAGTACCTGGAAGCTCTGTGGGGTGGGGGTGGCAAAGAGGTCTCGTGCGAAGCAAAGTCTTGAGCGGCTGCACAGAAAAACAATTCCAGGTGAGCAGGTCCCTTCATTGACATGGACCTGAACGAGCCCTCACCAAGGGAAACAATGGAAACCCCAGCAAACAAAGCTCCTTGCTCTGGGAATGAGCAAATCCCCAACGGCACCTGTTGTGGGGCCATCAGAGATGGCAGGTTTCTGACATTCTGCCGAAGCAGAATGCCAAGAGATGCAAGGTTTCCCCAGACATCACCCCACGAGCTGGCACTTTCCACCCCAGGGCCCAAACAGGGGCAAGAGAGAAGAGCGTGTCATGGATACCTCTTCACAGGGCTGAAGACAATGCCCGACACCTCCATCTCAGACATGTCATAGAAATCTTCCTCTTCCTCTTCCTCATCAGTCTCCAGCCCTTTTGCCAGCTTCCTGCCCAGCGCAGCAGCCCTCCTGTCCAGCTCGCCTGCTCTCAGCCCCTCTGCTGCCCTGCAAAACCCCACCACATTACTGCCACATCGCCAGCCACAACAAGCGGGCTGCGCACTGCCCACCACCCATGAGGGTGAGCTGACACACTCAAGCAGGGCTACTTACTCCAGCTCCTCAAACCCAGGATTGCAGATGATAAACTCCGAACTGAAAGAAAAACAGACGCTTTGTTGGAAAAACAAGTGCGTTCCAGCTACTCACTGATGCGTTTAATCAACAGTGCCACAGCCACCCTCCTGCCTGGCTCTGGGCAGGGACACAAGCATTCTCCTAAGTGATGCTTCTCCCCTGTCCTGTTGTGTGCCTGCAGCTTCGCCTCTGGCACTCCAGAGTGATGTTCCCCAGACCTGGCTGCTGCCTCTCCTCCTCTCTGCCCAGCCACCCGCATCTCCCTGGCTTTGCGCACTCCCTGTCTGCAGGGTGCCTGGGGTTGCTACAGCCAAAGCCACGCTCTCTGCAACCTCACAGCCACATCGTCTTGCTCCCGTCGGACAGGAAAGCTGCAGAGATGCTCTGGAGTCCAAAAGGACCCCCAGGGTACAGTAAGTCATTACAGTCACAGGTTTTTTATGAAGATAAGGCCTTTTCATTCCAAGAGCCCTGCCCATCTATTCCTGCTGTAGAGAAAAGATCCATCAGCTTGGCCAGAGGTGGAGAATAAATGAGGCTGGATTACATCCCAAGACTGCCACTGGCAAAGGTACAGAACAAGCTGCCTGGAAGTTGGCTCCTCCCAGGATTCCAGTACCTGTCTTTCATCTGATAGGAAAAGTCCTCTTCAGCCCAGGTCCCAGCTGATCCATCTGGAGGCTGGTAGCGCAAATCCAACTCAATGTAGATCTATGAATGGAAAATGAAACTGCCTTAGAGCTTGGCAGTCACAAAACAACTGCAGGAATGTCCCAGAAAAGAGGAATGGGAGCGTGAAAGAAAAATAGAAGTGAGATGCTTGTGGAATAAAGGGGAAGGGGATCACAACCCCACAAGAAGCCTATTTATACCAGACTCTCCTTGCCTGCCTCCATTAACCAGCTGGAGTTAACCAAACTCCCTCCCCTACAGCTTCCAAACTCCAGGATTCACTGACTAAAAGCTGGCTCAAGTTACTAAATGTAAAACACACCACAGAGAGGCCCCTGAGAGCCACCTCGGGGCACTTACAACAAGGAAAGCTGGGAGATGCGTGCAGCAGAGCAAACGAACAAGCAGGGGTTTGGAGCAATCTCACTGTGGGAGGCAGGACACAGGCCTGGCAGCTTGGTTTGAGACCCCACAGAAGCATCACAAAAGACATCACCTTAGCGTTAGCGATGAAGAGGGATGGCTAGGACACACTGGGCATCAACCCAGCCAGGATGAGCCATAAAACACTGGGTCTGCAGGTGAGCAGCCTGATCTCAAACCAACACAAGTGCACAAGAATTTCCCAGCAGAGGCCAAAACGGCAACCCTGGAGGAGGTCGCTTCTCAGTAGGTTGAAGGGGATGTACAAGCTGGGGTCATAGCTCAGTCCCTGGGAAACACAGGTTGCTGGAAGGAGAAATACAGCCCAAGAAAGCAGTAGAACAGTGGCTGAGAAAGGTAGCAATAAAGGCCAGATGGACGCAGAAGCCCAAGATAAAGCTAAGAGAGTAGCTAATGCTCTGAATCATAGAATCTTCTGGTTGGAAGAGACCTCTAAGATCATCAAGTCCAACCGCACCCATCATCCGCTAAACCATGTCCCTCAAAAACTCATCTCCTCGTTTTTTAAACCCCTCCAGGGATGGTGACTCAGCCACCTCCCTGGGCAGCTGTGCCAGTGCCTGAGAACCCTTTCAGTAAAGAAACCCTTCCTAATATCCAGTCTGAACTTCCCCTGGCACAACTTATGGCCATTTCCCCTTGTCCTATCACCTGTCACTTGGGAGAAGAGATCAACACTTGCTCTCCCACAGCCTCCTTTCAAGCAGCCAAAGACAGCAATGAGGTCTCCCCTCAGCCTCCTCTTCTCCAGGCTGAACAACCCCAGTTCCCTCAGCCGTTCCCTGGAGCACTTGTTCTCCATCCCCTTTCCCAGCCTCATCGCCCTTCTCTGGACATGCTCCAACACCTCAATATCCTTTTTGTACTGAGGGGCCCAGAACTGACCCCAGTACTCGAGGTGTGGCCTCACCAGTGCCAAGTACAGGGGCACAATCACCTCCCTTGTCCTGCTGGTCACACTGTTTTTGACACAGGCCAAGATGCCATTGACCTTCTCGGCCACCTGGGCACACTGCTGGCTCATATTCAGCCTGCTGTCGATCAGCACCCCCAGGTCCCTCTCCTCCAGGCAGCTCTCCAGCCACTCTTCCCCAAGCTTGTAACACTGCAGGGGGTTGCCGTGCCCCAAGTACACGACTCGGCATTTGGTCTTGTTGAACTTCATCCCGTTGGTCTCAGCCCATCGATCCAGCCTGTGCAGATCTCTTTGCAGCGCCTTCCTTCCTTCAAGCAGATCAACACAGCCACCCAGCTTGGTGTCAAACAAGCTTCAAACCACCAGGAGAAAGAAGGGGTGCGAAGAACTCAAGTCTCAGAGAAGAACAGGACTTGAAATAGTAAGAAGTGATTTGCTCCCACTTTGGTAAAGGAGCAGCAGTTGAAACGACCTCTCTGCCTTAGAGATGCATTTCTTCCCAGCTGAGCTGAGGGACGAGGTCTCAGGCAGCTCTTGGATGGGTATCCAGCCTTGCCTGCCCTATTTCTGTCCCTTGCAGCCCTTTTGCACCACGACAGCTTGGTTTAAATCACTACAGAAGCCATGAGCACCCCCAGAGTCTGCATCACAAGAGACATCGACAGTGTTAGTGATGGGTGCCAGGGCTGCACAAGTGAAAACTCACCTGGCAAAACCAGTTTGGTTTTGGCTGGAGCAGCTCATCAGCATGAGCGCTGCTATGAGCATGAGGGAGGAGGCAGCTGGGGCAGAGGGCTGGCTCGCAGGGCTCCTCTGCCCTTCCAGCAGTGTAAGCACCTCTGGCTCAGGCCCCTCACACCACCAGCAGAAGGGAGTGCTGTCACAGGGGCTGACTGGTCCCTGTCCCTTCGCTAGCACAAATGGTTGCACAGCAAGCTGCATCCAGCCAAAAAATCATCCTGGGAATGCTCAGTCTCCAGCTGGATCTCCTCCCTGATCCAGCCAGCTCAGCAACACAGGAAAGCCTTGCCTGTGCCACTCAGGCTTCTGGTCTGGTGGCCACAGGGTCGCACCCCACGTGCCACTGGAGGGGTGTGAAGAGTAAACAGGGGTGCAGCACATTGCAGGGCTGCCCGCCTCCACCCCTCCTCCTGCGGGCCCTGCCCACATCCCTGGCACTGAGTCCTGGTTGTCCAGCACTCACTGCACCATGCCTGCAAACCCAGCAGGCAGGAAACAGTGCATTTTTGGGCCACTTTCATTTTCCACCAGCACAAAGGGCCCAGAGGCACCAGAATGAGAGGGGAGTGGGGCCCCCAGCACAGAGCAGAGGGGCAGACAGGCATGAGAGCCACTCACACCACCCCAAACCAATATTAAGCCATCCATCCAGTCAGCACTGGTGTTGAATCCAAAAGCTCACCAAGGGTCCCAAGACACCCTGCCACCTTCAGCCTCACATCATCAGCTCCCTCTGCTTCGCACTCCACAGCGGCCCATGCCCACACTCTGCATCCTACATCCATTGTCCAGACCTGGGGAAGTTTTACTGAGCCTCCCTCTGCTAACCCAGGCCCTCAGCAGGTCCCTCATTCCACCCATACCACACACTGCTGGATGCTCCTCAAACCACCTGAAGGTTATGAAGCAGTTGCACATCTGCACAGATAGGGCACAAATGCCACAGTGCTCCCAGGTTCACGGCAGCACCTTGTACTCCCACAAGGTTTCCCACAAAGCCTTCCACGGAGGGACTTACTCCGGTGAATCTGTGGTTCCGGTCCACAAGGGCCTCCCGCAGGATCAACCTCCCAGATGTCATCAGGTGCTGAAGACTGAGGACAAGAGTACCGAGAAGCCTGGAACAAAACCAGAGTCTGCAGTAATCATGTACACAGCACCAGTGCCTGCATCCTGGGGGAAGGGAGTCCCAGGAACTCTGCTCTCCTGCTCACAGCCCCTCCATGCTGTGGCAAAGACTGTGCTTTCCATAGGGCATCTGGCAGCTGCAATACCTGACATCCACTGACCCTGCTGCAGGCTTGCCTCCACCTCAGTTGTGCACAGCAGCTGCTGGCAACTGAGCTGCATCTGATGGCCAAAGGCTTGGCCAGATCCCATCCTACAGAGCTGGAGGGTGCTCTTCTCCTCAGCAGAGCTGGGCTCCACAGGAGTCAACCTGTGTCTGGGCATCTGGCAGACCTGGGCTGACTCCTCCCAGACAAAACTGGGAAGCAGAGGCTCAGCGGCTCCACACAAAGAAATACAGAAACAGAACATAAAGCCGTGGCTACAGGGATGTCTGCAGCACATTGGGCCAAAATCTACCTACTATGTAGGGCAGACGCGTCAAACTCACGGCCCATGGGCCAAATCCGGCCCTCCACCTTGTTATTACCTGTTGGCAGCACCAAGCTCCTTGCCCCTACGCTCGTGTCAGCGCTGCACACGTCTGCAGTGTGTGTGACGTGTGTTATGCTGCAGGAGCAGGAGAATGGTGGGAGCCATGAGTTTGACACCCCTGCCACAGGGAAGGGTCATCTGGCTCCCTGCAAGCAGCAGTAAGGCACACGGGGTTGCTGCTCCCAACCCCACCTTGTGTTGCTGACGTCTGGAGCCCATTTGTACGTTAGCCTCCATTTCCCTACATCACTGAGCTAAGTCCTGTGTGATGCAGTGGGAACAACCACTGGAGCATTCCACTGCCCAAGACAGAAGGAATCATTCCCCAGCCATCTCCATTTCAAACCTCACTGCCTGTCACCTGCATTTGCAGGAGTGCAGGCGTGTGGAGAGATGTGGCCAACGTCAGCCCAGCCATTTCCCATTGGACTTCTTTGCCATCAGGCCCTGGTGATTTGTCACTGTTTGTTTTATCTATTTGTCCTACAGCCATTTCTATGGACATTTCAGTCAACTCGTCCAATCTAGCTCCTGTAAGGAAAGCACTCAGCAAACACTGACACAAAGTTCAGCCACATTTCTGCTCTGCCTTTATCTTGAAGCGTTTTGTGTGCAGTACTCTACTGTTTCCTCCACACCCTTTCTGGCAGGTTTGTAATAGCTTTGAAAAGGTGTGTATTAGTAGCTTCCTCTAGAAGTTGTTCCTTTGATCTTCCTTCAGTTCTTACATTTTTCTTATCAGAGCTGGCTCCCTTCCCTGCATCCTCGTCCCACTAGCAAGTCTAAAGCACAGTACATCTCTTCCCCCACCTCTGCTGGTCCCCCAACAACTGAAGGACCTACCTGTTAGTGAACACCTTGCTGCAGTTGTAAGCCTTGATGGACAGCATCTCTCCCATCACGAGCTTCCCATAGTGCGGCCAGTGGAAGAGCTACAAACAGAGCGGGAAGAGAGAACAAACCATTCCCAGCATTTGTGCCTCACTGGTCTCCTCTGCAAGGCCACCAAATCAAAGAGTATGATAATAGCTGCGGTGCTGGGAAGTTTCTTCCCTACCAGCCAGGACAGACCCTAGAGCTGAAAATGGAGAATGAGGAGGGGGTGAGAGCGCCTCCAGCAACAGAGCTGCAAAAGCCACCAGAGCATCATCACCCTGGGAAGAGGAGGATGCTTGTGCCCATGGAGCTCCCTGAGCTGGCGAGTTGTGAGCTAAGTTGAAGCATGGGGATATGATCATGAGCTGCGCCCCACGCTGACATTCACCTGACGCCTGAAGTGGGTGGAACAAGCCCTTCTACCCCTCAGTCCTTCTTGCCTTTCCTGGGATGCCACAGAGCCAGCCAGACAGGCATTGACCACCAGTATTCCCAATCCCCACCCCCCCCAGCGCTTCACGACCACCCTCCAGTACCCTCAGACCCCAATCCAGCGCTTCCCAACGCCCCTCCAGTATTCCCGAACCCCACTCTGACCCTCCTCCAGTATTCCCAGTCCCCCTTCCAGTGTTTCCCGACTCCCCTCCAGTACTTCCAGTCCCCATTCCAGTGTTTCCCGACCCCCCTCTCCAGTACTGCCAATCCCCATTCCAGTGTTTCCCGACCCCCCTCCAGTACTCGCAGCACCCTCCAGCGTTTCTCAGCGCTCCTCCGGTATTCCCAGTCCCCGCTCCAGCGCTTCCCGACCCTGCTCCGCTCGCCCCTCACCTCCCCGAACGCGACCTCGGCGCCGCCGCGGACCCTCCTGGTCCTCTGCGCGAAGCCTGCGGAAGCAGAGGGGAGCCGTCAGGAGCCGGGGGGAAGCCGTGGGGAAGCCGGCAGCCCGCGCCCCCCCGCCCACCTCGGAAGCTGAGCTGGACCTGGCGCTCCCCCCGCCCCGGCAGCCCCGAGAGGCGCCGCACGGCGACGCTGAGCGACATAGGCACCGCGGGCGGCTCCGGGCAGCAGCGGCCCCTCCGCGAGAGGAGCCGCTCTGGGCGCTCCCTGCCCGGGGATGGGGAGGAAAGAGAAAGGGAAACGCCGTGGGGGCCCCGCGGGAGGCCTGGGGCTCCCGGAGCAGGGAGGCGGGGTCCGCGCTCGGGGCGCTCCCGGCGCGGCCCCGCCACAGCAAACGGGGCGGGAGGGGCGGAGGGAATTCCGTGCTTCCAGGGAACGGCGCTCGGGAGGGGCAAAGCGGAGACCGCGAGGTAGGGGCGGCGGCAGCTCCGCAGTCCCGGGACGGGCCGGACCGAGCTGGGCACCCCCAGCCTGTCGCAGCGGCACCCAGAGAAGCTCGGATCTGGACTGAAGCGCCGCGACGACCCCCGCAGGCTCCGCAGAGCGCTTCTCCCTCCCGACAGGACCGGAGCTGATCGGCCCCGCACGCATGGGTGCAGCGGCCCGGGCAGCGCCAGCGCTCGCAGCCAGCGCTGGGTCCCGCCTTCCCCGCACTCGCACGGCAGAGCCGCCCGGAGCCCCCGAGGCCGGCGGCGATGGGAGCGGGGGTGGGGGGGAAAGCTGTCCCGCGGTGTAGCAGCAGAACCGAGCAGCTGCGACCACCGGGTAGGGCTTTGGGCAACCTAAATGAAGGAGGCGATCATAGAATCATAGAATGCTTTGGCTGGAGAAGATCTTTGAGACTGTCCAGTCCAACCGTTCCCATCCACTACTGAACCAGATCCCTGAGAAACTCCTCTTTCAATTACTCTAGGGACAGGGATTCAACCACCTCTCCAGGCAGCTGTTCCAGTGCCCGAGAGACCTTTCAGTGAAGACATTTTTCCTGATGTCCAGTCTGAACCTGCCCTGGCACAACCTCAGGCCATTTCCTCTCATCCTATCGCCCATCACATGGGAGAAGAGCCCAGCACCTACCTGGCTACAACCTCCTTTCAGGCAGCAGGCCTCCCCTCAGCCTCCTCTTCTCCAGGCTGAACAACTCAGTTCCCTCAGCCACTCCTCATAAGACTTGTTCTCCAGCCCCTTCACCGTCAGCTTAGGGCAATACACACAGCCCAGTGCACTGATACCACGTGCAGTCTTGGCTGGAGGAGGGTGACCAGTGCAGTTCAGGCTGTTTAAGGAGACATTCAGACCACCACGTGTGCCACTTGTGGGTGGGTGCCATTTTGCTCAAAGCTGACCGAAAGCTCCTAGTGCAGTTTGTGCGGCTTCCTCAAAAAAACAGGTCACTAAACATTCTGCTGGCTCAGAGCTCATCCTCTGTCCCTCAAGGTCCAAGCAAAGGGGAGTCCCAGCATACTTCTGACATCAAAGAAACCTTTTACTTGAGGCCAGGCACTACACATTACCACAGGTATTTCTTGGTATAAATACAGGACTGTGCTGTAAATATCCTGTAAAAACACATTATTTAAAAAGAAAATACAAAAGATGCTCACAGATACACCCAAGTCAGCCTTCAGGTTGCCTGTACACATCACACAAGGAAAAGCAGCTCTGCCTACGGGCTGTAAGCAGCTGAGGACACAAGTTCAGGATGCTCTTGGCCACAGTGCAGTTTCTCAGAGAAGACTCAGCAGTTTTCTCCCTCTTCCTCACTTATAACACATTTCAGTTTGGGCAGCCACTCAAGAAGAGAAGTCACTTTGTTTCCTTCAAGAATCTACTTAGTGCAAGAAAAATGGATGCTACAGGCTAGATGAGAGGAGATGTTCAGGAAAGACAGCCTAGCTTTTTCTAGAGGAAGCTGTCTGCTGCCTGTGGAGCCTGGGAGAACACTGTGTGGTCAAAACTAAGTCTGAATAAAAAACTAGCACAAATTCACCTTTGCTCAGCAGTACCCTGGACCCACAGCCCTTCAGCACAAGCCCCATACTAGTTTGGTGGCAGATGCCACACGGAATGCCCAGGCTAGCTAAGGATGCGGATTCAGCCCCAGGTTCTGCTTTGACACAGGTTTGTAACCTACCAGTTTCATAGCCTGGACCACCAGGGTAGCCTTCCAATGCATTCTTACCTGTTCCTGGTTTATCTCGTAGAACAGACAAGCTCTTTGATCATTTTCCAGTAAAGGAACAGCTGATCCTACCACAGGACAGGGCTGCAGGAGGTACATTCAGCAGTTGTAGTGATTAACGGAGAACAGAACTAATGATGATGAACAAATTGCTCTGCTTGTGCAGCTGATCACACCCAACCCAGGCTAACCCAGATGTTGAATCACCACCCCGCCAGTCTGACAGCAAAGACCTTCCATGAACCAGAATATCCACATTGCTGGAAAACAAAAGGAAACACCCAGAAAGTAAACAGGAGTCCACACATGTTAGGTAAATGAAAACAGATTATTTATTTATGAAACTGAAAGGGATGACCACTTGTAGTGCAATGCAACTTCAACCATCATTCTAACTCCCATCTCAAAACAATTGTGCTTTCCTATGCTGTGCTCTACAGTCCCCAGACCCCATAACACATCCTTTCCACTTTGAGGAAAAGGAAGCACCTCTCTGGAGTTCCACAGATAATGACTTCTTTTCCTAACTTCTCTTGCACAACAATCACTCAAAACATCTTCAATTCAATGTTTCCAGTTGTTGGACTTTGAAAGTGACATTGGTCCAGCGGGAGGTGTCCCTGCCCATGGCACGGGGTTTGGAACCAGCTTTAAGGTCCCTTCCAACCCAAACCTTCTATGATTAAATGTGATCCATTAATCCCACCTCTTGGTTAATTAAAGGTTAATCATCAATTATCAGACCACAAATAAGCAAAGTGCAGTTCTCTTAAATTACAACAATGGCTCCAAACAAGAGGCCATCACAGAAGCAATTTTTGCTACTAGAAAAACGTGATTCAAAAAAAGATTCCAAGGAATGGTCACTGAAATGTAAAAATTAACCTCTCTATATAAAAATATACTGTCACTTTTTGGAGGCACAATAGGAACCACCTCAAGCATCCAACCAGTACAAAAGGGCTGCCATTCCCCAGGCAGCTCAGTAGAGGGGAAAAAAGCCTATCGAGGAACATGAGAAGTGTCACTACTGCAAACACAACTGCAACACTTCTACCCAACTTGGCACTGAATGATGCTGCCGGAGCAGCTCCATGCATGTGCCCACTGACACAAGCAGTAGACATGTGGAGCCATGAGGCATGGTACAATGGGTCACTGCTGCAAGGTGGAAAACCAACAGATCATTTTTTTCTGTGATAAAGACTGTGAGCAGTTGTGGTTTTTCCGTATTTATAGTCTTCTAGTTAAGAACAGGGAAGAGCAAACATACAGATTGCAAGCAGGTAAGACAACTAGTGTGCATGGTATGGGGAGGCACTGAGCCCTTGACGGTGTGCGAGGGAGGGGGTGGGTGTAGGTGTGGGCTGTGATCTACTCCTTCTTTGTCTCCAGTGGTTTCATGGGCGGCCAGCCTTGCCACTTGTAGTAGGACACCAGCTGCTTGGGCACTTCTACCAGAACCATCTGGGAAAGGGCTTCCCAGGGTGCCTACAGGGAGAATAAACCACAAATATTGCAGAGGAAGGACTTATCAGCCCAGTGACAAATAGTGACAGAACTCCACGTGCAGTCCCCACCTGCCACGTCTCACTCCCTGTTCCCAGTGTTGCTTACTGCAGTTCTAGGAGCCTCCCAGACAGTCTTGATGAGCACTGCTGATGACAATCCCACCTCTGCACTGCTCTCACTTTAAGCCCAGCCTTTATACAGCCCTGATCTGGGTGGGACACTGCCTCTACCACTGGCAGTTTCTCTTATTGTGGGTTTTCACTTGACTCCACTCTTCAACCCAGTCCACCGTGCAACACCAACTCTAGTGCAGCGGCAGGGAGGAGCTGGGGAGTAACAGGAATGCTTTCAACAGTGTAGGAGACTTCTCTCAACTTAAATCATTGTCAGAGACTGACAATATGTTCCCTGCCTAAAAGTCTGCATCGCAGGACTGAAAACATCTCCTTTACTCCTTTAGCTGTGTAACAGCCAAGAGATCGTATCCTAAATCAATGACACAGTGAGAGGTTTTTAAGAAAAGCTGCAAGAGAGCTGCAACAGGGTGCAAAGCTGCAAACACAGAAGCAAACACTCCAGCTCTCACTGGGAACAAGCAGCTCAGGCAGCACTCTGAGCATGCAGCTGGCTGCCTTGCCAGACCCCTGCTCATTTTTCAGATGCAATAACTGCATATATACTGGCACCAGAACTCTTCTGTGGTTAAAGACAACTTACATTTCTGAACTGTCGGAATGGCACAAACTGGATGATGTCTCGTGCCTCTGGCTCTCCTGTCAGGGACTGCAGGACACCATTGTCTTCATCAAGGAACTCCACTGCTTTGAAATCAGCTTCACCAACTCCAACAATGATGATGGACATTGGCAGTTTAGAAGCATCGACAATCGCCTGCCTAGTCTGGTCCAGATCCGTGATCTCTCCCTCTGTGATGATCAGCAAGACAAAATATTGCTGAAAAACATGAGAAAGCACCCAATTATGGAGCTCAACACCAAAGCACACATAACTGAAGGCAAACGGAGCAACTTCTTACCCCAAGAAATAAGTCAGATGGTGCTGTGGGTAAGACAAAACCAGAACATCACAGAAACTTCTGTTTATTCCCATTTTTCCAAACGCATCACACCTTTTATGACTAACTTCAAATTTCCTCTGTACGGGAAAAAGGAGAGGCTTAAATCCAATTTATATAGAACAATTACATGAATTGGCAGAAAGTACTAGAGATGAGCACACTCTTACTAAATCAACAACAAAGCTGCATAGAAAATTCACTGACAGGTGTTGCTTTACTCACTGCTATCTCAAAATGGCTGCAGTTTAATATTAAATGTCCCTGGAGTGTAACTCAAAAAGCCTTCCTTTGTAATTACAAAAAAAATGAAATTGTAAGTGTTAGAAATCTCAAAATACAGCAGTGACAAATGCCATGATACAAGGACACTCTTGAGATTTATCTCAACAAGCAGGGAAGAACACAGGAGCTTTTCTAGAAAGAACAAAATACCTCAAAACAACCCATTAGCATGGTAAAATGTCTAAAATGTCCTTCTTTTTTCCAGAGGCTGGAATGAGCAAACACTGTTTTATAGGAGCTACCCACAGACTTAAAATGAAAAACAAGAGAGATACAACGAAAATAAAGGAAAACTGAATTTCCCATTCCAACATCCTGTTAACATGAATGTTACTGTGGTTGTACCCCATTGCCAATAGATGCTTTCTTTAAATTGTCTGGTTTTCATCTCTAAGAAAAAGTAGAAATAGTTAATGTATAAAGAGAAACAATAAGATTCTTCCAGATGTTGGGAAGGCTAAAAAATACCCTCAGAAATGTAAGAAATGGATCTCCCCAGATGAAACACATCACAGCATGGGAAATGTATTCAACATACACACAAATTTAAGTAGAACCAACAATACTGATCCAGCTGGGCCATAAAGCCACTACCAGAGTGTCCATCAAAACTCCACTTGACTGGTCTGTCAAAATGGAACCAGTTAAATCTATCGGGAAATACGAATTCTTCATCCTTAAGCAAAAATTTTAAAGAAATGGAGTTGAATTTTAAAAACAGCCATGGCCATGCAAGCATACAGAAGAGACTCACAACACAATGGCAGGTGGCATGGATGCTCTGCAATGCAATTAGCAACCTGATTAAACAGTCTTCAGCCTGCTTGTTAATCTGACCCTCCACGTACCCTGACTCTGCATGCCACCATGATGGGACAGATAGTGAGCCCTCTGATATTTTGATTAGAGGTGGGTTTTGTCTATACTGTTGAAGGCAAAATTGTTTGAAATAAACTCTACAGGGCCCCTCTACACTGTGTGCTTTCCTTACAGCGATGAAGCTTGGCAAGGTCAGAGCCATGCAACTGCTGACAGAGCCCACGCGCTCAAAAGCCAACACAGCACTCTGTGTACTTCAAGAGTAAGGACAATGCCAGCAAAATGTGAAATAGAGAAATAAACATCACTGAGCAATGGAAATTAATGTCAATGTCTGCCAAGCATACATCCATATGTACTGAGAGATTTCCAAACAGCCTCTCTGTGGGCTGGCAAGAGAGGCCCTAACTGGAGATCCCAAGGACGGAAGACAACATCACCATGCCATTCCATTCCATCCCATCATGAACATGGAAAACAAACACCAGCCCAAGGCAGATCCAGAGGAAAGGACATGCACTCACTGCATGTTGTTCCTTGTTGAGCCGAGTGCACTGCAAACTTTGCCACGTGGTTTATAATAGGAGAGAAATTGGTTGGCCCATAGAGTCGGATCTGCGGAAGGATCTGGCGGTAGGCATCCACTATTCCCTGAATCCCTGTAACACATGGAAGTCAAGCTGCCACAAGAGCCTCAGAGCTCCTCCAGTAATTTTATCAGCATTACTAAACAGAATAGCAAAAGGATAACAACTCCTACAGGACAAACACACAGCAGGATAACAGCAAAGATACACAGGGCTGAACCCAGCAGACACCTGCAGAGATAGGATTTGCAGGTTTCTCCCCTGTTCTACATTCTTCACATTACTCCGTGCCTCTAACATCACAAAGCTCATGGAAGTTGCCAGGAAAAACAACCCAGTGAAGATACACTGATGACTACATTTACCTTGTTCTTTCTACCTTGTCAAGACAGAAAATTTGCAATTATACAATATGAGACAACAAGGTCAAAGCTCTCTGAACAGTCACTTTTTGTTTTCCTTGTGTTAAGCTTGGCCAATGATCCTCAATTCAGGAATCCAACATTTCTGTAACAGAAATATCAATCCCTAAGGGTTTTCCTATGCGAGAAGCTTTTCTCAGGTTAAGTAAACAGAACTTTTTTTAAAGTCTCATTTTAAATGGTGCATACTCTTCTGTGGATCCAGCTAAACTAGCCTGTTACTAGCTCCTATCTAAACAGCTTCAGCTGCCACTGCCGTTTGCATTGCCCACCGTGTATGCACATTACCGATCGATCGCTGCCACCTACAACACACCAGAAGCAACTGCGTTGCAGCAACAGAAAGTTCAGCACAGAGTAACAACCCAATTCAATCCAAATCCCCTCACCAGAGCCTACAGAGACCTGCATCAACACCCCCCACACTCCTGTCAGCATCCAGGTGAGAGCTGATGCAGCCTGCTGAGTATTTTGGGGCTGCATCCGTTTTTCACCAGTTATGACAGAAACACAACACCTGAAACATCCGTCCCTCTCCGTGAAATATGAATGAAGAGGTGTCCTCACCTTGACAATAAGGGTTGCTGGGGTTGAAGTTCAAAGCAAACTCATGTGATACCTAGGAAAGGCAACATTACAAACAGTGAGAGAATGCAGACATGGACAGAGTAACTGCCCAGCACTGGGAAGGCCCTACCTGCCAGCTAGGAGGAACCTGAGCTCCAAACCCAAATGCAGGAAACAGCTTGTCCCTGTAAAGAAAGGGCAACAAGAAATGAGAAAGAGCAATTCTTTAATAACTCACTGTTCTCTTTTATTCCCAGAAAGCATCTGGATACCAAGGTTCAATTCCTGCCATAAGAAAGAGTTATGTCATCCAGTTCCCCATGGCAAATCACCACTTACTCAATGGTTTTGGGCTTGTACTGGACAGTTTCAGAACTTCTTTCAGTGTAGCATCCGAGAGGACTCCCAGGAAATTTCATAGTAAGGGAAAAGCCAACCCAGTCTCAGCCTGGCTAAAGGAGAGAGCTGATAAACACGTTCCCACTGAATCAAACAGGGCCCTCACAGTTGAAATGCACCATCAGCAACAAGGGATTAAGTGACCAGGTCAACCAGCAGTACAGTCACAGGCCAAAAAAGGGCAGACCTGCAGGGATAATTGACAAAGGGCTACCACTGCCCTCCGTAGCAGGGACAGAAGCAGAAGGAAGCAGTAGCAGCACATCAGTCATTCCAATCCTACAGCTCTGAAACAAGCTATCAAGCCCTGATCTGACACCCACAGTCACAGCTGTGATGTGGCTAGATCTGTGAAGATCACTACATACGTGTCATAATCTTGGATGACACTTCCCACACTCCAGATGGCCATCAGGTACTCATTTACCCCATCCGGGCTGATGTAGTGAAGAGAATCTGGTGACCTGGGATCGCCGTTGGAGCCAGTGAAGTCTATGCCCACCTAATGAATCCAGATGATGACAGCAAGTCAGCAAGTCATCACCATGAGCAAATGAGAAGAAATACCCATACCCACGAACAGCCTGTTCATCCAGGTCTACAGCTCCCCTCTGCCCAGGGACATGGGCAGCCCTGCACAGGAACAGGCATGGGGTACATGCACGTTTAAGCAGCAGCAATCCTTTCCACCAACAGACTGAACCTACTTATCAAAAGAAGTTTAAGAAACCGCAGTTCCACTAAAGTTGCTACTTGAAGTGAAAAATATAATATCATTTGTGTTTTGCAGTCTTCACTACTGCAAATTCACACTGTGTTTGCAGATAGGATGAGAGGAAATAGTCTCAGGTTGTGCCAGGGGAGGTTTAGATCAGATATTAGGAAAAATGTCTTTACTGACAGAGTGGTGAAGCCCTGGCAGAGGCTGCCCAGAGCAGTGGTGAAGTCTCCATCCCTGGAAGGGTTCAAAAACCATGTGGCTGTGGCACTTGGGGACAGGGTTTAGTATGCATAGTAGTGTTGGGCTGATGGTTGGACTACATGAGCTTAGAGGTCTTTTCCAAACTTAATGATTCCATGATTCTGTGATTCTAAGATGTGCAAAACACTCACTGTGAAGTTAATCTGGCAGCCTCCCATGATGTAGTCCAGAAAGGAACACTCTGTCTCAATCTGAAGAAACAGACAGACAGCATTACTCCTCCACCCTACAACAACAGATTTCATTATGATCAGAAAATAAAAAAGCCGAAAACCAAACAACCTCCTACCTTGCACGATTTTATCCTAATAATGCCAGAGTTTTTGTAACTCTTTTTCTTTTGTTTTTTTCTCAGGATGAATGCATTCAAATTCCACCTACAGAAAGCAAGCAATTGAGAAGCAAGTTCCAAAATATCTGCACTTACAGCAGGGCAAATTATTGAAACAGAATGGTGTCAGACCATACACAATTTCAGAGTTACCCACACAGCTGGCAGAATTATGAAACTTCATTTTAAAAAAGTTTGCAACTACTCTGGCTGCTGACACATTAAATGGGATGTTTCTGCTACCAGCACTGAGCAAAACACAAGACAAGACCTCAGAAAAGTCCCTCTCCTCAACGTAACTGTTATTCTGTATGCAATCATGGAACAGTGGCGGATCAGAGGGAAAAAAAAAGTCAGTCACAAATACAAGCACTTCACTTAATATAATCAGGTTCTTTTTCACGGTCAGGGGAGAGAAGGAAATGCACTCAAATGAAAGACAAGGTGGCAAAATCTCAGGGCAGAAGAGGCAAAAGCAGCCTAGGCTTCAGGTTCCCAATGGCAGCATTTCACTGTTTCGTTTCACTCGCATCAGTTCTGGTTTCATACACGCTACGGAAAAACACAAAAACCTTCCACCACCTTTAGGATCAGAGCCACAAACTCAAGCTGGCTGGGAATGGGAAGCAATTCTAGGCTACATCCTGTGTGTGACCTTGTCTGTCTGAACTCAGATGAGACATCTCCCCAAGAATGAGAGTTCAGGTTTTCACTGCAGACAAAGAGCAGAAATGGGCACAACCAGAAAATGATTAATTCCAACTGGATGCCCAAGACAAGGTAAGAGCAGCTCCTGTTGGGAGCACTCTCCGTTAGCTGGAAAGGCAACCGGAGTGCTCATGAGTGACCAGCTCAAGCACAACTGTTACCAGAGACAAGCCTGTCTGTGGACTCGTCTGTTAAAGCACGAAGAAGCCCTTCTATTTCCACTTGACTCAACAGAGGCAAAAGTAACCTGACCTGCTGGGAAAAGCAGCTGGCAGCCAGCAGACAAGGGGCTCAAGGATGTCTTTAAGGAACAGAAATGGTAACAGTGCCCAAAGAAAACGGAGCGATATAATTTCCACAGCAAGTTTTATTTCTCCTAGGTGTTGGCTGAGTATTACAAAGATATGGACAGAAAAAATAACTTTTGGACGCAACAACTTAAAATACATCTCTGTCATCAATATTAAAAAGAGTTTGTTGAAGAGGCAATTACAGTCTAAGATAGCAGGGGATGATGGAAAGCTCACCAGAGAGCCGTTACCCGCTTTCTGCAGCTGAGCCAGGCTCGTTTCAGAAGTGCCTATCAAGTCAGATCGCTGTCGTGATCCAAACACTGTACCTGGAAGGGTAGAGAGCAAACAGTGGGCACAGGTACCACATTTGGGAGAACAGCAGCTGTTCACCATGCCATCACCTGCCCACAGCAGCTTGGCAGCAATGCCACTGAACTCCCCTCTGGACTGCGGTGACATCCACATCACTCACTGGCACCTAGCAGCGAGAGCCACCCAGAGTGAACCTCAGAGAAAGGAGATGTGCAATTTCTCATCCACTTAAGTAAACACAGTGAACGTTGAAATTAAAAGCTTTTCCCAGTTTAAATATGAGATTAAAAAAATCCAAAATAAATCAAGCCAAACCACAACCTTCCACCATTCCACAGCCCAGATGTAAAAAGGCAAGACCATTCAGGACAAGATATACAGCTGGGGTAATAGGAAGAAGAAATTACAATTTTTTTTAGCTAAGCACTTCCTGAACATGCTCTTCTTTTCTGCCCAGCATTGATTTACAAGGAAATTAAAATTTCCATAGACCATTAAGTCTTTCTTTTTCTGCATCTTATACCAATCAGTTATAATTATAAATAAGCTGTCATGTTTAAATCAGCATGAAAGCTTCCAAACTAGACAATGCAAAAGAGCAATGCATTCAAAAATAAAAATACGCTCATAACCATGCCTTAGAGCAAACACAGTAAGCCCTAAAATGTCCAGAGGTCCCCAGCAAATCAGCCATGAGAAGCATTTACACACACACAATGCACATGACAGGAGAACCCAGGTAATTCCAGCAGCGGTCAACTGATAAACAGTTTGTGAAGAGCTCGTCCTCCCTCACTGCAGTTCACAAGCAAAAGATTCCAAAGCTCTCTCCCTCTGAGATTTGCCGTTAGTATTCCAGAAGCGGACTTGATATGGTTCAAAACAAAGCTCTTCTTGTGGGGGTTTTCTAGAACTGGCTGAGATTCACTGTGTGCAGCCCAGTGTGGGGGAGGGCTGCTGCAAACAAACAGGAGGAACTCCCAAAAAACAGAAATGGGTTTGTCTTTACATATGTGCCATCAAACACATGCGGTGGCAGCTTCAGTCCCAATCCCAACGCCTACAGATCACACATTTCCCTTTAAATAACTAAAGGGGAGAGACGATGCTTCCATTTGCCCGTTTTTAACAAAACTGTCAAGAAGATGAGGCTGTGTCACAAAAGTGAGCTGTTCGTAACACAAAACAAGGAGAACATCACTGCACCACAATGGAGGGAGAATTAGCAAAATATTAGGTAGTGTCATTAAATTGATCAAAAGATTTATGTTCAGACATGTTCAGTATACAATCCTCACACATGGCCAGCAAAGCAGATGTTCAGGGGATGCATCAAAACGGCTGTTCGCACTGTGCTGAAGCACAGGGAGCTCTCCCTGCACCAACTGCTGTTATTTCACATGCAATCTTTCCTATGTAAATTTTTGGAAGGTTCAAACAAGAGGTTCAGAGCAGCAAATACAGGACAGAAAATAAAACATCAGTGCAATATTGTCATAGAACAACAGAATGTTTTGGGCTGGAAGGGACCTCGAGGCCCATCCAGTTCCATCCCCTGTCATGGGCAGGGACACCTCCCACTAGATCGGGGGCTAAAAGTCCCATCCAACTTGGCCTGGAACACATCCAGGGATGAAGCAGCCAGCACGTCCCTGGGCAACCTGGGCCAGGGCCTCCTCACCCTCACAGCAAAACATTTCTTCCTCAGTTCTCATCTCAATCTCCTCTCCTTCAGCTGAAAATAGTCCCCCTCACCCTATACCTGCACTCTCTGCTCAAGAGCCCCTCCCCAGCTTTCCTGGAGCCCCTTTCAGTACTTGAAGACTGCTCTAAGGTCTCCCCAGAGCCTTCTCTTCGCCAGGCTGAACAACTCCAACTCTCTCAGCCTCTCCTTGTATATATTCATTACACTCTTTCATGCCACAAGTGAAACTCCTACCCATCCACCAGGACTCCCCTAACCTGTACGTACAAGAGCAGTGTCATTTATTTCCACAACTGCATTGTGAAAATTAATAGACTATTTGCAGATGCATCAAGAATTTTGGTTGAAGAGACTGAACAGCAAAAACCTCTCCCTTCTAAGAAGCAGGTCTTCTCAAAATAAATTCTGAAGCGCAGAAAGCTGTTGTAAAACAAACAGAACTTTCAAAACCAAGCAAAAAAAAAAGCCAAACCAAACAAAACAAAAGAAACAACAAAAAAAACCCCAAAAACCAAACTCAAGGAGACCCAACTACACAAATCTTTTGGACTACAGCAATCCAGCCTCACGTAACAGTGTGCAAACCAGGACATCTCATGTCACTTCTGACAAAAGATACGTGCATCTCTGCTATCCCCTTTCCACATCTGCTTCTCACTTCTGGACCAAGAGGAATTCTCTCCAATCTGAGACTGCCGATTCCCTCAACACCACTTGAAACACTGCCACATGAACAAGCCCCACACACCTGAACATCATTTCCAGACTCATGATCTCAGCAACTCTTGTGGACTTGCCATGCTGCACAAATAAAAACATCAGCATGCAAGATAAACCTTTCACATCAAACTTCCAGCATGAGATTTCTTCACAGACAGGATGAGGCAGGAAAATTCTGCAAAAGGAAAGTGTTTAGGAGTTGGATAAGCAGAGAAGAGACTATGATCACATAGAGCTATCTACAGGTTTCTATGCCTTTACATTATCAATGCATTGCTAAAACACAATTTAAAAGGAATAATTTTCTACTGTAGAAACTTACTAAAAGTTGCAATTGTTCTATTACCTCCTTCACAAGCCAAGACCAGAGAGAATCAGTCATCACATACAAGACCACAAGGAACTGCAATTCTGACTCAAGAACAAATTTCTAGTTGGAACAGATAGAAAAAGATTTGGGACAAGTCTGCCAGTTGCCTGAAGAGACGTCTCCAACAGATGCATTGAGGTCCTCTCTAAGTCAGCACCTTGTACTTGTCCAATATATACACGATCGTCTCAGTTAACCTAGAAATGGTGCTAGAAATCCACAATTAAAAAATAAAACTAAAAAACAAACACAAAACCCAACAACAACAAACCCCTAAACACTGAAATCCAGGACAGAATAGTGGGAAAAAGAACAGTAATAATTCTTCTTTTGACTAATTGTTACAAGTTCTGTCACCTCTGCATTTCCTGGCATCAGTCTGACAACTCAGAATGTTTTAATACAGACTTCATAGTTAACAGACATATAATCACTAGAGAAGTGATTATATGTGATGAGAAGTGATAGAGAAGCCAAACTGCTAATCTAAAAATCTAAATAAGACCAGCCAGCCTGATAACTCATCATTAACATGAGCAGAGATTGGATCACCTATAACAACAAAGAGAATTTCTGAAAGTTGTACCTTGATAGGCTTATTAAAATCTGCACCACAAAACCTCTGCAAGGGAATACTGAACTTCCTCCAGCATGGATTTAAGTTGTTCTTAATCACCTGAAAAAAATTACAACATAACATCACATGAGGGATGCACCGTGCCAGTCACTGCGAAACAGCCTGCAGGTTCTGCCCGATTTCCCAAGAACAGCCTTGGTCAGTTCAACCCGGACACGTACGGACAGCCAAGCAATAGCTCTACAAGAAAGAAAACCTTGAAGTTCAGGGTAAAGTTAAATTTTAGAGCCAAGCCAAACTAACAGCTGATCCCCACAGAAAGGCAGGAGAGCTCATCTGGAGCAAGACTCTTCCCTGAGCCAGCTCAATCAAGTCACCAGGCAAACAATTTTCTGCCAGGTCAGTGGGCAGAATCCCTTTTTTGGGGGGACACTCATTTCACTGAAGCACTGGTGAAAGCATGGCCAGGAGTGGGTCTCCACTTTTGGCAGAAGTAAGTTGTCTCATCAACAAGAAAAAAACAGTACAGAAATACTACCTCTGATCTGTACACTATCTGCCACATTCCAGCATCACTCTGCTTGTACAGCTCCAAAAATGGATCTGATTTACCCAAGAAATCCTGCAAACAAAAACCCAACAGAAGCAATCAGCCTCCTATGTTTTACTCAGATGAGTAAAAACATAAACATAAAACAAAGTGCAAACACACTATGCAGTTGTTTTCCTGCCTTTTATTTTATTTTTCTCTTTTAAGCTTTTGCACTTCCCAAGTCATCAGAATTCTTCAGCTGTGATTCCAAGACTGCCTCCTCAGACCATATTTGTCACTATAAATCACAGCATTTTGTTGACTGAACACAGAGGTCACCGAGTCCCTGGATTGGTCTTTGGCTTAAAATAACATCAAGGCAGCATACTTAAGTTTCCACCTTTTCTTCTTTAATAATGTTACAGGAAGCTCAGTTCACAGCGAAAATACTCACCAGAGACAATTAGGTAACTGAACTGCATTAATATACAGAATATTCCAAAGCCAAAAAACCACCCAAAACCTAAACCTGGTGGCTGGGTTTCTGGCTTGACATTGTGGTTTTCAACATGAAGTCTGTCTCTGGTTTACTTCCCTGTAAGTCAGGAAACACCGTGAGCCTTTTTTCATACACAGATTACCTGTCTTAGCTGAATGTCTGCAAACACGAAGAGATTCCTGGCCCAAAGCCCTAACAGTAAATATTGCAGAAGCATGAAATATAATCAATACCTTTTTGTCTAAGTTCCGGGCTTCAATTTCTAAGTGTAAAACCCTGGTGTCTTTGATCTCCTCTGCTGAAATCTTTGCCATGGAAATTAAAAAAAAAAAAAAAAAACAAAAACCAAAAAATAGACACCAAGATACAAGTTTTGCTCGTATTTTGTCCATGAAAGAAACTGCAGTTACAAATCCCTCTTTCCTGTACCCACAGAGCACTGGAAGATACATTGACAGAACCTAGAAACATTCCTTTGTCCCAAACAACACATGGGAGAATGAGAAACCATTTTTTCCACACAAAAGCCTTATTTACCGTGATGGTGCCCTTTCCTGCTGGCCTTCCCTGTTTCAGTTCCAGTGGTCGGGTGAATACCGAGCTGGACACAACCTAAGAGTAAAAGAAGATAACATAAACATCAAGTTAGACAGAGAGCAGACAATTACTCTTCAGCAGCAACGTTTTCAAACTGCTCTAAAAGATGTAGAAGGATTTAAATGCATTTCCAACAGCGCGCATCACCAGAGTTTGTGCTCCTGAACAGCTGAACAGTCTGAGAACACTCTTCTGTCTCTGTCCACAAAGCAGCACCCACTAATGCCTCCCCGAACCTAATTTCAGTCTCCTAGTTTTGCTGCCCCCGAGACATGAAACATTTTCACCACAAGTAGCCAAAAAGCTATCAGAAATCAGAAAGATTATTTATCAAGTCTTTCTTCAATAGTACGAAGCTCACTTTTCTTTTCCTACCAAACTACACAAAGCCCTACAGAGTGTTATTTACTGCCTGATGATCACTTTGTGCAAAAGAAACTCCAAGCACTGTGCTTTCCTCATTCCCAGGCTCCTGTTAGAGCTACAAGCATCTCCAAAGTTAAGCAATTAATTGCAAACCATATGTATTTCTAACCTCCACTTTGTGACCGACACAATGATCTTCCTAACTCCATTCAACAGCAATGCAATCTAACCTGTTCAACAACATGTTTTCAAACCTAAATGTGTCACAGCCCTTGATAAAGCAGCCTTTCACCCCATTTTTCATAAAGAACCTAACATGTGCTGCTATGCAGTTAACACGTCTCTACGCATACCTGTCCCAGTGTGCACTCGACCCCTCCAAGATAGTCATTTAAATCAAAGGACTTGTTATCGATATCGTACACACCAAACTTCAGCTTCTGCACTTTCTCAAAGTAGTAGTCCACAACCAGTTTCTTGCAGAATTCAGGGTCTTGGCAGTTCTTGATCCTCTCTGTGTGATCTAGCTGCACAAACACAGAAGCAAAGCCGTTAGTGATGAGCAGGAACTATGCTTTCTCCCACACAGCACCCCAGGCCCCTGTGCCAGCCAAATATAGACACGAGCCAGGGTATATGCCCCACACTGCACCTTGTGCTCAGTGATGAGCCAGGCCACTGCCCCAGGCTGACCGACGGCTCACCAAGGAAGGAAATCACATTAGATACTAAATGTTACTGCATGGGAATATTCTGAAAACTACAAGAAAAGAGACTGGTGAAATACTATATTTTGGAGCATGTGCTCTGGGGTAAAGGGAAGAGGCCAGGCTGGATGGGAGCAGGCAAACAAACATCCCAATGCAGCTCTAAACTCACAGAGGAGCAATGAATGAAAGCAATGAATGTAGAACTCCAAAGAGAGAGCGAGCATGGGCACTGGAGACTGCTCAGTGGATGCCAACCAGAACTAAACGTGTGATAGGAAAACGAACGGGATGGCACAGGGGCCGCAGTGCCCTTACCTCTGCCCAGCGGCCGCCTGCATCCTGCAGCAGCATGCACAGCAGGTCCGACCGCAAGCCCACGTCCCTGTCCAGCAGGCTCCGGCAGGACACCGACAGCTCCACGCGGGTCACGCACATGGCCATCTGCAGGCAGAGCGGAGGGTCAGACACAGGGACACACCAAGCCCCATGCCAGGGTGCTCCTGGTGTGGGGCTGTCGCAGTGGTCCCGGCCCCCCCCCCGGCTGTCCTGGGGGCTGCGCAGCCCCCCAAGGTGCTCCCCCCAACCCCAGCGAAAGGGAACGCGATGGGATGGCTCCCGTGCGCAGGGCACCACCCGCACCAAACCGAGCGGACGAGATCATCCCTGAGCATCAAATCACCCAGACAGCCCGAGCGCCCCCGGGTTAAAGGGAATGTTCCATGGTTTCAACACAAGGCAGTCACTGTTGGGTCTCTGCAGTATCCAGGGGGCTTTCCCAGGCTCGCAGAGTCCGAGCATCCACCATGAGGAAGAGACAGCTGTTATGGGACAGCACTGAACCCCTTGGAGCTCTGCACCCCCCAGGCAGGTGCCAGCATCACCGCACGCAGGCACTCAGGGACGGCACAGGGCAAAACCCACGCTTGGTACCAACTAGCAAAGCTTTCAGGCAAAGAGGATCACAGTGCAGCTTTCCACCATGTGCTTTAACACAAACTCTTCCAGAGAGACCGGTTTGAAGAAGCTGACTAAACTACCCCATCTTCCACTTCAGTTCCTCCAAACCCAAGTAAGAGTCACAAAGCAACACCACCTTTCATAAATCTGTTTCTCCTCAGATCACACGTGTTTTTTATCTACTCACATCATTGTTACCAGGCCAGCATCCATCTCGCAGCCTCCCATCCATGCAGCCATGGTTCGACAGACACCATATGCATTTGTGTGACACTAGTTATTTCACAACAAGTAAGACCAGGACAGCAAGCCTTGGCTCCTCTGCCAACATTTCTCCTCCTTCTTCCTCTATTGCAGGCATGTCAGACTCACAGCTCCTGCCATTCTCCTGCTCCTGCAGCATAACACGTCACATGCTGCACACACGACAAGCACTGGCAGGAACATAGTGGCAAGGACCTCAGTGCTGCCACTGGGTAGAAACAGGTGCCAGGACAGATAAAACAAGGTGGAGGGCCAGATTCAGCCTGCAGGCCATGAGTTTAACATCCCTGCTCTACTGCAACAGAGATGTCTGTAACAACAGGAGAGAGAATCAGGAGCCATCTTTCCTTCCAAGGAGAGCACAAAGGATCACGAGTTCCCCACAAGCTTTAGCATCCCCCAACAGCCGCAGTCCCTTTCTGGGACGAAACTATTCCTATAAGTCTCCAGCGGCACGCAGAACAGGTTTGTATGTGATTTACTCCATGTTAGAAAGGCACCGCTAAGGAAAGTTATGAGTTCAAACTGTCACCTCACACAACCCCACCCCCTCCAAGTCTGCTGTCTGAATCTCTTCTCCAGATAAGGAGCAATGAAATCACAAAAGTACTCCCCTGCTTCAAGGATTTCTCTTTCAATACACTCAGCAGTCAGAAGGCTGTCTCATCCTACTGGTTTGGATTTAGTGATGGCATAGGATTTCTCTTGAAACACAGTCTAGATATTCTGTTGAAACCCTGGGAAATTACAAGCCACAAGGGATCCTTTTCTGTTCCATCTGGAGATGGCAGGGCACCAGGCACAGGACAACCAAGATGCACCAGAGCACAGCCAGGCTAGTTGTGCAGAGCAGGGACTGTTCTACCTGGCTGTGCTCCCTCCTCACCTGCTTGGGGATAACGAGTGGGCAGGTTTAACAACTACAGAGAGCGCCCTTATGGAAATAAGGGAGATTGCATCTGAACAGATTCCAATTTTTACAATCCTGTTTAACATGAAAAGATGGGTTTGAACCTCAGCCAGCAGCTGCTTATATATTGCTGCCTAGAGACAGCCTTCAAGAGCCCACACGAGGTTTTTTCACTTCACAGTTTTCCCAATACACTGTATGGTATTCTCCAGACTCAATCCAGTCCTTGAGTAACAGCAGGAGAAAATTCCGATCACAGCCTAGTCTGTGCATCTCGGCAGAGGAGCACTGACTAGGTGGTCTGTTAAGATACAACATCCATGTTCAGCCAAGCCTGGAGATCTGCTCAGCCTCTGGGTAACCACCTTCACCCAGTTACCCTGCTGGGTAACCACTGGTTGGTGGCAGAAGGGCAAGGCTCTTGAAACATGCCTGTGTCTGACAAGCTTAAAAAGATGAAAAGCTGAATATTTTCATTCCCAAACACACACACAAAAATACTGACTGGGGAAAAAAAGTGGAGTTCCTCAGCAAGTAGAAAAACCAGCCCCCACCTCAGTCATCAGCTATTCTGAAATGAGATTTAATGATAAGCATTGACTCAAACATCCTCTTCTCCTCCCTAAAGTAAGAATTCTGGAATTTACTTTCATTCTTCATAGTGAACTGCATTTTACTGTTGTAATCACATCTCTTTTCCCATAAAAGCCCAAATCATTTATGTGAAATTTAACAGTTGACTTTCATCCTCCCCTCTGCTCACAAAGACTCTGCATAGCTCCTCCAAGAGGAGAGACCACCCTGAAAGCTTTGGAAACACCATTGATCTGCACTCAGAACCACCCCAGCTTAACACAGCATCTCATCCTGCTTCGCTTTAAGCAGGAGCCAGCAATGCTTCCTCTTTTCTCTTAAGCTTGTGTGTTGTGTCCACACAGCCCTGCAGTATCTCCCTGGGATTTCATCCCTGTGGAAGCCACCCAGCTCACTCCCAAGCAGCACACACTGCACCATCGGCATGTTGGGAACACCACAGACAGAGCCGCAGCACTTCCTCACTGACCAGGGCTGTGCAACAGGGACACAGCAAGAGAAAGAGGCTCTCGTGGTGACTGCACTCAAACAGCACAGGAAGATTCTGATCCCAGGCTCAGCACAGTCTCATGTAATCAAACTGAAAGAACTCCGGAGTTTATTATCTTTATTAACAGCCTTCCTTTTTTCCTTGGCAGACAAAACCACCAGTCTCATGCAGCTTGCAGATTCAAGTCAATATTTCAAAAACAGATTTCATGTTGTTTCACTGAGTTTTCGTAGAGCTTACTTATATTTACATCCACTCATACACACAAAATATATTAAGCTTTTAAACTCACAACAATTAATCTTTTCTGTGACAGAATATTATTTACATTTGCCACAAGACACACATTTTTCTGTTTTCCAACAGTTTCAGAAACTCTAAAATTCATTGATTTCTTATTTTCTTCCCCCCAAAGCCACGCTTGGTAAGGAATATTGATATTCAAACTTCTGGTTTACAGGAGACAATGGGTATTTCCAAAGCAAAACTAGCAGCTAAAGCAAACTACTTTCCACGAAGGTATTAAAACACATTCAATTTATAAAGGATTTATTACAGATTGATCCTTAACAGCTTGCAATGACAGCAATTTAACAATCTCTCCATCTTACCTGCCAACAGCAGACTAGGGTACAGGCATGGTCTGGAAGTCACAAAACTACTCTAGCAGCAAAAATTCAGTTTGCCAAGTAAGCATGATAATACTTAAAAACAGAGAGAGCAGAGCCACTGGGTGCATCCCAGCACAGCAGGTTCATAGGAAAAGGCAACAAAAGCCAATGGGGTGAATGCTGCTGTTAGAAACAGCCTGTGAAATCCCAACAGGCATTACACTACAGCCCGTGATCAACAGCTCCTATTGCCAACAGCCACACACAGCTGATCCAATGCACCCACAGCTCAGGTAGCTCACTGCTGGGAGGCATCACCTGGGAATTTTTGGCTTGAGCCAAATTCTGCACATTCTTCTCTTAAGGAAAGCTTCTAACACGCTTCAGATCCATAAGGCATTTCTCCAGAACTGCACATGGTAACATCACATTCTGAGGAAAAACAATACATAACCCATGTTATCCCTATAAACTCTAGAACAAAAATCCTATCCACAGTGGTCTGTAAGATCCCAAGCACATACTCCAGAAGTCTTGCACTGCTCAGCCAGCCATCATTCCCAGTTATTCAAGTAAAACACAGCATGGCTTCAGACTAAGTAAGCATTAAGTGCTCAGACAGCCAAACTGAGGTTCAGTTTAAAAAGTCAGAATTATTGGTACCGTGCATGTCACCTCTTCCCTGGAAAGGTCCTGAACTTAAAAAGTTGTGCAGTACACATGGAAAGACAAACCCCATATTTCCAACAGACCTATCCCATTCTGAATTGTGGCAGACTAGTAAGGAAGTTGGTCCTAAATAGTCAAATGGAGGAAAAAAAATGCACATCCTAGGAAAATCACATGGGATCCATGTTACACATTCAGCGAAATAAGGATTTACCTGCTGTTTTCTGAAGTTCTATACAAGCATTTCAGAACTTGCAACACTTTTCACACAACTCTATAGACAAATCAACTTCCTGTCAACACACAGAACATCCTCCAATATCAACAAAACCAAGTCCATAGGCAAATCTAGTATTAATTTATCATTATTCTTCTAGTGATACAGCTTAACCAAAGCTTACAAGCAAACTAAACACAACAGAAGAAAGCACTGCCCACTTATGCTTGAATAAAAGTTCCCAAACAAGAGTGCTGAAAGATTTTAACTGTCCCAATTCAGAGGTCTGGAGGGTCTCACTCTCCCCCAAAATGCCACATGTATGGGAGTTTGAAGCACAACTCTGCAGCAGCAGTGCATTGAGTCAATGAAGGATCAAGTGCTGGACCGCGTCAGGTGAGAATTACTGAATTACAACCTTTGTTCTACACACTTCCATGCCACACCAATTCTTCTGCAGGCAGGAGAGGAGTGGATGAAGGCGGGGGAAGATCACCCCAGCAAGGCAGCTCACAGAACCCATGGAGCCACCTGGAGGGCAAGACAAATCCCATAGTTTCCTGGCAAACACTCCCAGCAGTGTTTTCAGTGGTGTCAGGAGTGATATATTCTAGGCAGAAACTGTTTGCATTGTCGCAGAACCCAGCCTTGTGGGTCAGCCTGGTTTTGCTACTCTATATATAATGGAACAAAAGCAAGGATTCAGCACAAGAAAACCTGTAGTTTTATCCTAGTTAATCACACTAACAAACCCTCATCACTACATTGCTCTGCACAGGACGTAAAGTGTTCCATTTCAGTGTACACCAAATACTCCTCACCAACCTAAGAACCTGGTTAACTCACACCTGAGGCTTTAATACCTGTGCTTAAGGACAGCTGACTGCCAGGGAGCTTATTCTGTACGGGGCTGACCATCAGTTCTGCCTTACATTCCGTTGACAAACACAGCAGAAGTGCCAGCAGGATGTACCAACTGCAATTGTCACCACCTTGGCCTTATGCTACCCAACAACTCAAGAAATACAACCAGCATGGACCACCCTGGTCAATACAGCTGACACTTCCCAACAGATCATGCTTCTTGTCCATCGCTCAGTTTAATCCCACGTCTTGCAGTTATCACCCTCTTTTCTTCAGAACAGCCCCTGTCTTCTCCCACTGCGATCTCTTGTGTGCATGGACCACCAGAAGCAATGTTTTTCTCAGATGACCAGTTCTGTTTTCAGGGGCAGCCTGTACGTCTGCAGGTTCAATCTCACAAAGCTGATGCTGATGCCAGGGTCACTTTCTAAAGGTATTGTCACAATTAACAGTTCTCATGTGATCCTACTTTCCTGAACCACATACAGCTCTAAAATAAATCATAAAGTTAAGTTTGTATCACTGGAAGCACTAAAAAGCATCTTTACTTTAAGCTGAGATTCATCCTTATTTTAAGCTGAGATTCAGAGTCTCATGAGAAAGACAGCAGTCCACAAAACTGATGAGTAAATTCAGCCTCTTTCCAGCACACCAGCTCTTCCCTGGGCCACCGAGTCTTGTCCCACCGCCAGATGTTCTGCAGAAAACATAAATAGCTACGTTTCTACCATTGCATTATTCCTGGGAGCAGGGGCAGTTAAGCCCAGCACCACTAGAGACAGATAACGAATCAGTACTCTCTATACTGTGTTCCAAGCTATGTGTCACCATACAATTTGAATGATCAGACAAAACTTTGTGGGAAGGGGGTTAATTAACCATTATTAAAAATTTTACCTAAAGCCTGAAACAAAAGGCATCTGCTGATTGTTAAAAAAAAAAGAAACACATTGAATACTATGAAGACCACCTTTGCAACCACACTGGTCTGGCAGCTTGGGTCTGCCCTCGTAAGAAACATACCTGGTCCATTAGAGAATTTTAGGGACAAGAGCTCCCAGGGAGGACAGACACACAGCAAAAAGCTGAAAAGCATTTCCCACAGGGTGCACTGGCCAAGTGTTGAGGATGTGCTGACAGTGAACGCCCTCACCCCACAACCAGCAGCAAGCACTGCACAGCTGCAAGCACAGACATACCTTCCCAAGCTCCCCACTGGCCTTACAGAAAGTGGTATGGACTGTTGTCCACTTAAGGCACAACTGAACACATGTGGAAGTTATGACCCAGTTATACTTACTGCGTCGTCTCAACATGAACCCTGAAGCTCTTGCGGTTCATGTACCTGAAGGCAGCCCATGGTACAAGTGCTGAGCGTGTGCTGTGGCAACCCAATCTCCCATACATTCATGGAAACCACTGAGCAGACAAAGCTCCCATCTATAGAACCACAGGCTGGAAAGGACCTTTCAGAGTCCACTCTTAACCACACACTGCCAAGTCCACCAATAAACCATGTCCCTAAGCACCACATCTAGATGTTAATATCCATAATATATATCATCTACATGATATCTATATAACAATAAGTTTAGGACGGCTTTCAAAAAGCTGAAATAAAGCACAAAAGTCACAAATGGTATTGGAATTTCCAGTAGAAAATGCAAACAAAAACTTCACTTATTTCATCTTCTTCACTGCAGTCCCCCAAACAAGAGGCAAGTCCCAAGTCTAGGGAGAGCACACCACCTTCTCCAAGTTCACCTTCACATTGTTCACCACCACCACCCCCCTTCATCACAATAAAGAAGCCCAGAAACAGGCTTGTGCGTGCCTTTAAAATATATCTATATATCCTCCACTTGTCTGAGAAACAAGTAAACAGAGAGGTAAACATTAATTCCATTTCAAGTATCAGTTCGTAATACATTAAATGACAACACGGTCCAAATTAACACCTGAATTTAAACAAAACCTAAGTTACTTTTCCAGACTCTTCATGGTAAAAACAAAGCATTTCAAAGTTCTTCACAGCATTTAATAGCAGAATATCAAAACACATCTCCTTGAAAAGCCAACTTAAAGCATCTCGGGGCTTCGGAGTCAAAGATTGCTTTGGCTGAAGCTGAAGCGGTAACTGCAATCCTACAAGTCCTCACTGACTTCTCCCACCACAGAAGATTTTTTCCGTTTCTTCAAATTTTTCCATTCCTTTCTTCTTTTCAGCTACTGCTCCCCCTGATTCTCAAGTAGTTGTAACTGAAACAAAGAAAAACTTAACTGGAAGACAGATTCAAAAGCTCAAGCCCACTGACCTTTATAACAATCCTGAACATGCTGTTTTTACATTGCAAACCTTTAGCTTTATCAAGTATGGCCTCACTCCTTCCCTTAAAGCTCCAGCTGAGAATAAAGAACATCCCACATTCCTCCTCTTCGGTTCTTCAACTGCACTGCAGTTCCACCTTCAAGTACCTCAGTCTCACAATACTTGTTACACACACACTCGCAGTTCTTGAGGTGATGTCCTGGCCTTCATGCTGCCAATCCCTTTTGCAACCTTTGCCCCTCCCCAAGGCTGGAAATCCAAACCACCCTGTATTTACTTTTAGAGCCCGCTTGGTTTTACCCATTCCCCCACATGTAGCCATACCATTATGCAAATGACATCATGAGAGCAGCTCATTCAGGTCCATTTGTTTAGATTGGCACAGGCTCTACGAACAGCAGGAGCTTAAAGTAAGACTTTACAAAGAAATATGCCAGCAATCCATTTTATCAATCTTTGATGGTTTATCAAACAAATTTATATGACTGAAGAATCTTGGTGATCACACAGTACCAACAGCCACGTAGTTACTGAAAAGTCTGCTGTATTTCTCTTGTATTGCACTGCCAAATGATCACTAAAACACAGCTGAGAAGCCCCAGGTGAATTCTTTTGATTCTCAGTTGCCCTGGAGTCACTGTTGCACAGTGGCAACTCTTGCCTAAAAACTGAGTAAGGACATAAAGCAGAAGCAACCTTTCAAGCTCTCTCTCGCATTATCGAATTCCAGCCTTTTTCTTTATGGACTTGAGCTTAGCTCCTCTCGCTCCTCAGAAAATACAATCTGCAAAAAAAAAAAAATCCCATAATATTGCTCTTCCAGTGCTCAAAAGGTTTCTTCAATTTATTCATTGCAAATTCAGCCTTTCTTACGCCAACACTGTCTTTCAGTTCTCTTTCTCCTTTAAGTATATGTCTTTTTAAGGGATTCACACCCTCATTAAACTTCCTTGCCATTTAATTATTACCACTTGTAGCCTGAACACCTTCATTTCTACATCCTAATCCGTTGCAGATGATGCTTCAAAACACAAACCTACAAAAAACCACCACCACCACAACAAGCAGACAGCAAGGGAGTACAAGAAAGGAAAGGATTTGGCAAGGGACTTTAAAGGTTCTCTCTCTCCCCCATCCAGACTAACATTGTTCATATTTAAAGGTCACAAAATACCACACTGACCCTGTGTCCCTTCTCTGTTCTCCTCCAGATCCAGCTTCTGCCAGTGCACCTTCCCACAAGCACAAACCCATTATGAAGAAAGATCCAAGCTACATGACTTGTCTCAGCACCAAGTGGGCCCAAATGACCACACCACCTCTGTGCAGTAAGGGGAGAAGAGGTTCCACAACTGCAAAAAGAAGGGTCTTTCCTCAATTGCTTTTTCTACATCCGCTACCCACAGTACACACACACTGCAACACTTCTCAACGTATACCCTAAAACACCTCGTCATTAAAGTTTGGATTTGGTACAGAGGTACTGGCACCCATTAGCACACACACCTCTGCCAGCCAGGGACCTGGGAATCCCTACAGCCCAGGACTGGGAACCCTTCAGTTCTCCCACAGGGGAGCAGCTTTATTTTCTCAACATCAAAAGAACAGTACTAACAATTTGTTAATAAATATGACCAAACTAAGAAGAGAGAAGTTCTCTGAGAAAAAAAACCTCTGATGGAAAACCTAGAGCCAATGTAACAGCTGGGAAACCACGAACTGAATTACATTTACTCTAAGTAGAAAAACCTGGAGCTACCACCATCCAGCAGAACTTGGAAGCTCTGGTTACAAACTGCACTGTCTCCGCACACTCTGTATGGTAAGAAAACCGCCAAACAAGGACAGCAGTCAGTTCATCGCAGGGCCTTCACCAACAGGGCTGTGCGCCTGAAGCAGCAGCAGAGGGACCGAATAGCACTGAAAGTTTAGAACAGTATCTGTTTTCATATTATATGCGTAAGCAACCTTGGAGTGCGGGCTGCTCCCCAAGTTTCAGAACAACAGGTTCTTATCCCTTTTCCAGACTATAACCAGCTGAAGAGCAAGGTTATGTACCTCTCCACCACACCGTGGCAGGCACCAAGTTTGAGTGCAGCATCTTCTCTCACCTTTCACGGAAACAGAATTAAACTACAGCAGTTCACTGTAGTCACTGCGCTGACAACAACTGGTATTTCATAAAGCTACAACATTATCTGCAGTGTTGTATTAAGATTTAGAATACGTTGATTTACTATTGGTGTTCTTTTAGACCAAAGCATTTTTTGTTTCAGAAAACTTACTCTTGATTCTGATTGAAGTTATTTTTACAGGCACAACCGAGGACAAATTTTAACATGCAAAGTAGCATGAGCCACCCAGCAGCAGGAAAATCACCGCCTGAACGCTCCTGGATAATCACGGCAGCCAAACACTACCTCCTCATTCAAAGAAACAGCATGACATGTTGCTGGCATTGCGAAGAAGAAATGCCATTTGGATTACTGTCTTCACAACAAACCAGCATCAGTTGCCCAAAGGCAGGGATGAGTGTCCAGACGACGAAAACCTTCTTCAGAACTCCCTACCCATTAGTGCAGGACATCGTGGTGCTGGGCAGCGGATTTTTAGATACACTTTGAAGGCTTTTTTCTTTGAGAAGCATCCAGTTGACTCAAAATACTTTTATACACACACACTGACTTTAATGACAACTACAGTCGCCTTTAAAAACTTTAAACCAGACTATTCCATTAAAACTACTTCTGATTTACAAACTAAGAACACATCAGACTGCAGGGTTCATGTTCAGCAATAAACCTGAGACCAAATACACATCTCACATTCTGTCATGCACAACTGAAATTTCAGACTAGTTTAAGAATTTAACTATCTGCTGACAGTTCTGTTCTTTTCCACACCACCTCAGTGCTGAAGTTTCTGAATCACAAACATTTTTCAACAGATGAGGGCATCACTGCATTGTTTTTACTAAACTGAAAGAGTGCAAGTTTGGCCTCAGCCTTTCACCTTCAATCCCAAAGCCACTTCACTGCTGTTAAAGCTCAGATGCCTTTAGCGTCAGGATGAAACCCTTCTGCCACTGGCTCACTGGAGACAGATCAGCTGCACCCCATTGCCCTGCAGACACACTTACCTCCAAAAAGCCTTCATATGCACAGGTGGAAAGAGCTCTAAGTGCTACAAAACCCACTCCATTTATTCATAAGAGACTGGAGCCATAACGCAGCAGACTGGTTCTGCAGCAATACTGGGACATGGTGGGAGAATCCTAGACGAGGGGACTAGTGATACTTAAGGAGTTGTTACTGAAGGGTGTTTCCCCTACATTCAGTTCATGAACTGCCAGTGCCCAATTTTACTGTAATTAGCCCCTCTGCTTTTGTAGTTGGTTGCATTAGTGTTCCTCAAGAATATGGCCTTTATAAATACTGCCGTTACTAGAAATGTTTGGCTAGTAATGAATTTCTATCAAAGATCATCATTTTAATTTTCAAGTTACGCTTCCTGTTTAAGCAAGCAAGGACATTTCACATTCCATGTCCCTCCTCCCATCAAAACAAGCAGCAATGCTTTGGTTATACAGTCAAAAACAAAAGTTCTGTAAAAAGCTCATGTTATAGAGCACGTTCTGGCAGAGGCCAGCACAGCAAGAAGGTCACTAAGCACACAGGGTACACAAAGGCAAGAAATCTCAGTAACAGCAGTCCTGTAGACTTCACCACACAAGGCACTCAATCAAAACTACCTAAACAGAATTCTTCAAGTAGTTGACATTCGGACTATATTGCTATTTTGCTCCTCAAATCTGCCTTTATTTCTAAGTGACTAGAAAGCCCTGCTAAGTTTTCTGCTGTCACACACAGCAATGCTCCATCCACACAGTAACATCTAATGGGAAGCGGTTACAGTGAAACTCGTTGTTCGCAGCTAGGAGACTCACTGGAGGTCCCCCCTACCTGCCAATGGTCAGGAATTGTGAGTGATACCACCCTACCAATGCTTTGGTTAACAACACTAACTACAATATGGAGATTTTAAAAAGTCAGCAGCCTTCCAGAAGCAGTGACAATTCCAAAAAGCCAGGCTATGCCAACTAAGAAAGTTTTAGGCAGGATCAATTACTGTTTTCCCTGTACAAGCCTTCCAAGTTCTAAATTTCAGTTTTCATCTTACAGGGAAATGGTACTCCCTCAGCTGTGCGCTGTAACAGCAATCCTCATGCTGCCCCTTGAAGTTATCCTGGCCATGATCCATTATCCACTGCCTGAGGAACTCCAGTCTAGTTGACATTGACTCCTAACAAAAGTCCTCCCAAAACAGTGAAGGTGGGGTGAGAGCAGCAAACAGCTACAAAACTGACCTGGGGAAGGCAGATTCACATTAAGCAGGACTATATTTGCTGTTTCTGAATGCTTACTTGAATATATTTGGGAAGCAACTGGTAAAGAGCATTTGAACTTGGCTGTAGACATGAGAGCATGCAAGAGAACAACAGCCCCGAACAAGTAAGCACAGACTCTGCAGAAGCACTAAAGGAACTTGGGTCAGAATTCACCCAGTGGCTTCTCTCCTAAGCTGCCATATTGTGAATACATCTATAAAACCAGAAGAGTGATAACAAAGGAAGCTGCACAGAAACGAGTGCCAGAGAATGACGAGTCACAACTAAACCATCCAACACCCGTGTTTAGTCTGGAGCTATGGAAAAGAACACTTCTAAGGCTGTTTTTCTTACATATGGTATTTATACCCATGATTGAAAATCATCCAAGTCAGAAAGGTGGGAAGGCCTCCCTGCACAACCACCAACCAGACATTCCATAGTAACCAAGCTCTGAGAAACCCACGGATGAAGCCAACCATATAGCAAACAAGCTACAGGGTACCCACCTGATCACACACTGGCGAAAGAGCCACGGACTTCAGTGCACAGCCACAAATCTGAGGTTGAACACCTAATACCAACAGATTTTCATGCCATGGGAAAGTCAAATCTTTCAACTACAATCACGTTGTCACTGCCCACAGACAGACTGGGAGAAAACCCCAGGAGGCTCATCTTCCTGCATGAGCATTTACCAGACAATCCACTTCCTCCTCCCACCAGGAGGAAGAGCCATTCACTCTGTACACAGACAGCAGCTCAGTTTTACCAAAACCCTGAGAGAACATGGCCACAGGGCAGGAAAATGCATCAGCAAGGGGGCAAAGAAAAGCAAATGCGTCAAGCAAATGTGGTTGGCAACTTTTCTTCCAGGCCCAAGCACTGTTTCTAGAAAACCTCCTACAGCAACATTTAACATCTCTTTTTATTGATTTTTACTTCTTAAAGACCTGCACAATATCTCAAGAAGCAAACCGACACAACTAATCTGTGTCTGTCTCAAACTAAATGTTTCCCAATATACTAGTCCAGTTTCAAAAGTGCTTCCTCTCAACCAGTTATCCTGTCCACAACAGACACCTGTCCTTGGCTCACACTGTACTAATCAACAGGACTCTTTGATGCAGGGTCTAATCCATATTAGATCATTAGGATAATCATCCTAAAACAACTGCTCTCTGAGTGTCCATTGTCCAGCCAGAGGCTTTAAGTGGTCTGTGATCTGTAGCTGTTGTGGTTTTGCAGATCACAAGGCCAATGTGGATCAGAGGCATGTGCTGCTGAACACACGCTAAGAATCAAGAGCCTCCACTGAAGGGAGCAGTAGCTTTGGAACCACCACAGCAGCAGATGGGGGAGGAACAAAACACAGCACCTGCAGTCGTTATTTACAGTTAACACACCAACGCTGCACCAGGGCCCTGGAAAAACATTTGTGTCTAGTCTGCAATCTTCAGCACACCAAAACATCTCAGTAAAACATGCTCCTTATGTCACACTGCACACAAAACAACTTGTGTAAGGACAGCCTGCGCAATTAACCAGCGCTGACCAGTGTGTCCATTCTTCAGAAGGCAGACTTTCAAATGGCACACAACTGAGTCTTCAGTTCTGCATCCATCTTCCTCTCCACTCACAATAAAGTCAGAGCACAGACATTCAAGGAAAAACATTAAACACTATGAAACACCATTTAGAATAAAAAAGTAACCTTAAGTTTTCCTTAAGCCAACAAAGCCTCAAACCTGTCATAAATCCATATTTAGAACGTGGCAACAATTCACGAATAGAGTTGGGTTTAATGTCTGCAATCTTACAGCTTTGACTTCTGTCAAAAAACAACCCTGACTGCAACATTCACATGTAACTGCCTGAAGACTGTTTACTCTAAGGTGACATTTTCACCTGACCATTGCAGCTCCTTCAGGTAGGTCACAAGTTTATCATTCAATAATTTACAGTATTCATACTTGTGAATGGGACAAAAGAAATACGTATGTTTAACAGAAATGCAACCATTTATCACTTCTTTTTTCACAAGCAGTACTTGGATACTAACACTTAAGGAAGTAATAAAACCATCAGTGTAGTCAGTTTTATGAACACAAGTACCTTCTATCCAGAACTTGAAGGAACGGGAAAATCAGTGTCACCAACCGTATAGTTCCGATGAGGCTAAGCAGGACGTCAGCTCCTGGCACTCAAAGCATCAAGGCCAAAACAACTGCCAGTTTGGGCAGTTCATTAGCTGATTCTTTCTCATGCCACCTCTCACAGGCAGCCAGCCTTGAGGTGTATCCGCAAGGGCAATTCCATACTTCCAGACCAGAGACGGGACCTCAGAGGCCCTACCCCTTAGCTTTAAGGCTGTTCATATTAATGTGCAAAGTGATTTTATCAAATCTAGCTATGCAGGTTGTTAAGGGTATCCCTCAATTTAGGACAACCTGCATCTGACATGGAAGTGAGTTACAGAAAACTCAATCTACTTGCAGGTGACACTTGACAACCTTCATTCTCTATGCACCTTAAAGGATCAACTGTAACAATGTAGGACAACAGCCATATTGTTTGTAGTACAGACAAATTCTGAACATGCTACAACTTCCTCTCTTCCCAAGAGTCTACTCTCAAGGGAGAGAGGATCTTTACTACTAATTTATGCCAAAAGCTATGCAGCATCAACTGCTTGGCCAGATTAAGAGCCCCTTCCCCATCCCAAATCCGCCACTTAAACATTTCTCCCCGTCAATGTTTCCAATACCAATGGCTTTTTGGATTCGTCTGCACTTTGCCAGATAAGCATATAAACATCATTAGACCATACAGAAAATCAAGAAATAGAAAATCAAAGATTTTCAGAACAAACCTGCACTGTTAGCAAGTCCAAAGGAGCAGGCACACACGCGTGTTTTGCAGCATACACCATGTCTAGCACACACACCAATAACTCTGGATCCCTTACCCAAGGAAGTGAGATGGGCAATCGAAAGACAGTAACACAGAACCCGTAGTTTAATGACATCTCGCAACAAGGCAAGCATTGCTGTGATCCACTGGAACTTCACACAACAGTTATTACCAGTTTCCGCACATCACACGCTAATATCCAAAATCAATTCTGGGAACAACAAAGCCAAGTTTTCCTTTTCACAGTACTTTTATTCTAATGTGAAACATGAAGAAACAAGCACCCAAGTAACTCCAATATCGTATGAAACTTTAATAAAAGTTGTTTAAAAAACAAAGAGCAAAACTTCAGAAATAAACGGAAAGGCTTACTCCTAATCACGTCTGACAGCAGCGAGGGTACTTCCAGACTTCAAAAGAAAAAAAAAAAGAAACAAAGCTCTGCTGTTGAAACGTGACTCCCAAAGACTGTTGAAACGCAGAACATGAAGCTTCAGACAGACAGTTTTATTAACAGTAGGCTTAGTTTGAACAGTATATACAAATCACATGACTTTTCCAAAGTTGGGACCACCTAGTAACTGTCAAAACAAAATTATGCTCAAGAATTACAAAAGCATCTGTGTAATGCAACCACCTCTTTATTGAAGTACACCTTTATACAATCCTTCCACACATTCCTGCGCTGTGGAATCCGCTCAGGATGTAGTGCCGCACAGGACTCAAATCTTGCCTACACACCACAGGAATAAAACTGTTGCCACTTGCACCTCTCAATTTTTCCTGACCAAACACTTCAGTGTTCCATGATATGCAACACCAAAAGGCACTGGTTTTCTTTGTCCAAAAAACATAACAGTTTAAAGTTCTCTATGTTTAAGTAAAATGATTTGCAGGAAATAGCAGGATTTTTCAGGGCATGCCCAAGTTATCATTTACCATAAGCTAAGCAAGGATGAACCAAAAAAAATTCTACTTTACACTTGTGTAATTACTTCCTTTCCAATTCTCTTATTGTCATGGAAGATCTTCCTGCACAGCAAAGAAAATGGCAACTCTTTACAGATTTCGTACACAACAGCATAACTTTATTGCAAAAATATACGGTAAACTCAGTATTTTCAAGTTTTGGAAAAAAATAAATTCACCCATAGCAGTTAATTCACAACAGAGTTGCTGAAGATAAATGTTTCTCTCACATATAAACTAATTTATAACTTTAGCTGGACTCCAGTCTTCTACAGATAATCCCCACTTTGGCTCTCATAGCAGAGACGCTACGTAAGGAGCTGAGACACATGAGAAATACAACATCAATGTCCAAGTGGTGTCAAAGTTCCTATCCCAACTGATTCACATAATCCTAACAAATCAAGCTACTTAAACAATGACTATTTTCAAGTTGTTACTTCTACTGCAAATGTTTTGTGTACTATAAAACTCATATGGTAATGCTTGAGGTTAGCTATACTCGTGGCAAAAGTCTTATTCTGCAGTTAAAATTGCAATATATAAATAACTAAAGGTTATTCCACAAAGCACAGCTTGAATTTTACAGAACGATTCTGCTCATACTTAAAGGAATTAGATCGGCAGACATATCAGTAATGGGCATCATTCAACTGTTCATACAGCGAGAATCTTGGAGAAAATAAAGATACACACACAAAACAATTAATTTGTGTACACTGAGAATCCGTTCAGTTGCAGAGTAAAATCAGGACTTTAAACAAAGCTTTGACCTGTAAACAAAGCAAATTCAGCCAGCTTTTAACCAAACCTAGAAAGAGCTATCTATAGTACAATGACTTGCAAGAGCATCCACCGAAGAACTTCACTGACTTCATCTACATCCCTTATCCAAAACCACATCAAACCAGCCTGGACTCATTGATAAGCACTGTGTCCAATACAGTTTACCAAGCTTCTATGACGAATTAGGATCTCCACAGATTTGTAGGGGAAAACCCACTGCGCATCTGCCCTTGCAGTGTTTCTGATGGAATGGTTCACTCAGTGCTCTCTCTCTCATCAAAATCAGTCTGGTTAACAATGTCAACAATCCACAGGATCTATCCTGGAAATACTATAAAAACCAATCCAGATGCAGTTATCACAGCACTATGATATCTATTCTACAACTACTTCATATGAACAGCTACCCTAGAACGAGCTTGACTTTTCTGGAGCCTATAGGCCTGTCATTTAAATCAACCACGGCTGCCATAGCTTCATCACGAGACTCAAATGCAACCATTGCTTCTCCAGTGGGCATGCCCTTTTCATTGTATTTTAAGCACACTGAGCCAGGGATCACTTGGTAGCCATAGAAGAAATCCAGAATTTCATCTACTGAAACAGTAAAGGGCATATTTTGCACTTTAATGACAGTTGGTCCTGGCTTCCCAGAGCCTGTTACAAAGCCTGGGGGCCCACTGATATGTATATTTCCTGGTCCAGGTCCAAACCCAGGAGGCCCACCTAGATGTCCAAGACCACTAGCAATTCCTGGAGGACCAGCACCAAAGGCAGGGGGCCCACTTAAATTACCAGGACCATTACCAAAAGGCTGGGGCCCCCCTGCAAAACCTGCTGGTCCACTCAAACTACCAGGACCACCTGCAAAACCTGGAACCTCAATACTCGCACCAGGTAAACTGCTAGTTGCAACTGCAGGTATTCCTGGTCTAGAATCAGGAAAGCCACCTACGCCAGGGGGTGGCAGAGGGGGACCAAATGTGCCAGACCCACTGAAGTTACCAGGGAAATTAAAAGGAGGACCATTGTTTGCGTCTTTAGCACTCCCCCCCAGGAAGGCGTGCTCATCCCCACCAGCACTCTGGGCTCCTGGCACAGGCGCATTCCCTTGTATCGGTATTTTCAGTATCTTTTTCCCTTGAGATGGTGGGTTCCTCTCAATATCTCTCATTTCCTCTACAGTTATCAAACGCAAAACAACATCTCTTCCATTCAGTTTTTTACGGTGCAAACGCTCTGCCTTGCGAGACTCATCCTCAGATTTAAACTGAACCAGTGCTTGTCCTAAACCTTGCCCGTTAGTATCAACAAGAATCTGTACAGAGCTTTCTTCTACTGCCAGTCCCTCTAGAAACTGAAGGATCTCCATTTTTGTTATATTATATGGAATATTAGATATATGTGCACATAGTTTTGGCAAGCCTGGTTCTCCCTCAGCGTTCATGAGGATTTCTCTCTGGTCATACTGGAAGCTCTGCAATCTTTTCCGGATCATATCTATCTTTTCTAACATTGCCTTTTTAGTAATTGGATGAACCTGGATAAAACGATTGCCTATGTACTGCTTATGATGACATAAAGCTGCTTTGTAATCAGCTTCATTTCTGAACTCAACAAAACCCTCTCCAATTGCCTTCCCATTAGGCCCATATGCTATATAAATGCTGTCCTCAACTATATCTAACTTCTTAAAAAAATCTATCACATGTTTGTTCTCTGATTCAAAGGGAAGACCTTTCAGGTAAACACAGAAGCCCTGTTCATGGGGAGACCTCGACCGTGACCGTTTCTGCCCACTAGGAGATTTGGACCTGGAATGAGCCTGGGGTGGAGGAGGGTGCGACTGCCCAGAGGGACCCATGGTTTGCTTGAAAGTTATGTGGCCTCCAGCAGCCACCCACTGCCTCTCTGTGGCAGGACTAACTTCAACATAGCGCTGAATCATCAGCATTCTGTTTCGCTTCAGGGCTTCAAAGGTATCTTGAGGAGAAAAAAACTTAACTAGTCCATTTCCATTATTTCGCCCTACATGATCCTTCAGCATATGGACTGCATCCACACGGAGCCCAAGGAAAAAGTCTTTCACATCAGATTCTGTTGCAGAAAAGGGCATTCCATGAATGCTGACATACAAATCATCTGGATTGATTGGAATTGGCTTGACATTACTCTGAGAATTCATCTGGATAGGATTTACAGGATTCATGGGACCAATAAACAATGGATTCAAACCGCTGTTCATATTCACTGCTGCTCCAGACCCATTCATTCCCGAGGGTAAAGGTGCTACAGGTGGAGGATTCAAAGGAGGCATTCCTGACATGGGAGGCATAGGTGTCATTGGAGGCACAGGAGGCACAGGGGGAATGGGAGGAACCGGAGGAACGGGAGGCAATGTGGGTACAGGAGGTGGAACAGGTATTGGGGGAATAGAAGACATTGGAGGCAAAGACGGCATAGTTGGGATAGGAGGGATGGGTGGAGGAGGTACTGTGTTCATCGGGGATGCCGTGCTAGGTACAGTTGAGCTAAATGTTGGGCTACCAAAAGTACCTCCAAGATTGGGAGGGGCATTCCCCATACCAGCAGTAGAAAATGTGGATATGTTTTTATTGCTTTCATGCGCAGTAGTAGCAGCAGTTACCACACTAGGAGAGGGATTACTAAAGTTAGGTACTGTAGTCGGTAAGTTAACCCTTCCACTCATTCCAGAACTAGGTGGTGGGCCCGACCTGCTCGCATTTGCTGGTGGCATATCTAGATTGGCAGTTTCAAAACGCCTACGACTGAGTTCTATCATGTTCTGCATTTCAGTTTTACTGCTCAGCAATAGAGTTACTTTTGACCCTTTAATGGTACCACCTGTGCGCATCATACCCAGCCTTGCATCTTCATCAGTGGCAAAAACGATGAAAGCCTCACCCAGTTCACCCCCTACAATATGCACGCCCCCATCGGGAATGGTCAATCCAGAGAAGAAGTGGCGAATGTCCATGGTCCCCGCCACAATCGGGAGACCTTGCAAGCGGATGACCACAGCCATGCTGCGCTGAAACAACACACACCTGCAGATGAGAAAAGGCAACGGCTATGTCAGACTACTGTTCATGGCACCATGCAATTACCTACAGACACCATCTACTACATTTGTTTACATACACTCATCATCATCTTGCAAAGGTTAAGCATGTTTATATTCCAAATTCCTTATTCATGTTTGTTTACTTCATACAGATTGAAGTATTAAACATTTACCAACACAGTTAGTACACTTTTTGCACTAGAAATTCCGAAATAACTGTTAAACCAAGACCCACAAGTGTCAGTGAAAAGAAAATATCTAAGGAACAGCAAAAATCAGAACCTTTTGTATCAGCAATTGCGTATTTAATGGAATGTAAGCAAATGAGTATTATAGCCAAGCAAAGAAAATTTATTTACCATACACTGATACGGTATCCACTGTACCTGGCAAAGGGACTGCAAAAAATTCTGCACACCTATGGGAAATAAACAGTTTGCTTTCATTTGGGAAGGGATTTATCTCCTGCCAAGCAAAGACGAGTAGGAACATAACAGTGGGTTGGTTATGAACAAAAACCCATTATGGACAACCAGCAACAGGGAGACTCACACAAAGAGCCTGAGAGGAACCATCCAGATTATCCTGGTCATACATTTCTCCTAGCAAAGGCGAGAGGTCCCGGTGACTGTGAAGCCAGCTAACCATTATAAACCAGCCCCAGACATTTGGTGACTATACAGACCTCACCTAGACCAGATTAGGACCCATGTATATCCCAGCTAGACACCTGACCTTTACAACTTTCAAAAACAAGGTATAATTTTCAATAGTTGCAAATGTGCTGTCTAATATTACACATTCTAAGGCACAACTGACTTCCACCTCTGCAGCTGACATTAGTGGAAGATTATGAACAATTTTGAACAGGCAGATCTTGCAACTACCTTGCACACATTCTACAGGTGCCTGAGGTCATACCCAAACTTCCAGATAAACAGGAAACCAGGTAATGCTCACTTATTCTTTATAAACCTTCAGCACAGACTGAAAGCACCACACTAATACCAGTACAATTCACCAGTTCAGAAGCCAACCTTTCACACTAAACAGTCCACAGCAGCACTTGTTTCACCTGAGCCACTTCTTGACTTCCTAAGTACCAGCCAGATCAGTAAGCGGATGGAAAACCTTCCAAAGCTCCCACTAGTCACACACAAATGGGGTTAACCATGCACTTGAAACCAAGGATGAACCCAACAACACAATGCAATACCAGGAAGCAGTGCACCACCACCTACTCCTTGCTCATATACCAAAGCTTCAACCAGCAACGATCTCCCAGTGTTCAACATCTGGCTTAGTATTGTATCCCAGCATACAGTCACTTCCGCATGCCAGCCGCATTCACCTGTCCAGGCCTTTGAATTGCTTCAGAACGCATATATCTTGAATGTATATTTAACTACTAGGTAAAGCTGCTATCTCAACAATTTAACCACATCAGGTAAGGCAGAACTCCAACCTTAATGAAAACAAGAGTAACAATTCTTCTACAGGGAAAAAATAATCAATTCTTCTGCTTGCGCGATGGAACGTCAGATTGCTCAAATGGGTACTGCAGTGCTTGGTTTTGTTGCCCAATAACCAGAGCCAACCCCCCATGCACTAATGAACTCCATCACATAAGGAGGTGCCACAGGCCCACATCCAGCTCACACAGAAAAGCACGAGGACACTTCTCACACAAGGAAACAGCAGACAAGCACCCTGGCACAAAGCCGCCGGGAATGTCTGTCTGATTCCTTACTGCACTGTCTTCAGAGAGAGCATGGAACTTGCGAGAGGAACATGAAAAGGTCAAAAACCCACCTGGCTATACATCCTGCTATGAATCCCCTATTCCACCGGGGGCAGTAGCAACAAAGGGCAACACATTGAGCCCCAGGGATTATTTTCTAATGGCAACCTTCCGAACTCCACAGCCAGATAACAAAATCAACATCTAGCATTTACCTCTTACAGTGATGCCTACATTTCACTAGAGAATAAAGTTCACTGCCCAGTCATTTTCCAACAGCACCTATGCTAAGCGCACACCTAATGAAGCAGAAAGGCTTTCTGCACTGTTTTAAAAACAGCAGTATTTTTAAATGACTAGTCTAGCCTAACAATGATAGCAACCTCTGAAACTAAACTTAGAATTAAATTCCTGGCTACTTTAAGGAAGCCATGCTAAAGGGGATTGTAAAACCAAAGCGTACTACAAGATGCTCCAGGACTGCTCTGGAATTACACCATCCCGAGGCAAGCAAGCAGTACAAAAACATCACTGGGCTCCCACATGTCCTTTGAAAACTAAAATAATATTTATAGCACCTCTTGCTGGGTGGTTTACATTTTCTCTATTACCTATAGTACAGAGAAGTGAGTTTCAGAGATTTTTATGCACAGGGACATAGGCATTTGAAGTTCCTTGTGTTAAAAGGGAGACTACTACTAGTTATTCCCTTGCTAATGCAAAGGGATGACAATCCAATACAGCCGTTAGCTCAACAAAGGCAACTTGGAAAGGATGTTCTGCTCAGATCTGCTGCTTTAGAACACTGCATATTCCTTATCTGACACCTATCAGATAATCACAACTCCAAATGATTCCAGAAACCCAGCCCAAAAGACAACTTAACAGGCGAGGTCATAAAAGAATTCCAAAGAGGTCAAGCATGCAAACATTTACATAATATCTGGAACAAAACAAGCGCTTCCATCCTGCACTACATTCAAAACCTCATTAGAAATGCTAAAAGGTAGCCTGAAGTTTTGTTACTAAACACTCTCTTTAGGTCCACTAAATCACTGTCGACAAAAAACCTGAACAGTCACTGAGGTGCGCAACTAGCTGCAATTATTCCAGAGGAGTTAATTCCATGCACAATACAAAGCAAATGACTGCTACTAAGCAAGAGCTAACATAAGCATGGTACAAATAAAGAGAATATTAAGGACTTGACGAAGGCTTTTTTGCCAAAGTATTTGATGGACTTAACTTAAAAAAATAAGTGTTTCAATATTCTCAGGATGTCAGTGTTTTAACACAATATTAATTTTGCATCTGTGATTTAAAGAAAAATCACAAGGACCAAAAGGGCCAAATTCCCCTTTTCTCATCACTCACAATTCCAATTTTCTTCCAAAACACACTTATGAGACAATAACACACTCACATTTTCCAACTAATGGAAAAGCAAAGCCTGGTCAAATATTTCACTGTTTGTGAAGATCAACCACATGCAGAGGCAACACTGACTTCTGACACAGCTCAGGCTACAAGCCTGTTAGGTGTGCACTGAAAGCCTGTATTGAGCTCTCAGCAGTGTTTGCAGGCTGCCTGCTCTTCCTCTTGTACAAAAAGGTACTTCTATGGAAAAAGTGAGTTTTGCTGTCATTCTATGTGTATTTTTTGAAAGATCTGAAGCACAAAATTCTACAGACAAGCATCCCCATTAGCAAGCCAGGATCAGGGTGGGGAGCAAAAGGCTGCTAGCAAACAACCTGACCCAACTCTTCGGATGACCCCTAACATCAGCCTGTGCCTCTGGACAGTAACATCTTTAACAACATGGATGTTACATTGGAAAAAGGTGCACCAGATGACCATATGACTTCTCCCTCCTCTGTGCTGGTCAGTGAAATAGGCAAAATTTGGGTCATATGCATAAATTCATAAAAACACAGACCAGCCTTTGAAGATGTGTGCATTTTTCAAATTAATAGACATTTAGAAGACTCAACGCAGGCCCTGGTGAGTATTAAAGTACAATATCCAGCTGGTGCACACAAACACAACATACTTGGCAATTCTTGGGCAAAGACTGGAATAACATTGGTACTATAGGTACTACTGGTATCCAGGCTAGGACTCTATAACAGAAGCTAAAACTGCAGATTACAGTTTCAGGGTTGTTAGTTTGGATTTTGGTTGGTTGTTTTTTTAGAAAAAGGCTAAAATTAATCTGTTAGATTGAGAGTCATCTCTGAGCTCCTCTGAACCAATCTGATCTCTTTAAATGTTGCAAAGCCTAATTAGAACCAATTACTGTAGACTTCTGAACTCCAATAATTAGAAACATGCAGCCCTCTGGCCTGCAGCAAAACAGCTACATTTTCCAGCAGTTCAAGACAACTGCGGAGTGTTCCAGACTGCCACATGCCAATGAAACAACAAAAAAAATCAGTCTGGCAGAAAATTCTCTTTACAAGAGCACCATTGCAAGAAACACCATCACCAGTGGGAGTCAGAGTAAAAACACTGGCTGTAGATTATTACATAAACCAAGAGATTTGGTAACAATGCACAGATTCCAAAAGCTTCAAAAACTTCTTAAGATATACTCAATATGCATATAAAGAAGTCTTCAATTCAAAGGCTCTTACCTGCAAAGACAGATGGTTTTTTTCTTAACAAGTAGCAGAAGCCAAGTCAATCCTGTTGGCAACCAATTAAAACCAACTTTTAGACTGCAACAAAGAATAAATGGAGGCAAAAATCAATGCAGGCAACACAACAGCAGTAACAGTCCACAAAGAACTGTGTATACAGACAGTTCAAACCTGTGGCCACCACGAGGTACTGCAACATACGACCAACATAGGAGGAAGAGACCATTTGCTAATACTTCATCCCTGTAATGCTCATCGGTAACTGCATTGCACAGTTTGTGTACGGTTTCAAGACGCGAATTTCCCTTCCACAAAGGACAGAAAAAGAACCAGAACATATTGAAAGAATCTTTCAAATCACCCAAATCAACAAATCACTTTCACAGGCAAAGAGCAAGAATACAACACTCAAAATCCCTGAATTTTAACAAACCTTTGCTCTATTAACAGTGATAGTCCTTCCTGCAACTGCACATCTTCCTGAGCAAAGCAGCACAGCCACACCTCTGAAAGCCCTCCTACAGCTGCACAAGAATTCTTCAGGAGTCAGACTGGTGAAACCAAGAGCCATCTCACAGCCACCTGTACACCAAATGCAGCAAGAACTCCCCACTCTATTTTCAGTTTTAACTCATCATGTTGTTACTCAAACCCTGACCAAATGCCCAGTATTTCATCCCTGTATAAAAACTGTTTTCCTGGGATTACAACTCAACAAAAGAGCCAAATGTTTCAAGTGGCAACACACATTTTGTATTAAAGGAAGGATGGAAAACCCTCGCTTTTTTATTTCTTGGCAGACCATCTCATACTAAAATTGTGATTCTTTGGAAAACTCACCAGGACGAGCCACATCAAGAACAAATAACTGCCTCCTCACACAAACCAAACAAGCCATTTTCAGTTACCAGCATCATTACTAAAGTATACTCAGAGAAAGAAGTGCTACCAAACCATCCACAAACTCCCTAGCAGTAGGAAACAACACATACACTCACAGGTCTTCCAGGACACAAACAGCAGACTTCGAAGCAAGAAACATACAGTTATGCTCTCCAGAGTTACATTAAAACCGCAAATACATTTAAGAAAAGGAGACCTTTTTTATTAGACCTTCAAGAAAAAAATCAAGCGATCCTATATTAGAGGGTTTTAACTACACACGTTCACATCTAGCAGAGTCAAACAGTAGTTTACAATGCAGGAAAGAATGTAATCGGCTGAAAAAAGTTTCATGCAAAACCACACCTGCTTCAAGAAGCAGATAAACCTTTCAAGCACAAGGAACTTTCTACGTGGAAAAAAAGCCAAACCAGGACTCTATTTTCAGCACAGCAGCCATGGCACCGCCTGCTCTCCACAGTAACCAACACGGGCCGAGGGTCCGCAGGGGACCCAGACAACGCGCTACAACGTGGAACAACAGAACAAACCCGAGCAGCTCGTTCAGGAAAGGTGCAAACCCCCGCCCTGCCGCGTTTTAACTTTCCACCAAACACCGACTACTTGGGTTAGACAACCTCATCTCCCTCCGCTTCGAAGCGACCCTCCTGCCTTTCACGCGGGGAGGCCGAACGCGCCAGCGAGGCCGTGCTGCTCCGCTCGGCGCAGAGCCGCCGAGAGCTCTGCTCGCCTTTCTGACCCACAGACTGCGCCGCGGGGCGGGACCGCCGCGCACGGAGATAGCCCGGAGCGGCGAGTCTCGAACGAAGAAGCGGACCGGGGGGTCCCTGCGGGGCTGATCCCTGCCAGTGGCTCCGCCCGGCCCCAATCCCGCAGCACCGGTCCGACCAAACCCAACCCAGCCCAACCCGGCCTTGGGGCCCCGCTCCTCCCGGCCCAAGCGCGGCGCGGGGTGCAGCGGCCCCGCCCGGGCCCCGCGCAGCGCGGGATGTGCCGCCCGGCCTGGCCCTTTGTGCGCGAAGCCCCCGGCCCGCCCGGGGCACGGCGGGGGCGGCGGGGGCAGCCGGGCCGGGCCGGGCCGGGCCGGGCCCCCGGGCACCGCCGCGCTCTTACCGAGGGGCGCGGGGAGAGGGGAGAGCGGAGCCGAGCGGGGCCCCCGCGCCGAGCCCCGCGCTTCGGCACCGCCGCACAAAATGGCCGCCGAGCCGCGCACCGCCCAAGGGCGGGGCCTCCCGCAGAGGAGACGCTTGCGCAGTGCGAGGGAGTCCTCTCCTGGTGTGGGCGGGGCCACACACGAGGGGGGCGGGGCCCCCCTCAGGGCGGACGAGGCCTTCATGAGAAGCAGGCAAGGCCGCGCGCGGGTGCAAAGTGCGCATGCGCAGTGCGGGGCTGAGGGGGCCTCCCCTCAGGGTGGGCGGGGTGTCTCTCGGGTGTCTCTCGGGGCACGTAGCGCAGGGCTCGACGGGGGTCGAGGGGCTCACCCGAAGTAGGGGCGCGGCCGGGGCCGGGGGGGACGCACTTACGGAACTGGTGCTGCGGAAACATGACCCGAGAGGAGGCACCGACCGTACGCGAGCACTGGAGCCTCCGTGACGGCGACTGTTTCTGAGTTCCGTTCCCAGGCTGCCCCGTTAAAGTGCAGCTCGGGTGCCCTGGGAGCGCAGAAGCCCCGTGCTGGGCAAACTGCTGCCCAACGGGGCGGGAATGGATTTGTACTTCGTCTGCCTCCTACAAACCCCCAAACACCTGCCCAGAAACGCAGACAACATCTGCCATAAACCTCCCGCCCCTGCTCAGGAGGCAATGGATCATAAGAACCATGGGATGGTTTGAGTTAGAAAGGGCCTCAAAGCCCATGCAGTTCCAACCCCTGCCATGGGCAGGGACCCCTCCCACTGGATCAGGGGGCTCAAAGCCTCATCCAACCCGGCCTGGAAAACCTCCAGGGATGGGGCAGCCACGACTGCTCTGGGCAACCTGGGCCAGGGCCTCCCCACCCTCATTGTGAAGAATTTCTTCATAATGTCTTCCCCGTCCGGTGTAAAATCATTCCCCCTTGTCCTGTTCCTGCACTCACTGATCAAGCCCCCCCCCGCCCCAGCTTTCCTGGAGCCCCCTTCAGTACTGGAAGCTGCTCTGAGATCTCCCTGGAGCCTCCTCTTCTCCAGGCCTAAAAACTCCAACCCCAGCTAATCAACTCACAGTCAAAAATGTTTTAGGAAACAAGGAAAGGGTTATCAGATAGGGAGAACTTGTGAGTGTTTAAGGATTACCTGAAGGACATCCTTTTCCTAACTAAGGATGAGGAAAGGAAACAAGCAATTTTCTGTTAATGTAGAATTGCGTAACCTAATGAATATGTGTGAGGTGTAACAATTTTTTGAGATAGGCAGGGGTTTTGAGTATCAGTTTTGCATCGTTCAGCCTTTGGGGTCTGCAGTAGGGGTGATGGCTTTGTAGAAGATCTTCCACCTAGCACCCCGCACAGAATAAAATCAGTGTTTCTTCTCTAAACAGAATACTGTTTTTCAGAAGGGTTTTTTATTGATTTCAAGTAACAAAATGACCAGCCAGCATCCTAAGCAGTCGTAACCCCTCAGATGCTGAGTACCGCACTGCAGTGGGCACAGGCACTGCAGAAGCACCTGTGTCAACAAAAAAACCCTGCAGAGCCTGCTACAAGAAACAAATTAAATAAATCATTGCATTACATTGCAAACACTTTTCCAGTGAATTTGAAGGTTCAGCAATTCAGTTAACTTAGTTATTCTTCACCATTTAAAAGAAATGAGGGCCAAAAGATGGGTGTGTTGTCCTGAGGCGATGGGATCAGCCTCCAATAACTTCCTCTCCATGTTTTGTTACCCTGTGTATCCCCTCCCAATTAAGAGCCTGCACTTGTTATCTTCTATTATCACTGGCTTTACAGATTTTGTAATCTATTTGGTATTTGTGATAACGGCTGCCCTGATATATCAGTTCTGTCAAGCTAACAGTGCCCTTGTCTTGCCAGTTGTGCCATCTGGTTACACATCACTCTTTGAGTGCCATAGGCATCCAGTAATTCCTCTTCTCACAGCATTAGTGACAGTGGGCAGGGTTAGCTGCCAGCATGCACCACACAGCCAAGACAAGCAGGCAATGAGAGTCACCAGAAGCATCTGCAGCCAGGCTGGCCAGACGCCCCGGACAGCTGCTTGGCCGAGGTGTGCGAGGGGCTGCAGGAGCAGCACTACAGCACTTCCGACACTGCTCCAGCCATGCTGCAGCAGGGAGAAGGTGTAGGATAACAAAGGACAGGGCTGGAGTATCCCAGGTGAGAAGAAAACTAAGACTTTTCGGTTTTCATGCAATGCAATGAGTCACCGCGTTGCTTTTTTTTGTTGCGGCAATAAAGTTCGGAGAAGAGACGCGAGACGTTTACTGTGTCAACCAGCAAAAAACCTGGGACAGTAAATACCTAATCCTCAGTAGGCCTCCAGGCTGTGTCTGTGCCAGTTCCAGGAAGGTGTTCTAGACAGCAGGTCCTGATGCCCTGGACCAGCACATGTCCTGATACCCCAGATACTCAGGTCTGGGCAGCAACCCAGCTGGAGCGTGGTCTACAAAAAATGGCTGGAGCATGGTCTACAACAAATGCCTGGGACACAGATCACTCCACAGGTCTCCAATGGCCTTCTCATTCATATCCAAATTTCCATGGAGAGAGGATATTTAATTCACTCAACATTAACAGAAGCAGATTTGTTTGTAGAGTGGACGAGAGGGAACAAAATCCTGGACTGGTAGTAGGAGCACACTAAGTGACCCAAGTACCAAAGAAGAGTCAACAGCACTATGCAGTTAGATATCAGCAGCAGGGGGGGAAATGTCTCTAGAGAGAAAAACAGGGTAGAAGGTTAAAAGACAGGATCACTGGTAACTATGTCCAGTGTGCTCCCCGTAACATGCAAGTGGTGGAAGGCAGACTGAGAAAACCAGTGTTAGCGAAGAGATGCCTCTGACACTATTCCTTCTTCTGCACAAGATGTGGTTTGGATGAACAAACCCGTTTACTAAACAATTCATACAATTGTGTATTTTCTTTTCTGATTATTATGAGTCCACTGCAGTCTTAATTGCTTCCAGATAACTTAGAAAAATGTTCAACAGAAATAATCCCCCAAGTTGCCTCCCAGAATCACTTTCCTCACTCCAGCCTGTACTGACAATCCGTCAACCAGCTCCAATGGGCCTTAATGATTCCTGTACAGTTACCTGTTAAACCTAAATTCAACACCTTGTTTGTTTTACTGGCCTACTCAGCACAAACTCTCAGATTGCTCATTAGTAGGAGCTTTTCTCCTTATAACAGCGTCTTCTCCCAGCCTTTGTTTTATTGCTCTCTTTCAGATAGAGGAATGTTGGCTGTCAGAGCTCTGTGTCCATTTTAAAAATTGGCACCTGCTGTCTTCCAGTGCAGGACCTTATTCACCATCCAGATATTGAATCAAAACTGTCCTTAGTGGAGAAGAGATGTCTTGAGCCAGCATTCTGGGACTTAGCTTTGGGAAACTGAACCATTTCAAAGCAGGGGGCATGCACATTGTTAGCAGAAACAATGTGACTCACACCAGTTGGGCCATGACTGGAGTCACACCAGAGAGCAGCATGCTGATCAATCAGGCAGATATCAGATGAAAGCTAAGAGGTGATGTTTTGTTTATGTTAATTCATGATTTTTAAGAATCTCCAGTAAGTTTATGGCTGGCTGTACAACATTGTCAACAAACCCATTATCTGCCCCTCTTCCTCTTGGCCTCCTCAAGCCCAGCACGGAGTAATGTTTAACACTGCATTATCCTTCCTGAAGAAATATCCAGTCACTTTTGTAGCTTGGCGTCATGGTCTGTCTCTATTCAAAAACACAGAGGCTGTTTTGTGCATCCTCTAAACATCCTGCACTAATGGAAGTTGATTTGATTGCTATTTGCCACCCTGGTTCAATTTGTACGACACTTGCAAAATGCTTCAGTAAACCCTCACTGTCACCTCCTGTTATCAATTCGGTGCCCTGCAGGTGGCTCCAATTAATAATCATGGGAAGAGTGTCTCTGTTGTACATTTTTCTTCTCTTGCCCTAAAAGCATTTCCAGACAAACATTTGTGTGAATGAGTTTCCCAAACCTTTACATGTAGAATTTATTTATTTTAAATCTTAACACATAAGAGGTGCTCAAAATGGTCAAGATTTGGGGCTCCCTTTTCTCTAAATAATCACAATTTAAGCTATTTGAATTTAAAACAAATTGAATTTAAAACAAAGCTCAGCTCAGGCAGTAAGTCTGGGAAGAATGACTTGTCCAAAGTCACATCAACACAATGACAGAAGGAGCTTCTAACAGTGTTCACAGCAAACTGAGGAGCTTGCCTTTCTCTGGACTCAAGCTTCGTCAGGGAAAGTTTAGGCTTGATGTCAGGAAAAAGTTCTTCACTGAAAGGGTGATTGGCCATTGGAATGCGCTGCCCAGGGAGGTGGTGGAGTCGCTGACCCTGGAGGTGTTTAAGGGGAAACTGGATGAGGCACTGAGTGCCATGGTTTAGATGATGGTTGGTGTCGGTGTTAGTGTTGGGATATAGTTTGGACTTGATCTCAGAGGTCCTTTCTAACCTTATGATACTGTGTTCTCTAGTGAAAGGCTGCAATTTAGCAGCTGCTTGTGCTGTAGAGCTCAGCCAGAAAGGTGGATGCAAACAGACTCAGAGTAGCCACGTTTAAGACTTATCTATATTTTATCATCCATGAAACATAATTTCATAAACATACAGTTCTGAAACACACTGGGAAAGTGCTGCTGCATGTTTACTGCAGAAAGCAGAGATGGCCCAAGGAGAACACAGTATACACACACCTCTAAAGCCTATTGGTGCACATGGTGGCTTTCAACACGTTGTGATGAAATATAAGGTGCAATTCCTACAATATCAAACCTGCTAAAGCTAATAATTTCACACAGAGCAATTGAGGATTAGCTTTGTATTGCAATCAACCACATCTGTCCTTGATGACAAAATGAAACAAAGGACAAGCTTCTGTAACACAATTCATGCCTTGTGAGCCTGAGCTTTCCAGCACGTGGTTCCCAGAGGAGGCAGATCCTGTCCGGAAGTGGATGCACCGTCCATAGGGGACATGAAACTCAGCAGCTGATGCAGCATCCATCCATCCACACAACTAATCCAAGCACTGTCTGCTTATGTTTCACAAAGGCACTTTGGAATATGAGGGTAAGTTTCCTACTGGAAAGAGGTAAGAAAGGAGAAACATCAGTGGGAATTAATCTCATCAAACCCTTTTCCACAGACGCTTTCCCTCTGTGTTTGCAGGGAAGGGATTCCCATGGAAGTTTCCAGTCAGACCAAAGGACCAGCTGTCACATAGAGACCACTCAGAGCACCATGTTCCAATCTCCAGACAAACATCCAGGCTTCACTGGGCAAAGCTCCACGAAGAGACAGAAGCCAACGGCCCACAGGCAAACTCTGGGTAACAGCAAAGGACAGGTCACAAGGGAAGGAAACACCCCAAAACAACAAAAACCCCAGACTGCATCAAGGCATCGCACTTTATCTGCTCTCCACCTTCCCCAGGTTCCACCTAAACCAGCACTGCAACCAAAGTGGATACATTCCACCTATCCCCCTCGCCCAGGCATTCGAGTTTCCTTTCCTTACCTAGAAAAAAACTGCATGGAAAAAACACAGTGGAGGAGACAGCAAAGTGCATCATCAGTGTTATCTGACTGAAACGCAGCAGGATGCTTTGGGTTAGCATACACTGGGCTGTACCAGCATCACGCCCAAAAAAACACATGGAAAAAGAGCCAGAAATACTGTTTCAGTGAAAATACCCTGCTCTTAACTGCACGTACAACTCAACTGTGAAGGCACACGGTCACCCCGAAGCACCCTTCTCCTCTAGGAATGCCAAGCTTCTCCTGCCTGAGAATTGCTCACAAACAACGCATCTGAACAGCACAAAAGCAGCTGCTGTTGCAGGACACGCACTGCAAACAGAAGGACCAGCCTGGCAGCAGGCTAGTGCTGCAAACGGAACAACTATATGGGATGTTTTACACTGAGCAGCCACCTTTCGGGGCCAGGAGTAACACACTGAGCTCATAAATTATGTTTTAGGGTAAATTTCTGTGTGTCAATGTAATTGCAGTAGCTGTTCTATCATCCTGCCTTTCTCTGGGATAAAGATGAGTTTCATTTCTGGCTTCTTAAATTTTGTGATCAGAAAGGGCACTTTTCCAGGCAAACTGCAAGTGTCAAAACCCAGAAGTACTGCATAATTTGTTCAGGAATGTACAGAAAATGCATTTAAGCCACATCCACATCAAGTCCATGGGCAGCAAGGTTTTCTCAGTGCTGAGTCCATTTAATGCTTTTGAGGTCAATTCCATCCTGCACCATTTCCCAGAGGGGGCTGTAAAGAAAGGAGAAAAGTGAGGGCTATCTAAAATGCACAACATCAACAACAACAACAACCAGAAAATTTGAGCAACTACAGAAGAAACGAGGGTCTACAAGGAAGCTGAGGAAGGGCTCGTGACCAGGAATTGCAGGGACAGGACACGGGGGAATGGTTTTCAGCTGAAATAGGGGAGATTGAGATGAGATCTTAGGGAGAAATGTTCTCTTGTGAGGGTGGGGAGGCCCTGGCCCAGGTTGCCCAGAGAAGTGGTGGCTGCCCCATCCCTGGAGGTGTTCCAGGTCAGGCTGTATAGGGCCTTGACCCCCCTGACCTAGTGGGAGGTGTTCCTGCCCATGGCGGGGGGGTTGGAAATGGATGGGCTTTGAGGTCCCTTCCAACCCAAACCATTCCATAATTCTATGAAATCAGGAGATCCCTGTCTGACTGTCTTTTCCTTTTGGAGGTCAGTGAGCTTCAAAGGACCAGGCCTCACTGTGTCCTCAGAATACCAGAGGTGAGAGGGCAGGTGCTCCACCTCGGGTCCCGCTCCCATTCTGGCACCACGTACTCCTATCTGAGCCAGGCCTCCCCCCCAACACTGCCCAGCTGAGTCAGGAGTCTGTTTCATAAAAACAAAACACCTTCCTGGTACGCACACACGGTAAAACCACCTTAGCAACTCCAGGTGCTGCCCTGCCTGCTTGACCTACTGGTGTTCTTTCCAGTTCTGTTCTAGTTTTCTTAAACACTTGTCACTGCTGCGCACCACCCGCTCTGGCAGCGCTGCTTCCTGAGATACATACACACACCCCAATTTTTCAAGCAAACAATTTCTTTCAACTAAATCCAAGTCTTCAGATGATTATCACACCTAAGAAGTCTTCACGTTCAGTAAGAAGATGACTCACCTCATCTCCCTCAGCCTCTTAACGTGCTGGATGCACTTCTGCACTGTATAATCCACTTCTTCCTCTGTAGTGAAACGACCAATGCCAAATCTAAACAAAAAGAAAACCACTAAGGACTAGACTACCATACATAGGCAGGGGTGGAGCAAATCCACAAACTACTTCCAGCAGAAAAGAAAAACATTTGGAAGCTTTAAGGAAGAGCACTTCACACACCTTATAGAAGAGTGAGCCAAATCCTCATCTGTTCCGATCGCCCTCAAAACATAGGAAGGCTCCAGAGAAGCTGACGTGCAAGCACTGAGGAAGGGAAGGCAGGCAGATTTCAAACTTCTGTTCCTGTTCCTTTGCAGACACTACACAAAGTAACGCTTCACTCATCTCCTCCAACACAGAACAGGTCACTCACAGACAGTTAATATTACTGTGACTCTCTAAAACAACCTCCGTCAGCTTCCCCAGCCTCTGAGAAACCACCAGGGAGCACAAACAAGAGGAGTGGATTTCTGCAGCTAAAGAAAAAGGATGGAAGGGGAATGAGGAGAACAAATCGTGTTTGTAAATCATGAGGTAAGGAGAGAGAGCACAGAAAACTTAGCAAGGATAAACACAACACCAGAGGGAAGCAGCGGGGATGCAGGTTATGAAGTAGCTGATGTGAAGGTCATGAAAAACAGGAACACGAACAAAGGAACTGAGACATCCCAGTCTGCTGTTTGGCAGCAGAACAAATCAGAGAAAAGCAGTGCAGAGAGGAACCCAGAGCAAGGTGATCTGGTTCCAGTTGTCAGCAAAGAGAATTTCTATCTCTGAGCAGCAAGCAAAACCAGTTATGTAGCAACACGCAGCACAAACCGCAGCACTGGTTGTGCTCTCTGGTGCGCAAAGCAGAGCCTCAGTTCACAATGCAGACATGTTCAGCTGCAGACAGTCAGGAGAGGATTGTTCTTCCTGTGCATAGTGCCAACAGATCTCCAACTGAGATATGTTGACTGCTTTGTTCTCACAGGTGAGGAAAGGATAGTATGTCTACACTTCATTGACTTCAACATGAGCACCAAGTTTGTCTCAGTAACAGAAATATTACTGGCACTCCAAGTGTATTCCATTATCTTTCTGCTTTTGCATTGAGCACAGGCACTCTCATCTCATTTAATTCAGATTTGTCCAGCCTTGCTAGACTCTGGTTACAATCTGCTGCTTGTGTGACAGCCTGCTGAAGGACAGAAGCTGCCGAAACGCTGGCAGACCTCGGAATGGAAGGGTCACCAGCAGTTACAGATCAAGGCTACTTGATCACACATAACCAGTCTCTTGAGTCTGGCAGGTGGGGATTTCTGGGTTGCTTTTTCTGTTTTTTGGGGGGGATTGTGGGGTTCACCCCCTCCTTTTTTTTCAGGCTGAATAAATTTGACCATAATTTGAATCATGCCACCTCAGAGACACACCAACTCAGAATGCAATCAATGCCAGGCTGACTCATTGACTGGGGCACAGAGGAGACCAACCCTTAGTTTGTACCTCCTCCAGAGGTGTTATTTTTTCTCCACAATACACTGCTCTCCTTCCCACACATCCCACCTACCTTCCTGAAGACAGAGCCACATCTTTCAGAGCCATCAGAAGACTCTCCCCTTCCACATATGCAAAAGATAAATTGATGCATCCTACATAAAAATAAATGAAACCGAGAAAAAGACTGAAATCCAGGGCAAATCCTACCCCACACGACAGAATTTGCACATTGTTCAGTCACGGCCATTGACAGAGAGGAGCCAGACAGTTCCGACCAGCTCAGGATTTTGCTGATATTACCTGGATAGCGATGCTCTCTATCTCCATTCATAACTACATCCGGAACTTCACTCATTATTTTTGTAACCAGTCGCTCTGCCAGTTGTGAGATTCGGTTATGGTCGTACTAGCAAAGAAAACAGAGAAGAGAGCAAAACTATCAACAGGGCACTTTGACCTTACTCACACTGCTTTGTGTCACAGATGAAGTAGCTGGGCTTGCTAGATGAGGCAAAGGACACAGCAGACACTTAAAAACAAACCGTCAAATTTTGCCTACTTTAGAGACTTTCAAAGAGAACTTCCAGTCTGGGCCTCACGAGGTCTGCCAGCACAAACATCCCAACTCATTCAGAGAGCTCTCTATACACAAATGCCAAGTTGGCTTTCATAACAGCACCGAGTTCTCTGTGTTTAAAGACAAGTTGGGTAATACATAAGATGACACATTTGGCAATACAAGAAAGGCAGTTATTAGTGTAAGTGTCCCTGATCTCCCTGGCAGCTCTCAAACTGCACTGCATACAGAACTGGACTCACTAATTACCATAAACTCAGCTTTAACAACACATAACCTGCGCAGGGAGAACTACTCACATGCGGTGTCTTGCTCTAGAGTGAAAAATGAGGTCACTTACACTGAAAAAACAGTAGGTATGGTATCAGCTCTGGTGCCCAGGAAGAGGAAGGTGCACATGTGCATGTTTACAGGCTTGAAAAATGCTTTCAAAGCAAACAAAGCTGTCTCAAATATGACTTCATTTAGAAATGCCAAAACTCTGCCAGGCAAGGAAGGAAATCCAGATCCGAGGCTCGTGCAGAATGCAGGCTCTGCAGGCTCTCCAGCCTCTAACGAGGCCTCTGTAACCACCCAGCCCAGGCAGGGGATCTCTGCCAGTCTTCCAGGAGGAAGCTTGATCCTATGTGTACAGGCTTGTGCATCTCATTAGCAAATTAAGGGATTTTAACATTCCAGTTGTAAGGAATGCATCGGTGCCCGCAAACAGATGCAGCAGCACACAGAGGCTCAGACACCAGACCCAGCAAATCAACTTTACTGTCTGAGCTGGGAGAAAAAAATTAATTCTTATTGCAAAGCTGCAAAGTTGAATTTAAACGCGTGTAATAGCTGCGATAATGGACTAGGAAGTCTTGTCTTTTCATAACCATGATGCTGTTTCGGAGATGCTAATACACATGTGCAGAATGGAGAGATGAATACAAGCACTTAAAGCCATACCTCACTAAAACTGTCAACTGCAAACCTATTGCAGAAACCCATGATTCAAACCACTTTGAGAAAAAAGAAATGCAGGAAAACTGAAAATCAACTTCCAATTAGCCAAAAACATCCTCGAGGATCTCAAAGCGTTGACTTAATGTTACAACACAAGAATTCTGTTTAATTTGGACACAAAAAGACCGAAAGAATCTAAGACCTAACCAGCCCTGTTAGATGCTTTTCTAGAATGCAGGACAAATCTTCCCCCACATACCTCCATCTCTTGCTGTGCCACCTCACAGGCCGCCCCCAGCCCCACTGCCAAAGGTGTAGGCACAGTCCCAGAGCGCAGCCCTCTCTCCTGGCCCCCTCCACTTTGCAGGGGTTCCAGCCTGACTCGTGGTCGACGGCGAACGTAGATAGCACCAACCCCTGGAAAACAAGTAAAGCTGGTTTAGTGTACACCCACAGCTCTGAAACGATGAAAAGCGACTTCAAGGTTTTAAAACATTCCTTATTTACACAACAAACACGTATCTGGACATCCCACTGGAGAAAAATGTAGGGAACACACACAGGAGGCACAGCATCTCCTAGGAAATGGTGTCTGTTCCTCCCCAGCCAGCCTTCCAGAGCTTCCACCACAAAAGAAGCTCAGTTTCTCCTGAGCTTCAGCCACCCAAAGAGCAGACATTTCCCTTACTCTTCACAATTCTTGGGCACAGCTGAAGTTCATCCCTTTGCACTGAAATTTTCATGTGTAGATACTCCATTCCGCAGTGTTCCGTTACTGAATTCCAACTGAACACCCCAGAACTGCTTTCCCTGGATTATCAGTCAGCACCGGTCCCAGGAGGCCTCTCCCTTTCCTCTCATTAGGAAAATGCATCAGTGGCTCCAATGTCCAATGGGCATACAGATGAGCCAGTTCTGACAGCCAGCCACTTTCACTCTCTTGTCTCCTCACCTAGAAATGTGATTTGAAACGTGATTTCCTGTGCCTTCACCTCCCTAATGAGTGACTGTCACCACAGGAAGGACAGCCACAACTTCTGGGCAGAATAAGTTGTAAAAACCTGAGTTTGGCTGAAAACTCAGTCCTCATCCAGAGATGCCTTCAGCTCCAGGAGAGCTTGGACAGAGAAAGACATATTGAACAAAAAATCATTTTGCCTTCTGTTTCTGAACAGCACACAATGCAGAGCAAACTTGACTTCTGCCTTTCTACATCCAGTGCTGCAAACTCAGTGGACCAGGACAGTGGTAATGGCTGAAATTCCACTTTTTAGGAGTGAACTAGAAAATCCCAGAGCTGGATCTTAAACCCCAGTCTGCAAAGAAGATGCACAAATGGGGTTGAGGGGATGAAACCATTGGAAGTAGAAGACAACCAAAACCACTAAGATTTTAAACTTTTCAGTTACCTTTTGATCTCCCTGTTGCGAGTGACACTTGGGTACCAACTCTGCCCTACAATCCAGTGATTTCATTTCAACCATTTCAGCACCAATGCTTCTTCACACCAAGCAGATGACTCTTGGAAAGCCACTCCTCCTAACGCTGCCACTGTTATAGCTGCTTCTATGGGATGAAGACACCTCACAACCCATCACCGAAGATCACTTCCTGCAGCTCCAAGTCTGGCACCAGTGCCCGAACTGCTTCAAACTCAGTCCAAACAGTTCCAGAATAGTTTTCTACAGTTTAAGTAACAGTCACTAAGACAGACAGCTCTGACTTCATGCCTCGTGTAGTTACTTTAAGGTAGGCTTGGAAATAACAATTCTCTCAAAAAGCACTCAGTAAGTACCTTTGGGCCCATAAATCTTATGGCCACTGATGCTCATTAAATCAATTTTCATGTCGTTGACATCCACAGGGATTTTACCAACTGCTTGTGCAGCATCTGTGTGGAAGAAAACCTTACGTGCGCGGCAGATCTCACCTGTAACAAAAACACAACAGTGAAAAAAATCCACATCAGCTGATCTAATCATCACGATTCAAATGATTCCAACAATTAACATTAAGCATCAATTTACAATAGGCACCAGTTCTGAGGTGACAAAGGAAGGAATGGGTGCTGCCATGCTTCTTCTATAGTGAAGTGTCCAAAGCTGTGCAGGAGCTGTTCCAGCTGCTGCCAACCCAGGTGCAGGCATCAGTTCTCAGCAGGGAAGACTGTAGTGATTTTTTCAGTTGAGAAGTTAAAAACTCTTCTCCCATTAAGAAGTGAGTTTGTTTCCAAACAAAGAACTTGAGAACCAGAGCTCAGTACCAGGAACCTTCCAGTACTGAAAGGGGCTCCAGGAAAGCTGGGGAGGTGCAGGGAGAGGATGAGGGGGAACAATTTTCAGCTGAAAAGAGGGGAGATGGAGATGAGAACTGAGGAAGAAATGTTCTCCTGTGAGGGTGGGGAGGCCCAGGCCCAGGTTGCCCAGAGAAGTGGTGGCTGTCCCATCCCTGGAGGTGTTCAAGGCCAGGTTGGATGGGGCAGCAGGGTGGACTGAATGGGCTTCGAGGTCCTTTCCGACCTAAACCATTCCATGATTCCATGATCTCTGGTATTTAAGTGTTGGACAACAGTAACAACTTTGACAATACAAGCACAGGAGGAAAAGAGAGTCCTCAGGCCTACAGACAACTCGCTGATGGTCAAGCACTTCTCAATGAAGAACTAAAACGTTGAAGAGCCTTGAGGAAAATGCTGCTTGGAGCATAATAATGAACAAAAAAACCTGCAGCAGCTAAGCAAGAGGAAAATCAGCTGCAGAACAGGGTAAGATGCCTGCCATGGCCTGGGAAAACAGCATAAACTCCATGGCAGAGGCCAAAGCTTAAAAACTGTCTAAAAATGCAAACATCTTATGAAAAGACATCTTGAATACCAAAGAGGGGGGTGGGGGGGAGGGTGTTCCGTCACTATCAAGAGAAACGTATCAAGTAATCACTGTTGGACCCTGAGAGCTGCCCACCCGCTCACCCTGCCTGCTCCACCAGCCCTGGCTCTCCAGCTATCCCTTCACCTGCTTTGCAGACCCTGGCTCTCCCTCTGCCTACTCAGAGCTCAGCTCACCCTCTCCCTGCCTCCTGTTCCAGAGACCTGGCTCTGCCTTGGCTTTCCACCTCCAAACCCATTGTTCACAGCTGTATATGGCAGCATAGAGGGGAAGGGCTGTCTGAGCAAGGTGCTCACCATCCCCTGCTGCCCTAAACTCTGCACATTTCTCTTCTTAAACACCACCAGTGCTCAATAAACCATTACAGCATGTGAACTCAGTCACAGTTATTCTGAGCAGTGTTTTCATACATGGTACAATTCAGAATGAAATTAGAAATGCTGCAGCTGATCTGTACTACAAGGCTACAATTGTTGCGATACTTGCTGTAGAAATACTGACTTTCACCCCCACTTCCTTTTTAAAATAAGCTTTTATATGGGACAGCATCATAATTACGCCTGATCTATACCACAACTGATCTTTCATATCAATAGCACTTGGCTATGAAAATATGAAGTGAACTGAAGCCGAAGCAGCACCGGCTGGGCGCTGGGAGCCGGGGGGCACTTACCAATGTCACCAACTGGCTGCTTTACTCCGATTTCATTGTTCACAGTCATTACAGAAACAAGACTTGTATCTGGCTGGAATGCAGCCTCCAGCTCCTGGTGAAATATTCAAACAGAAGTTGTGACTAAAAGCACACACCTTCAATTTGCTTGCAAAGCTTCGCCACCATCGTACTGCCCACAGTCCCTCGGCTCTGCCCACGGTGCCAGTGGGAGCACTGAGCCACGCGGACACAGATCTCCCGCACAAAGGGGATAGTGACCCATTGTGTTTTTGCAGATCCTGCCTCAGGGATGCGCCATGCCTCCCGACTTCATTAAATCGAGTCCATGCAAGCTTCTGCTGCACCTCATACATTTCTCTGAATTGTTTTCTTTAAGGAATTAACCACCCATTGAACAGCCGAAGCCACACCTGGACAAAGAAAGGCCAGTTGCAAAGGAACTGCCCTGCACACACGGCAGAGATGGAGTCTGGCAACACAGCACAAAAAGAACACTGGTGCGCTGGCAGGTCTGACCCCTGATTCCCCCCGACACACAACAGCTCCCCGAGCCGTATGGAGGGGCTGACATAATACTGCTGCTGTCCCATACGACAGGAAACAAACGCTGAAATACGCACACACAACTGCTAAGTGCCAGCTCCATCCCAGCCACGTGCTGGGCTCTCTACAGGGAGAGCTCTACAGAGCTCTGCCTGTGCAGCGGCTGAAGAGGGAGATCAGAGACCGATGTCTGGACTGAGAAAAAGTCTAGAGCTGTGGTGTCAAAACTCACAGCTCCTGCAGCATAACACACGTCACACACGCTGCACATATGACAAGCACTGGCACAAACATAGTGGCAAGGAGCTCAGTGCTGCCACTGGGAAGAAACAAGGTGCCAGGCCACATGATAAAAGGTGGAGGGTCAGATTTGGCCTGCAGGCCATGAGTTTGACATCCTCGAACCAGAGCATCAGACAGAACAGAAAATCCTTCTCCAATTGTGATTGCGATTTTGCTGTAGCTCTCATTCTACCTTGTGATATTTATGATCCTTTCCTCTTTATCACCAAGAGGACATGAGATTCTCTCGAGCACCAATTCAAAGCAAAAACTCTTCTATTTTAACTTACTTTCTGTCAGTAAACCTACCTTCAAATCTATGAGTCCATTTTTTTTAACAGGCAAATACGTAACCCGAAACCCTTCTGACTCCAAGGAACGGCATGAATCCAACACACATTTGTGCTCCGTTTGCGTAGTAATGATATGCTTTTTCCTGGATTTATAGAACCTTGCAACACCCTGTCAGGCACAATCCATGAACAAGAGATTTGCTGTTAGATCGCTGAAGAAAGCAAGCTTTACACTAAACAAGCAAAAACAAATTACAATTTAGATAGCATTCATTTGGATCTTCCCTGCTGGCTCCAAAGTCATGAATCTAAAAAGTACTGACACTGAGTATTTCCATCAGCACTCGTTTGTCAAAGCATCTGACTTTTCAGAGAGCCTGTGAACATGGGAACTGACATTACGAACAGAAATACATTTGCAGTGGAGTCACACAGGAAGAAGGCTGAACAGTCACGTATTGAAGGTTCACACTGTACCTGCTTTGTCAGACACCAGTCTGCAATCAGCATTTCGACTGGCTGAGAGAGCTGGGGTTGCCAGAGAAGGCTCCAGGGAGAGCTTAGAGCAGCCTCCCAGTACTGAAAGGGGCTCCAGGAAAGCTGGGGAGGGGCTCTTGATCAGGGAGTGAAGGAATAGGATGAGGGGGAACGGTTTTCAGCTGAAAGAGGGGAGACAGATGAGATCTTAGGGAGAAATGTTTTCCTGTGAGGGTGGGAAGGCCCTGGCCCAGGTTTCCCAGAGAAGTGGTGGCTGCCCCATCCCTGGAGGTGTTCCAGGCCAGGCTGGATGGGGCTTTGAGCACCCTGACCAAGCAGGAGGTGTCCCTGCCTATGGCAGCGGGGTGGAACTGGCTTTGAGATCCATTCCAATCTAAACCATTCCATGAGTCTATGATAAAGGTTTTAATTACAAAAGCAGAAAGACTGCATTTGGTGTACATAAGATATATATTAAGTATTTTACTCTGTCCTCAGACACATTCTGGGCACTGCAATAGCCCAGTGTTTCCTCCATACATGCAGTAGAAAGCCACAACGGGTAACTCCAGGAATGCAGTAATGTAAATATTTCCTAACTATGTCAACACATGAACATTTGATCTGTTGATAAACACATACAGTTCTTAAGATCATAATTTTAACACAATAAATAACTATCGGTATAAACCTTTCACCTTAATTGCCATGTTATTTGATTCTGTTGCACCACTGGTAAAAATAACTTCCCTCGAATCGGCTCCTATCAGATCCGCAACTTGCTGTACAAAAAGAAATATAAATTTGGTGTGTTAAGAAAAAATACAATGAATTCACCACAGCAAAACACAGGCAAAATGTTCTCAAGAACACCACCTTAAGCCCCAAAAGGGTTACAGTTGGTGTCTGACACAGTTATCATACAGCTACAACAGTATGAATGCCTGCATCAGCACAAACATCTGTCCTGTGCAGGGATAGGAGTTAGAATCGATGATCCTTGTGGTTCCCTTCCAACTCAGGTCATTCTATGAAAATACATCAAGGAATGGAGTCACACATGGTGCTGCTATTGGGCATTGGCCTGTCATAGCAGAACATGAAGACAGGCAGACAAATCCCAGTATTTATTACCTCTAAAACTAACAACAAAGACCTGCACTGAAGACTCAGACAACAATAAAACATGAAGTTGGTGCACTTATTGCAGTTGTGACCTTAGTAAACCAAACACCCTAAGGCATCTTTGCCCAAAGCAATGGTTTCCACCACTTCAGCTGCTCTAACTTCACTATTTTTCTTTGCAATAAATCCGCTGAAGCACAAAAAGGAAGCACTAAACCCAGTCTGCAGCGAGCCAGCTACAGCTGGTTTGTCATTGCTTTGGATTTTAAGATTTAATTTCCTCAGCAGTAGGAAAACCACTGGAACTTGGAGTGACGAAGACTGACCTTCCTCGCCTTCTCCATGGCAGCCTCGCTCTCCCAGCCATAGGCATGCGTCCGGGAGTGGGGGTTGCCGTAGTAGGCTGTCAGGTAGGGCAGCATGCTGTCCAGGACCCTGGGATCCTGTGGGACACAAACCATCCGGCCTTGGGAAAAGAAGGAAAAACCTCCGTCCCCTCTACACACTCACCCCTCCCGCTGTCCCCGTGGTGGCAGAACTTGGGCTGCAGGGTCTGGGTTCGGCTCTGGCCGGATCCCCAAACCTGGAGCCAGCAGCGAGGGCAGAGGCGGCCGCAGCGCCCCCCCTGCTCCCCCTTCCCTCCCCGGGTCTCTCACCAGCGGAGTGGTGGCCTGCACGTCCATGTAGAGCGGCCTCGGGGCGCCCGCACCGCCCGGGGCCGGGGCCGGGGCCGCTCTCTGTCCCGTTGCCAGTGAGGGCGCGCGGGCCGAGAGCCGCCGAGGGCCCAGAGCCCTCGGGGCGGCCACCACCCGCCACAGCCGCAGCATGGCCAGGGCGGTACTTCCGGTGCCGTACTTCCGGCGTGACACTTCCGGTACTTCGGCGCGCGCCGGAAGTGGGGCTCGGGAGCGAGGTGCGCGGGGGACGGGACGAGACAGAGGGGATTAGGGGGAGGGTGGGGGCGAGTCGAGGGACGGGGAGAGTCGGGACGGGCCTCTCGGGGGGGACGGGGCGAGCAGGGACGGGGGGGGCACAGGGTGTCGGGGCGGGACACGACAAGGCCGGGCCGGTGGAGACAGGGACAGAGAGGAACAGAGTCGGGCCCGGGGAGACAGGGCTGGGCCGGGCGAGACAGGGCTGGGCCGGGCGTCTCGAGGGGCGCGGGGACGTGGAAGAACACGGGGGTTCGGGTCGAGACAGGACAGGGCCGGGGGGCCGGGCTGGGTCCCGGAAGCGCTTCCCGCCCGGGGACAGTGTGGGGAGAACCGCTGCTTCGGCCCCGCAGCTGCGGGTCCCCGTGGGGGCTCGTCCGATGCCTTCGTGTACGGCTCAGAGCGAGGCCCGGAGCAGCTGCCGGGGCGGGAAGTGCACACAGGGGCTCGCGGGGAGCGGGACGGTGCTGCCATTGAGGCCTTGACGTTCCCTCCTTGGCTTCGCACTATTAGCAGGCGAGGACTTGAGCCTGGCAGCCTGCAAAGCCTCCGGCCTGGCACGCCAGGGAGGCTGAGCCTGTGGGGCTGCTCTCTGGTCCCACTGGGTCACGAGGGTGTCAGGTAAAGCTACGAATCTGAGGGGTTTGTTTCTTGCCCAGATGCCTGTGACCGTGGGCCCATATGGGCAGTCGCAGCCCAGCTGCTTTGACAGAGTGAAGATGGGATTCATGATGGGCTTTGCTGTGGGCATGGCAGCAGGAGCGCTGTTCGGCACATTCTCCTGCCTCAGGTAAGCTAAGGAAATGGCTTCTGCAGATTGATGGCACAGCAATAGCAGGAGAGAAACACTTCCTCGCTGGGGTTGGGAAGGGAGGTATGGGTTGGGTCTGGTGAAACATTGCCAGTGGCTCCGAATCAGCTGCAGTCAGAGTGCCTGCTCTAGCCCCAGCCTCAAGCAGGGCAGCCCCCAGGGTCAAATGTGCACAGGAGGCCACAGCCCCTGTCCTGCCTCTCCTGGGGGAAGAAGCCTTGGGATGCTGAGGCTGTGGAAGATGAGGTCCAGAAAACCTGGAGGAATTGTCTGTGCAGGCACCCACGCAGCACTAGCACTTTCCAAGTTTCTCTGCCAGCCCTTGGGTCTCTGTGTTGTGGTTGCTCTGGGTGTCCCACCCCGCTGCGTGGAGGATGCTGCCACCCTGACCACCTCCATCACCAGAGCGCAGGCAGAGCTGTGGTGGCACTGACACAATCCCACTGGAATTGGAGAGCAATGATGCCACCTTCCCCCAGTGCTCCCTGGCATGGAGGCAAAAAACGCTGGCTGCTCCGAGGAGCTCTTGCTTCTTGGTTTTGGCACGTCATCCATGGAGTTCTGTGTAATTCTGTCATCTGCAACATAAGAACGATGTGGAGCGGGTCCGAAGGAAGCCACGGAGATTAACCAAGGGCTGGACCACCTCCTGTACAAGGACAGGCTGAGAGAGTTGCGGTTGTTCAGGCACCAGGGAGACCTTAGAGCAGCCTCCCAGTATTGAAAGGGGCTCCAGGAAAGCTGGGGAGGGGCTCTTGATCAGGGAGTGCAGGGATAGGACAAGGGGGAACAGCTTTCAGCTGAAAGAGGCGAGATTGAGATGAGATCTTGGGAAGAGATATTTTCCTGTGAGGGCAGGAAGGCCCTGGCCCAGGCTGCCCAGAGAAGTGGTGGCTGCCCCGTTCCTGAAGGTGTTCCAGGCCAGGTTGGATGGGGCAGAAAGTACAGAGCTTGGGGATTCAGAAGCAGCAGTGACCATGGTTCTGTCGAACTTGGGTGGCACAGCCAAGCTACCTCTGTGGTACCAGTTTTGAGGGAAAATCTCTGTATTTTAAAAATGAAGTGCAGGAAATTCCTTAGAGCCTACAGTCACTGCAGAGCTTAAAAGCCAAGTATTATGAGAGATTCTTGAGAAGGAACAGTTCTTTTTCTTCAGTCTGCCCTCAGGTAAACGGGAACTGGAGAGCAGGAGCCCCTCTGGACAGTTCTAAGCCATCCAGGTTCCTTCTCATATTAGAATCATAGAATGGAAGGGACCAACAAGGATTGAGTCCAACTCCTGTCCCTGCACAGCACACCCCCAACATTCACGCTGTGTGTCTGAGGGCATTGGCCAAACGCTTCTAAAATATTGTCAAGCTGTGATTTCTTCCCTGGGAGCTGTTCCAGTGCTCCACCAACCTCTGGGTGAAGAGCCTTTTCCTAACCTCCAACCTAACTCTCCCCTGACATGTTCTTGCCATTCCCTCGGGGCCTTTCATCAGTCACCAGTGAGAAGAGCTCAGTGCCTGCTCCTCCTTCTCCCTTTGTGAGGAAAGAGTAAATGGCCATGAGGTCCCTCCTCAGTTTCCTGACCTCAAAAAAGCTCTGTCAGAGGTCAACAGGGTGTTCGTGTGCAACACAGATTCACGTTGGTGATAGTAGAAATGCATAGCCTGCCACCAGTCAGGATGGCAACATGACAGCTCCAGACCCTTTTTATTCTCTGGCACAGGGTTTTTTTTCCCCCACACTAAGGGCATTTGGGGCCCTGGCAGGTAACGCTGTTCCTGGGGTGGTGCAGCAGGAGGGCAGCACCAGCTGGGAGCTGCAGAAGCCACACATGGGCCACTGGCAAGGGCCCCTCAGGCACCCCAGAGAGAAGAGCACTGGTTTTGTTTGCAGCAGCTCGCAGGGCACCGTGGGGGTGCCCTGGGGAGGCAGAAGGCAGCGTTTGGTTCGGGTGCCTGTGCAGCCGTGAGCCGTATTGACTGTTCAGTGCTGCGCGTCCGTTACCACTCACGCTCCAGCTTTTATGTAATGCCTGTGTTTTTCTTTATCTCAGGATTGGCATGAGAGGCCGAGAGCTGATGGGTGGAGTTGGCAAAACAATGATGCAAAGCGGAGGGACGTTTGGGACATTCATGGCTATTGGAATGGGAATCCGCTGCTAACCTGGAGTGTGGGGTTATCCCGGAGTGCCCTGTCCAGCCGTTCCTTCTCCATACCATTAATAAAACCTTTAGACACCTCAAAGTGAGAGCTCTTCATGCAACGGCGAAGCCCTGTCCTCCTCGCTCTGCTGACTGTAAACTGCTTTCTACCAAATTTCTACTTTCCTCCCACCTGTGCCTCCCATGACAATGAGATTTAACGATCCTTTCTACGACATTAAAGTTTGTTTCACAGATGCAAGTGCAGCGCCCACGTTTCTCCCTTTAGTGTGTGGGCAGCTCCCATTCCCGCTGTGTTGAGGCAGAGCTGCTCCGTTGCATCTGTGCGTTCCCAAGTTTAGGGGAGTTTTACCTTGTACCTTGCAGCTAAATCAAATGAACTGTCACATCTCTGGGGGGTGGAGCTGCCCCTATGCCCGAGTTCCAGGTGACAGGAGCAAACGCCATGAGAGTGCAGGATCCCAGCCAGACTAAGGAAGTCTTTCTGCACCTGAGGGGGAACTGTAGAAGGTCAGGCCCCTTTTCCAGCCAGCCTGGCAGCAAGAAGGGTGTGAGAAGCAGTCAGGGAATAGAACGGTTGCAAGTACAGCTGTGCTCCCAGCACTGGGAAACGGCTCCCAGCACATGGCAGCTCCGGGGATGTTGTGCAGAGTCACCAGGACATCAACACCAGACTGGGGAGATGCAACCTTGAGCCCTGCCCTTCCTGCTGCGTGGCCACCACAAGGCACCGCTCGGCTAAGCAGGGTGCAGGCCCCCTTGTGTGGGGTGCCACACAGCCTGGCCCGAGCAGGAGAGGCAAGAGGGGGGCGGCTGCAGCCACCTCCAGCCATAGGAGCTGCCACGGGCTTTTTTTGTCCCCTCGGCAGGGACAGGGGCTTCACTGCTAATGAGCTGGGCTACCAGGAGAGTATTCCTGCTCCCTGCCACTGCCAGCCTGTGGTCCTGCCTGTGGCCAAGCTATGGGCCACTCTGTTCTCCACACGTTTGGTGCCAGGCTCCCCTCTGCACAGAAGCAGAACTAGCCCTGACCTTGCACCAGTGCTGTTTTCCAGGGGGCAGCACAGACCTGGCCAGCAGAGCCAGCTGTGCTTTCAGAAACCCATCAGCAGCCACCCAGCTGCTCTGTGACAACTCCAGTTCAGCTCCAAGCAAGCATACTGGCAACTAGAACAAAAAAGGAGAAGGAAAGCCAGAGAGCAGCCTTGCTTGGTTGCCTGCAACCCCCACTGTCGCCTTCAGCACAGCCCCACAGCTCCCACACACACCTTTGGACTACACTGCACATTCCCAGCCCCTCCCAGACACAGCTCAGCTGCAGTGAGCTGCACCCAGCATGGCAACTGCTGCACAGCTAGAACATAGCCCATTGTCACCTGCATGCACAGATGCATCCCTGCCTCTGCCAGACTCAGCTTTGGCTTCTTCCCCACAGAAACCAAGCTAAAAGCCAAGGTAAATAACTCCTGCAGCCCGGAATTCCCAGTCTTTTTGTCTGGAAGCAAGCAAGCACCTTCCGCTGCCAGGCAGAGAGAAAGCCCACAGGAACCACAGCAGCTGGACACAAGGATTCCAAACAGCCAGAAGCAGCTCCTGCTGCAGTGGCATCCAAATGCCTGCCCCTCCAAAGCAGCCTCCACACACCTCCAGACTTCAGCCTCCATTGCTGTGGTCACATCAGAAGCGGAGAAATAAAGCTTCATGAAAGCCTTTTTCAGAGAATTTTATTTGAGTGGTTCTTACAAAGATTGTTGCAATATGAAAGTCTTTGTTTGATAGAAATATCGAGCTGTCTTGTCAAACACACTGAAGTAACCCAAAAATATATTTCAGAGCTCACAGAGCTTAAAAAGAGCAAAGATTATATGCAACCAGAACAAAACATGTGTCTGTATTTCCTGCGCATCTCCAGACTCGACTGAAACCCTTCGCCTGTGCTATGCTGCATACAGACCCCTCTGGAAATGCAGAGTGTGTTTTGTTTGGAACGTAGACACACCTCACACAGTATTTACAAAGAAACTTTTACAGATACATTAATCAAAAGTTACCATCAAGAAAAACCCTTCAATCCTTCTATTCTTACCCACTGTTCAGCACAAAGGCAGCTGAGCAGCCGTTGCAGTTGGCTCTCAGCAGCCCGCTGAGTTTTCAATTTGTACAAAACACTAAACGCCCCCTGGTAACGTCTATCCCTGGTGCCAACCCTCAGCAGTCGCCTACATCGAGTGAAATGTAAAATGTAATCGCTGCAGTAAAGGAAAGGTTCGTGAAACATAAAAATGTCATCATGTCCACCTGCCTTTTACAGAGAACGTGGTTTCTATGAGCTATTTCTCAGTTCCTACAGATCACCTCGGTAAATGTACAAGAATTACAAGGCAGAACAAGAAGTCAACAGCTTTGTATACAGTGGAGAGGCCGGTCAGGGGAATGAACACACTGTGGTTCTGCTTACTTCTGTTTATTTTAAAGGTAGCGGGAAGAGTACACAAAATGACATTAAATCCTTTCCTTTAAGTTTTATCTAAATAAAAGATAACTCAATTTTCCTCCAAAAAATAACTATGTACAAAACTGACTAAATCCATCTTCATCGTCGAACAGGAACCAGTAGCTGGGTTGCAGTCATCGAGTCTGGGAACAGGCTGTGGTACGTTGGGAGAGGTACGTACGCTGCAGTGATCATTTTACCTGGGCAGAGGATTTAGAAACACTCCCATCAGTACTGGCTCATTGCCAGCACAGACAACTGAGCAAAATCTATACGTGGAATCCACTCACCTGCAAACCACCTCCCGTGCAGTGCGTTGACGGCTGCGATGGCAGCAGCAATCGAGGGACATTTGACATACACATTGCCCTGCAATACACAAGCGTTGAAACCCATCAGAAGCGCCAGGAACATCCCACACCCTCTGGTCTGTGCCAGAGGCACGGTGGTGTTCCTACTGGGATCATCTCACCACGGAGAACAAGCGTGAGGAAATCTTCCAGTTGGAAAAGACCTTTCTGAATCCAATCGTACCCATCTTCTACTAAACCATGTCCTTCAAAAACTCATCTACCCATTTTCTGAACGCCTCCAGCAATGGTGACTCAGCCACTTCCCTGGGCAGCTGTTCCAGTGCCTGAGAACCCTTTCGGTAAAGAAATTCTTCCTAATATCAAATCTGAACCTCCCCTGGTGCAACTTATGGCCATTTCCTCTTGTCCCATCACCTGTCACTTGGGAGAAGAGATCAACACTCGCTCTCCCACAGCCTCCTTTCAGGCAGTTGTAGAAAGCAATGAAATCTCCCCTCAGCCTCCTCTTCTCCAAGGTAAACAACCCCAGCTCCCTCAGCTGCTCCTCATAGGACTTGTTCTGCAGCCCCTTCCCCAGCCTCGTTCCCCATCTCTGGACACACTCCAGCCCCTCAAGGTCCTTCTTGGAGTGAGGGGCCCAGAACTGACCCCAGTACTCGAGGTGCTGTCTCACCAGTGCTGAGTGCAGGGGCACAATCCCTACCCTGATCCTGCTGCCCACGCTGTGTCTGACACAGGCCAAGATGCCATGGGCCTTCTTGGCCACCTGGGCCACTACTGGCTCATGTTCAGCCCCTGTAAATGAAAAACACCAGGCAGCTCTCCAGTCAGCCTTCCCCAACTCTGTAACGCTGCAGGGGTTGTTGTCTCCCAAGTGCAGGACTTGGCACTTGGTCTTGTTGATTCTCATCCCGTTGGTCTCAGCCCATGGATCCAGCCTGTCCAGATCCCTCTGCAGAGCCTCCCTTCCTTCAAGCAGATCAGTACTTCCACCCAGCTTGGTATCATCTGCAAACTGGCTAAGGGTGCATTCAAACACTTCATCCAGATCATTGATAAATACATTGAACAGGTCTGGACCCAGCACTGAACCCTGGGGAACAGCACTCATGACTGGTTTCCAACTGGATTTAACTCCATTTACCCTCTGAGCCCGGCCATCCAGCCAGTTTTTTTTACCCAGCAGAGGCTGTGCCTGTCCAGGCCAAGGACAGCTGGTTTCTCAAGCAGAACACTCTGAGAAACAGTATCAAAGGCTTTACAAAAGTCCAGGCACACCACATCCACAGCCTTTCCCTCATCCATTAACCGGGTAACCTTGTCACAGAAGGAGACGAGGTTGGTCTGGCAGGACCTGCCTTTCATAAACCCATGTTGACTGGGTCTGATCACCTGGCTGTCCTGCACGTGCTGTGTGACAGCACTCAATATGATCTGCTCCATGACCTTCCCTGGTACCGAGGCCTGGAGTTCCCCGGATCTTCCTCTGGCCCTTCTTGTAAATGGGAGTTATATTTGCCAGTCTCCAGTCAAGTGGCACTTCCCCTGTCAGCCAGGACTGTTGATAGATGAGGGAACCAGAACAGCCGAGTGACAGGCAGCACAAAGCTTTGCTGCCCAGGGCTCTGCAGAACAGACTCAACGTAGAGCCTGATCCTAAACCAGAGTACTGGATTTCTTACTCGCTTGGGATAGCACTGCCCAAAGAGCACCTAAGGGCTCCCACTGACACCTTCCATGTGAAAGAGAAGCAGAAGCCTGGCTGCCGCTGCTGCAGCTCCCCGCTGGGTTCTGTCATGCCCACCGCTGACCACTGACACTTCCCAGGGGTCTGGAGGAATGAGGCACCCCATTCCCTGGGGCAGGAATGGTGCCTAGCACTGCAAGACAGCCAATACTGTCAAGAGTTCTACAAGCCTTAAGATCTGTCTGTACATGAACAAAGACTGAGGCACAGAGAAAAACCCATCACGACAGGGCAAGAGGAGCCCCAGATGATCCAGAAAACAAGTGATAGGCTGAGCTTTTCACTTTGCCAGAGCCACATGAAATCTTCCATCTGCAAACCGAGTGCTAAACCATCCCAATCCCAAGTAGTGCAACATCCATGCTCCATGGCTTTGTGGCACACAGTGCACACGTATGCATTCCTCTGGATGCTTGTTTTATAAACAGACCCCTCCCAGGAATTCCTGAACCAGACTGGATTCCAGCTGAAACAGGTTTTGCAGAACAAGAATGTATTAGGAAACAGAATCCTCCCTTCTCTTTCACAGCCTTTGCCACCTTGCACCAACTCCTCCCACTGTCATCCAACTCATCCTGGAACAAGATGTTGAGGGTGTGGAGTCATTAATCCCAACAACTCTGCTCTAGGCCTCCCCTGTGCAGGCAGCCCTTGGCATGAGGCACAGGGCTGAGGAACAGGAGGCCACTTTGTCAGCTGGGGCTGCAACCTTTTCACCCACAACAAAGCACATCTTCACAGCTGATTACAGATAGCTCTTGGCCTGGGAAGTCTGGGGAAGAGCCCCAAAACAATGGGAGACGAAAACAAAAAGAGAAAGCAATCAAGATGTAAGTCTGGAAAACAGAACAGTAGAAACCAATAGAATCATGGAACGGTTTGGGTTGAAAGGGACCTCAAAGCCCAGCCAGTTCCACCCCCACGCCATGGGCAGGGACACCTCCCACTGGATCAGGGTGCTCGAGACCCCATCCAACCTGGCCTTGAACACTTCCAGGGAAGGGGCATCCACCACTTCCCTGGGCAACCTGTGCCACAGCCTCACCACTCTCATTGTGAAGAACTTCTTCCTAATGTCTAATCTAAATCTTTCCCCTTCCCTTATGTTCACATACAGTCTATAATTACCACCAGGTATTGTTTATCTGGGTCACTGTGGTGCTACTGTGACAAAAAGGGTTTCACAGAACAAACAGCATGGAGGCAGGAGCTGTGTTTTTTCCTTTTTAAATCCACTTGCTGCCATGACCCAGATTGCAGCTGGACATGCCCACCCCCAGATGTGGCACAGAGGGCACTGCTGGATTGGGATGGTGTTCTGCAGGCCTGTGCCTTGGGGTTTTTCCCCTTCCCCCAGTCTCTTAGAGGACGCTTATCTCTAAGAGACTTCTAGACAGACACAGTGTGGGCAAGGCTCCTCCCTCCCACCAGCCCCAGAGCACAGCACAGCACTGATCCCAAGGACTGCAGAATGCCAGGGAAGAATGTGCGCTGGGTTACGTCCCAGAGTGCAGCTCGTCTCTAACATCTCAGTAACCCACAAAAAAGGGTTTCAAGTGACCAGGGCCTTCTGTAGAAGCAGCACAAAGTTTTGTGAGCACCACGTGCATTCGCAGGGCAGAACAACCCCATCTAAGCAATCCCAACAGGGACAGCAGAGGAGACATCAGTGTCGCACAATGGATGGAACACTACAGAACATTTCCAGGGTCTGACAGTTAGAAACAATCTGACTATGAGAGCGTTTGAGAACTGTGCTTCAGTTTGGGCTGTGAATTCCACAAAGGGGTTCAAAAAGGCCTTTCTCTCAGAACACCGATGATGGAAGATCTGCAAAGAGCTGGAATACAGGGAGGAGAGAACACGCCTCTGGATGGTGTAAGCACAGGGAACTCGGAGGAAAAACGTATCAGCCTCTTAAATGTGCTGAGAGCCCCTCGGAAGAGGCATCAACCTGTTCTTCAGGCATGCATGAGCTGTCCAGTGGGATGAGGCATACGTTTCACTACAGTTCTCAATCTGCTGGAGCAGGGTGGCCTTTGTGCTAGAACCCATATGCTCCAGAACCAGAGGGAACTGGAAGCCCCTGGTTTTTGGGAAATGCACAGCTTTAGGGAAAAGCCACATGGCAGAGCCAGGATTGAGGCAGTTGCTACTCTTCCATCTGCATTTGCACAGTAACTTCAGCTGTGTAACTGTCAGAACAGACAGTGGCTCCAAGAGCTACTCACACCTGCGTGAGGGACACACAGGGAACTCAAACCAAGAGGGAACCACTCAGACTCTGCTAAACTGCAAAACCACTTCCACAAATTTAGACTCAGTTTAAGGAAAAAAGTCAAGTCACATTCAATGCAGCAAAGCTCCTAAAGCCTGCTCAGTATCTCTGTGGAACCAGGCATACCTGAGCGGAGTTCTTGTCAACATAGATGTGGATCACTCCTCCATGTTTGTTACATTCCTCAATCACATCATCTTTAATTTCTGTATCCCAGCCAGCTTCTTCTTCACTGAAGGGCGCAGAGAAAGAGATGGAATTTTTATCACTTAGACAAAATCCACCCCCAAACCCATCAAAAACACCTCTGATTCCTTTCTCAGGTGTTAAAATCATCAATACACACCAAACAGACACAATGATAAAGCACTCACGTTTGAGGATTAAACATATTGGAAAGCTGGAAGCACTGTGTTGCAAGTGGTTGTACAGAAGCAGCTGCAGCCAGAACTGTTGTAAAGGGAAAAAAAAACCCAAACAAAATAGTAAGAGACTGAAGAACCTGCAGGTACACCTCCAATTTCAATGAGCACCTTCCATCTATTCTTTAAAATCCCAACGTTCAGGAATCGCTCTGACTAAAGAGAACACTGAGACAGGAAAGCAAAACTCATCACTAGACACGATCTACAACAGCACAATTTTAAATGGATTGGTACAGAAAGTAGTAAAGATGGACCAGAGCTGGAGCTGAGAAATGAAAAGTGGACCCTGTGCACTGATTCTGGCAGGTTTTCAATTCAAGCGTTTCAGTGCAGGTACTTCCACTTTCAGACCCATCTGAAAATTCTGCCAGAGCTGTCTGCCAGCAGCACCTTTAACAGTTTTCTCCCCGTGGAAACAAAGCAGCAGCTCAGGACAGAGCAGCACCACCTGACTGCACAGCAAGAGGCAGGCAGCTCTGAGAATTCTCAACATGTGCTTTAAGCGTACTGAGTTATCTGTCAAAAGGTATGTCCATACCTGTCCCTTGGAAACTCATAACATAGGAAGTGTTTGACAACTCAAATGCTCAACACTTACATTGAGAACAGATCTGTACTCTTTCCCATCACTCCTTCTCGCTATGGTTGCTCATCACCACAGGATGTCTCATTAAAGACAATCCCTGTGCCCAGGTTGCCCTTTCATAGAATCATAGAATGATCTGGTTGGAAAAGACCTCTGAGATCATCAAGTCCAACTGTACCTGTCCCCTTACTAAACCATGTCCCTAAGAAACTCATCTACCCGCCTTTAAAAGGTTTCCAACTGGATTTAACTCCAATTACCACAACTCTTTGGGCCCCACAGCCATCCAGCTAGGATCCATAGGCTCCACAGTTGTTAATTTAGCTGGAAAAACTGCCACCTTCACTGCGTAGGCAGGTGTTAAAGGCTGCACAAGCAGAGTCAGACAATGAGGAGCCCAGGGACTGGAACCCCAGACCTCTGGCTCTCAAATGACCCCCTAGTCCTGACCTCCAACATAGGAAAAAGCCCCACACCCAGCCACACCAACACCCACAGACAAACCCACAAGGCCACCCATTTCCCAGGACTAACACAGGGCTGGAGAATGTTCCCAACACGGAGGAAATGCTACAAAGAGAAGGAGGGGCGTTTTTAAAGTCTGTAATCCATTCACAGTATGATTCCTATGGACACAACACAATTCCCCAGGCTCTTATACCACAAGCATTTCATGTACAGACACTTGCAACAAACCCCACTGGTGACAAGAGACATCAAGCGCTGGTTTACCTTCATTTTGCTGGGACAGTCTCGTTTGCAGGTCTGAAGAAAAACAGAGAGAAGTTAATTAGCGTGTGTGCTGGCACTGCTGTATCCTCACCTGCCAGCCCTGCTCTTAGCTTGTGGCTTTGGGGTTAGAGCCTGTTCAAGCACCTCATCTCACTCTCACTGTTCCTCTCTAGTCATGAGTACTTTCACCAGTTTCAGCCTCTCAGCTAGAATGTTCTGCACTGGGTAGAGATTCCATGACCACAAAGGTATGCAAACTTCAAAGAGAAACAGTACCTTAACAAGGAAAGGTAGGGCCATGTCCTTTAACTCACTCCATTGTTTCCCTTTGCCTTTGCAGGGCTTGGACTCTTTGCAAGACGCGTGTTGTTCCATGAGACAATAATTACAGTAACTCTTAGAGGCATGAGCAGTTTGGCACCTTTACCAACAGAAACTGTCTGAGCATGCCGTTATCCACATGTGGTGTTCTGAAAGTGGTTACCAAATTTAATTCTAAGTAGAATAAGGTGCTATTTCACCTGTTCTCTTTTCAGATAAATGTCATCAATGACACAAGTTACTCTGGTAATTTTCAAATTCAAGTTCAGACCATTTAATATGCCAGAACCACACTAATTACTTGTCATCCCAATTTGAAGTAATGGAAACAGACACACGCAGACTTTCAAACCATTTCCAGGTATAAACTCCAGTACTCAACATCTTTAACCCAGCAGAACACTTCAGAATGCAGGATATGTAAGCGTAAGCCTCTTCATGTATGTTCCAATGTGATTTCCGCAAAGACAAGAAGTTAGACGTTAAGAGTTGGAATTTACCCATCATCTGAATTCACTTGTTCAGAAAGCACTGAAGCGATGGACCCCAGTGTGCTCTGAAGCTTCCTTGGCAATACCTGAAGCTGTCCAGTACCAACAGACTTTTCCCTCTCTAATGAACCGTCTTCCACAGCACAGGGGACCCACAGGAGTAAGGTTTTTTGTTTTTAAGTATTAGGTCCAAGACAAGTCTTCCTCAAGAACCTTCCCCAGTAACAGCCATAGAAGAACCCTTACTAGGAACCACAATGAGAAAAGAGGAACAAGAAGAGGAATGGAAGGAACAAGCTCCAAAAGCCAAGCTCTACAAGAGCTGGCTACGCTCAGCTTGGTCTTCATCCAGACTGAGCATAAGAAATCCCCAGTTCCATAGAGTGAGAGACACCATAAACAGGGAAGCCTGTCTCAGCCTGGATTTGGTCAATTCTGTAATTAATTATCTAGTTAATTACTGCCCAAACTTTGTAAACAAATGTGTTTACAAAAAAAGCAACTCCCCAAACATTTTAAATCCCTCCACAAGCTGTATGAGGCCAGTCTTCTCTCTGCACCCTGCACAGCCAAGCTCACCAAACCTCCGCAGCCTGGGGCTCCGCAGCCCAATACTCAGGGCCACCTGCACCAATGGGTCAACTTGACATGGATCACCAGGCCAAATCCTGTCGAGGACGGAGCCACCTCTCAGCTAACCACAGAAAGATAAGTCAACAACAACTGGTGGCAATGATCCACCATCTCCGACCTGCCTGTCCACCAAATCTCTACCAACTAACTGAACCATCCTGGTGCTCATGACACAGGAATGGTTCTCTCTTCTCACTTCTAAACTCACTCAGAATTTAGAATCTCATTGTCACTGTTCACTCTAAACTTTTATTCTTCCCTACACTCAGTGTGAATAGTATGTGGAAACGAAAATTAATCCATTTGTCAAGATTCAAGAGAATCTTTCAGCAGTCCTGTACAATGATCTGTCAGAGCAGGGAGTTCAGCACAGCCAGGGAATGCAGGCTTGGTAGAGAGACAGCAGAAATACACGAAGATCTATGACAGTATTTTCTGTCTAGAAAAAAAAAAACAAGTTGCGTGTTTATTCTGACCTACAGCTAGCTTTAAATAAGACAGTGCCTGCCAAGTACTCCCCGGTTTTCTAGGTAATCCCTGACAACAGAACCACAGATCAGAGGGCCTGGATAATAACAGTGGCTTGTCCTTCTACGTCAGCACAGTATCTCCATCTTTTTCATTAACAAGTAGTTCCTTCCCCAAAGCAAGGACTGTTCTGTCCCACAAAACATTAGAAGAATGCTCACAGCCTTGTGGTTATTTTAAGTTTCAGGTTTTCAGACAGAATTTAGATGACAGAAGTACACAGCTACAACTGTTGAGCTTCAACTCCTTTTCCTGCTGGAATTTCCTCCATGATAATAACACCCAAATTCTCCTGTTTCCTGTAAATAAGGAAGCTATAGAATTATTCTTCAGTCTGATTCAACTCATCTTGAACATGTGTGGCCAGAATGAGTAGGTGCTCAGGTGCTGCCTCTGAGAACACCGCTGCCGGTTTATCACACTGACAGTTCCCGTTTTCCTCCTCTTTGGCCCCCCCAGGCTATGTAACTCCAGTTTGTTTCAATCCTGAACAGGTGAACAATGTACAGCACCCCAAGAATCCTTTACTGACAGCATCGCTATATTCACTCCCCTCAGTCCCACTCTTGACCACTGTAATTCATGTAAATATCAAACAGGATCCACCCGACACCTGAACTTTGGTTTCACCAACAGGCTCAAACCTTCCTGGCTTTCACTGCAAAAATGCCCTCTTTCTTTGAGCCAACTTCTACACTTCTTGTACTCCCCGCTTCTCTAGTTCCACAACTGCCAAGTGGCATAAGTCAGTAGGTCACAGAGAAGAGGCCTGCTGCTTCTGTGATCAAACTCTGTCAGCCTTTGGGTGCAGCACCCCTGAAAGCATGCAGTACTGCAATAATATCCTCTACTTTACCCATCTCTAATACGGCTTTAGAAGGAGAGAAGTGAAGTCAGAAGAACAGGACAAGGAATTGGCCAGATGACATTGCTGTTCTTCCTTTTCAGTTTAGGTAATTTAGATGTTCCCGCCATAAATTGTATCACAGACTTAAGTATTTACTGACAGTACCAGGTAACAGGCACCATACTTCATATACCTGCCCCACACTGATGTGATGGTAGCTTTCTCGCCACTCTGAACTGCGCAGACTCATCTCTTACTTTTAGCTTTGCTTCTGTCTTGTCATTTTCTTTTTTTCAATCCATATTCCTAGCTTACCTTCCTCAAATTCCAAACTTTACAACCACTGTCCCCACTACAAACTGAGGCAGTGAACGTCATCGTGGAAGTGTTTTTTTTTATTCAGCCAGGTCAGTGTGGAGCCGATTTCTAACAGTACTGTTTCCTCTTTCCATGGAATACAGGTCCAGTACAGCATTAACAATTTGGAACTGAAGAAGCTTTTTACCTCCTGCCTGTTCAAACACCCCAGTAGCTTAGATCAGCTGACTTTATTGCCTTGCTTCAACCACCACTTTTGCAATCAGAAGCCTTACTTACAGACCTGATCTGTTTATCCTTCCCTTTAAACTTGAGTAACTCACCAGCCCTCCAAACAAAGGTCATTTCTACTCTCATCCAGAACATCATCATTACTTACCGAACTGAGTTTACAATAGCATCCCCTCTTCACGAGCCAGTGAGTGTTTGATGAAGGAATTTGTTGGATATCACATCCAGGAATATCTGGGCCCCACCATTATTACTAGCAATTCTTCTCCAATCTGTATCAGGGAAGTTAAAGTCTCCCACAATGAGATAGCCCAGTAGTAATTTTCTCTAACAAGAGCAAAGAGATCTTTAATCCATAACCAAATCTCATTCTGGGGACAGTTCACGACTCTATAGCAGTAAAAAGCTTTATCTTTTCCCAAAGTTACTCAAGTCACACACATCTGCATTACTCCTTTGTACCACACAAGTGGAATAAACAGCGCTACTCCTACCACTTTTACTGCTACAGTTAAACACTCAGATGCTTCAGAAATCTCTATTCAGACTGATCATTTCCTCCTCTGCAGTCATGCTGTCTCATACGGATTCCACGGTATCCCAACAGCTCAGCTGTTTCAGATATTTTTGGCCCTGTTCTCAATTTGGGGGAGTTTGTATTTCTTTGGCTGCTTTGTTTCAGATACGGAGGTGGGGAAAAGACTTGTGGATTTAAGAAACATTCCTCTCGCTTCTCACCAATGCAGCATATTTCCAAGCAGACAGACACACACACCACTATCACCTGCGTTGAAGGGGAGTCCATTTCAGTAGTCTTTGCCTTTCTGGACTAGACATGCTTTTTCCTGCCATCATGTCTTTTTCATCTTTTTCTTCTCAGATAGATAAACAACTTTATTGTTCACTCCACGTTTCTCTTCCATTCCAGCCAGTTGCAATTCCTTCAAGGGGTGCAGCCATAGAAAGACTCTATTCTATTCTCTTGGCAACTGCCTACAGCTCTGTGTGCATGCTCTTCTCACAGCTGCACCTGAACTTCACAACATGGTTCAGGTGTTATCTTAAGTCTGAATCACATTTATTTGTGACAATCCAGTCTCTTCTACCACTACGAGAGTTTCACGCCCTTTGTTCTTGTATTAATAACAAATAACAAGAAGAAATCCCACTCTGTGCATTCCTCATCTCCCGTGCGAGGTTATTGTTTGCTCTGGTTTTAAGATGCTCTTGAACAGTCTAACATATCCTCAGCCCCATTCCCTCTCACAACAGAATCAAGGCTCTGTACACTTCCACATACCCACCTGCAGAACACGCAGCCAATTCCAGGCACCGCACGAATTGCCTGCCAGACAGTACCCTTCCTCACTAGCACATATGCTGGATAAACCTAACGCTACTGGAGACTCCATCACTGCCTCCCCCATGATGTCCTGACAACCTTCTTGCCCTGGCACAACTCTAGTTTCAGAAGGGTCGATCCCCTTCCAGTTGGGACTCTGCTCTCTTAACAGTCAATACCGACACCGCAGGAGAACACAAACCCCCCCATTAGTACAGGGAGTGGTGAAGACAGAGATGAAGGTTTGGTATGAATGAAGTGAGCTCCAAAAGATTTGCCAAAGCTAATGCACAGCGAATTATGCCCAATGCTGTCACACATTGTCACTGTTGACTTGCTCACAGATTAGCAAAGTTTGACAGTTTGTAAACCATGCTGTAAAACCTACATTCTCATTTTGAAATCACAAGATGTAGTGAAGTACCTCTTGTCTCAAAACTATGAAGCATAAATTATTTTTGAGCCATGAACGGGTCACCATTCCTTACCTGCCACAGCTCCAAATGCCAAAGATCCACTCATCTGCAGAGCCTGCTGTGCAGCTGGGGGAATCTGCAGCCCGGTACCTGGGAGGGAACATGAACGTTCCTTGTAGCAAGTACTTTTCATACTCGATTAGGGATGCAGGAACACAAGCAGCAGAAATCTTACTGCTGTCAAAGGCTTAACACCACCACTCCATGCATTTAACACAATGCTAGGTATGAATTCCAATTCTGTCAACCCCTGTATTTTCACCCACTTCCTATTCATCATCACGCATACCTTCTGCAAGCCTTGCCATCAACTGAAGGCGACCAGTTGTTCCCAAGTCAATTCCAGTCCGCTCCAACTCATCACTGTCCAAAAACGAACTAGCACTGGAAGCATCAGTACGCTCAGTTACGTGTCCCACTTTCATTGGCCTACCAGCCAGCTCAAATCCATTGAGTTGTTCCAAGGCCTTTTTGGCACACTCGGAGTCTGAGAACTGTTGATTGGAAAAACAGAAATTCAGTAACATTGCCTGCAGGGCCCAGCGAAACTTCAATTGTATTGATCCAGGTACATAAATGGAAAGAACACGCTCCTTGCTTTCCACTTAAACTGAACACACATTTAGATATTTACTTTCACATATTTAGGTAAGAATATATTTAAATACATATCTTTGTTGAAACCACAGCATCAAGATATTGCAATCAACACTGTCATGGCTGCAGTTCTCTTTCAAGACTTTGCAAAACTGTCAGTGCCTTCCTTTGCAACCGTGTAACTGCCATGCATTTACTGGCTGTTTCCAGCAGACATTCTGCTTTATGCTGTGCAACACCACATTAAATACAGACATTTTGTCAGTGTTAAACCAACAAATAGTAACAATATAGTTAAGGTTGGTTTCATTTGTCTTCAAGTGTCAGAGATCCCAGCCAAGACTTCTTTTTCCACGACAAATTGCCAGGTCAGTCAAGAAACCCAAGTTCACAAAATTACATGTCTGAGGGTAAAGAGGAAAGATATTTTCAACTGAAAGTTTTAGCCTCTAAAATTTTATTTCCCCTAAGAAGCTCAAATTCCATCATTTTTAAGCACCATGCATATGCCAGTCCTTACTCGCAGCTTCCTTTCCCAGGCGCTGACCACAAAGCACACAATCCCCTTCTAAACATGTGCACTGGTTAACCACAATACCCACAGAGTCAAATGAAAAAAAAAGGCCACCACTGCGTGTCCTGCAACGTGACATCTCTCAGGTGAGACTTAACGGAGATTGCCAAGTGAATGACACTACTACAAGGAAGGTTACACTCAAATTGGCCAAGGAGTCCAGCAGCTCTGATCATACCGTAATAAATCCGTATCCTTTTGAGCGTCCAGTTTCACTATCCATCATCAGTTGAATGCTTTCAATCTAGAAATAAGAACAAAGGTATTTATTATCAGACATTCCGGAATAAAACACAACACCAAAACCAAACCTGACCCCAGCCCTGCCCAATATACTGATAGGAATATGGAACCATTGGTTTTTTTTCCAATCGGTTCCCCATTCCTTCCTCAAGTCAAATTTAGCCTACAGAGCTGGATACTTTCTTGGAAACTAAAACAGTAGCAGGGAGACATAAGAGTGCTGTACAATTTATCCTTTCAGTTGAGTCCAGCTACAGGCAGAGCCCTGGTCGTGATTCAATGCTCTAGCAGACAATGAGCCTGCAGAGATCACTGAATTCCAACTGAAATACTACATCCACGGCAGGGTTCTACGCCGATAAACTCCATTTTACAAGTTAAGAAATACCATTTGCATGACCTTGACCAGGGACTTCAAAAAAAAAAGGCGCATATGGGAACACCTAGAAGTTCACAGTTACTGAATTTAAAACATCTTCATAAGTCATCCAGGAGCCATAACATAAAAGAGGGAGCAACACAGAAGAAGAACGAGGAAGAACGGAGCTGATGACTGGAGTATATGGCATCAGCAGAAGAAAGAACCTCCACAGCTTTACATGAAAGCCTCCCCAATTACCTTACTCCTACTGCCAGATCTTGAGAGAAAATAACACAACAGATGTGGATCCAAATTTAAGAAAACTGCTGCCATCTTCCAGGCTTTAGCACAGCAGAGTTAAAAGGATACATATAGCCAATCTGAATACAGAAGTTGAAAAGCAACACTACAGTGTAGTGGGACAAGGTTAACACCCAAAGGCAGCTGGCAAAAACAGCAATCGCCTCGGTAATTTTTGTTACTTTTTCCCATCAAACAATATCTAAAGTAAATCCCTTTTCCCTGTCTCTTAAGGATATATCCAGGGATACCTCAGAGAGCACAGGAGGGCTAACGCTTATTGATGCCTCTGGAAACTTCAGATTCCATCTGCTCACTCTCATAAATCTTTCTACACAAACACTACCGTGCCACCGACTGGGTTTTAATGGAGAGGGGCCCAACTCAGAGCAGCAGAGGACACATCGCTAATTCACAGCAGGAGCTGAAACTTCCATGAAAATATACAGAAACAGAGTAAACTACTACATTTACAGTGAACAGAACTCAGACCTGGCTCCCTGTTTTGTGCTGTAACCTGTGAAATGGGGCCTCCAGTCACAAGGAAAGGAGAAGCCTCACAAGCTGCCTCAACAGGATAGAATACAGGGCTTTCTTGTCTGGGGGTATGTCTTGTTCTTGTTTTAGGTATTCATTGAATTCTCAGCTTCCTTTCCTAAGACCTGCCATTCAAAACCACCAGATCCCATCACAGATCCAGATTCTCATTTGCTCTCCAACACTAACCATGTATCTAAAACACTGTGGATGCACGAGCAGCGAAGGGCGAAGAAAGAAACGTTTTGCAGGTGTGCAGCTGAGTTATTTTCAGAAGCTGTGAGAGCTCTACAACTAACTGAGGGTTTTTAGACAAAATACCGCAACACAACATGGCAAGCTGGACCTATTTGAGTGGGTCCAGAGGAGACCATGCAGATGATCTGAGGGCTGGACCACCTCTCCTATGACAACCAGCTGAGACAGTTGGGGCTGCTCAGCCTGGAGAAGAGAAGACTGTGGAAACCTTAGAGCAGTCTCACAGTACTGAAAACATCTCCAGGAAAGCTGGGGAGGGGCTCTTGATCAGGGAAGTGCAGAGACAGGACAAGAGGTCAATGGTTTTAAACTAAAATAGGGGAGCTTCAGATTAAATATAAGGAAGAATTTTTTTACAGCGAGGGTGGTGAGACACCGGCACCGGTCTCCCAGAGAGTTGGTCCATCTCCAATCCCTGGAAATGCTCCAAATTAGGCTGGACAGGGCTCCAAGTAACCTGATCCAGCTGAAAATCTCCCTGCTCACTGCAAGGGGATTAGAACTGGACAGGTCCCTTCCAACCCAAACCGTTCTGTCATTCTATTAACAGAATTTACCCTGCCAAATGGCTCAAAAATCCCTCGCAGCATATCTTCAGTGATGTTGAAGTGTAAGGATCCCACGTAGAGCCTCATTGGACCGGCACTGCCCTTCTGCAGGTTATTTGCCATTGCTGCTGCTCTGTTTTTCTCTGCCTGAGGATAGGAAAGAAGAAAAACACCTTCTGTAAGAATTTAACAGACAACTCAACATAATAAGCAGTACGCATCTATCAGACCAGAACCAGCAGACAAGCTGTTTTGTAGCCTGCACACTATCTACTGGCCTTCAATGTAAAACCTAAAAAAATCTAAGACCGTGATTAAGTACTAAGACACAGATTCCAACGACCTTCAAATTAAACAGTTCCCTGCAGAATTCCGGCTTGTATCCAAAGTACCACTTCACCACTTCACATCACTATCCTGTAACACTATTTCAGTTTTATTATTACTAGTTTCTTAATGTCTGTATTTTCAAAATGTATTTCTATCACTTTGAATTGCTTTCATTTGCTGGGTAGCTGTGGAGAACAAAGATGTTTATGATCAGCTTAAATACCATTCTTATTAAGGTTTTCTAAACATTCAATGGTAACAAGATTTTTGAAGAGTAATTTTTCCAGCAAGAGGCATCACTCAACATGAGTTGGTCCCTTCCAGTCCAAACCACTCTGATTCTAAACAGTGAGATTCAAAGGCAGTCCACAGCAGCCAAAAACAGCCAACCAACAAAAACAAATGCTCAAGCACCTCCACATACATGTAACAGAAGGGATAAATGCTTGCTAAGTAATAGGGGAAAACTTTTTTTTGTTGTATGTTAAAGTAATTTGCCATTAAAGCTTAACTAAAGACAGACTGGGGATACTTAGCAAGGTCTGCTGTGAAAGGGCAAGAAGTAATGGTTTTAAACTAAGGGAGGGGAGGTTTAGACTGGATATAAGGAAGATATTTTTAACAATGCCAGTGGTGAAGCACTGGCACAGGTTGCCCAGGGAGGCAGTGGATGCCCCATTCCTGGAAACATTCAAGTTCAGGTTGGATGGGGCCCTGAGTAACCTCATCTGGTTAAAGATGTCCCTGCTCCTGCATGGGGGTTGGACTGGATGATCTTCCTGGAACCTTCCAACCCAACCCAAGGCATTCTATGATTCTATGAATAACACTGAGGCTGACAACTCCTTACCTGTGATGCTTGTACTATGATGGGCACACCCAGGACTCTCTGTCCAGTTAGTCCTATTGCAAGAGGCACTGAGCTCACATCCACAAATTCTACATAAGCAATTCCCTTTGAACGTCTGGAATTCCTATCTGAAATCATTCGCACATCACGAACCTGAAAGCAAGGACGGAAATGCTGTTGAGATTAAGGGAAAAAACCTCTCAGACAGATATTAATAACCAATGATCTCCCAAGTTAACGGCTTTGCTGCAAATCTAAAGATGCACAAAGCTGTCTAACAAACATCCCAGAAGCAAACAAGCATTAAAGTTGCCACTCGGAGTCAAATGTAGGATGCTACAGGAATAGGGGTATGAGAACACTCGCAGCACTTAATGCTTTAAGCCACCTCACAGCTGATGGCACAAAGAAAACTTTTCAGAATTAGAAGTTAAACTAATGTTTAATTACACTGTACCTAGCAGCCTAGTAGACCTATCTGCAAAAGGCCAAAATTGCTGAAAACCAAAAGTTATTTGAATCAGAACTGCACTGCCATGTTCTGTATTCCACCGCAGACTGAACAATTAACTACTGATAAATGAAATATTCACATTCAGAGTCTTTAAGAATGTTTGTTGACATTTATCCCTCCTTTCACCTGCACAGAAACCTCCACAAAGCCACTTGCTTAGAGTTCTGCAGAATATCAACCCTGTAATAGGACAGCTTGGGGAAGTATCCAGAATCATTTTCATCTTCCTATTAATTACCTTCCCTACTGTAGAGAAAAATTCTTCCAGGTCTCTCGGTCGAATTCTTGCAGCCAGTTGCATGCAGAATACTGTTCGAGCGTCCCTCTCTTCAGGGGTGAGATTATCAATAGGTTCTCTGGAAAGAGCAAAGGTCAGTTAAAGATAGCCTTAAGTTAACTCATCTCTAGACCATGTGTGAAACTTGAAACAATCAGTACTTCAAAGTCTGACAGGGAAAAAACAACGCCTCCAGTATTTAAAACGTCAGGGTCAAGAACTGCAGATAACACCCAACAGTAACAAAATATTTACTTCTTTACCATGACTAAATATCTTGTTTTAACTGTAAGCTTTAAGTAAAACTGGAAAATTGTATTTTAAGTACAGTAAACAGAGGTGCCATTTTGCTACTGTCCAAAACAGGTAACAGTACCACTGGGGAGCTTGCAGTCAAAAAAGATGGGGAAAAGGAGATTATTTAGTCCAGACCAACTTGTATCTACCCAGTCGCTTCAAAATCACTACAGACACTGCATAACCACCACCAACATCTATACAAACATAATTCCAATCCCTCAGTCTATAGTTTCAACTTGTTAACCCACAGAAAAGTATTAACAGTGAATAATTACTCCCACTCTTGACACCAGAACCACTGGGTTAATTTTATTTCAATGCTGATCACTAGCCGAAATTAGATGCACCACTTTTAAGGTGTCAAAGCTTCAAATCTAAAAAAAATCTGACTTGTACTAACTACTGGACAGAATTAGCATACTGACTCCTGGACTGAGCTCCCAATCACGCAGGATATATTTGTATTTTTAAAAGTATTTTAAAAATCACTGAAAATATGCAAGAAAAATTTAATCTAAATTATCTCAGAAAGAGTTTGCTAATAATTGAAAAAACAATGCAAGACTGATTAAATTTAACTGCATTAATTCACAGAATAATCTCATTAGCAGCTGGCTAAATCCACTTGCCTTAAATGAGAAGCCTAAGCATGGATAAGCACCTTCTGCATTTCAAAGGTACCTGGCTTCTCTACAATAACCATACACACCAAACAGAAAAAAAGCAGTGTTTGTACAGTGCTTTTTCATTCTGTACTTAAGATTAAGTAAGATTTAGCAGAAAAGCTAATTTAAATTAACAAGAAAAAGACTCAGAATACAGAAACACAAAAAGCAAAGGAAGACATGTTTTGCAAACTGCCACGAGTTACATTGTACACTGCTACTGGTAGGGGAATGAGAGGGTGTTTAGGACTTGGGGAGAAAACACTGTTATTTTCAATGCTCTTCTCATGGGCTTTCTGAATGAATGGCAGCATTACTGCAGTGGAAGCTGCAGATCAGGCACTCATGCAATATTTCACCATTACTTATCCCACTTCACCAGAAAACAAACAAACCCAAATGGGTGTAAAAATTCCTACCTGACAGGGCTCCTGTCTTTTCTGAAGGGACTTTTGCTTCTGGAGCGTCGTCTGCTATAAAGAGAACAACGGGATTATAAGAAAACCTTCAAATATGCCAGTCTGAGTTTAAACAAAACTAGTTAATGATGCAATAAAAAGTAGAGAAAGCTCAGAAACCTTAATTTGATGCTGTGAGGCAGACCAATCTTCCCTCTGATGGCACTGTTGAATTTCGGACCAGAACTACAGCAAAAGCAAAGACAGACATGAGTACACCCCAACCAAGATCTCCTGTCTCTACACGCACTACATTGCAAGTGTTCACTCACCATGCACCTGCACACGTGTCTTGTCAGCAGCACACACCGCATGCATTAGCCACACACAGTACCTCAAATCCCACGGCACAGAATACGCCCTCTGCTCAGGTTCATCTCTATCGCTACATCCCAGCATATGCAGGACTCCAAGGAGAACAGAACCATGAGCAAGCCAAGCAAGACATATTTGTGAGCACAGAACATTGTGAGCAACAGTTACTGCAGTACCCATCTTCATGTGTTTTTTGTCTACATAAGTATTCTCCCCACTGCTGACTGTAAAGCAGCACGTGAATGACCTGGAACTCAGCCTCAGAACTGTGAGCAGAATGGTGCTGGCAGGACTACTAAAGTGTAACATTTTAAAACTGAAAGTTTCACCAAAGTACCTCCCTACAGACATCTGCAGGGACACGTTCCCTGATGTCTCAGCTCTAGCTACTAAAGTGTTATGAATATGTAAGTGCAGTTCCCTTTAAGTAAAGTTCTTAATGGATACCAAAACACAGAGCCACTGATGCCAGCAGTTAACGTTGTAGACACACGTCATCATAGAAGGAATCCAGTCTCTTGGCTGAGTCTAATTTTAGCTCTCCAGGTTGCCAGAAGCAATGTCAAGCTGCCCACTGCTTCCATGTCAGGGACAGTCCTCCTGACAGTTACAGTGGCACAGGGTAACAGACTGTGACATCAACGTAAGAGTCATCCTATTCTGCTCTTCCTGAACTCAATCTCATTGTGGATCCAAGGTAAAGCACACCACCTCCTAATCTTTCTCCTGCACCTCCACCAAGAGGCAGTGGCACTGCTGCACTGAACGCTAGGAGCCTTGTCTGTTCATCTGCACATGACGGATTCTGTCTGCTGTGGCTATTGACTGAGGTGAGAACACCCCAAGAGACACGGGAGTACAAAGACACTAAGAAGTCTTTCACTGAATCCATTTAGCCAACCAGTGTGTCTGATCAACACCATCATGCTGCTCAGCGGAGCAGTAACACTTAACTCCACACCCATAACAGGCGGGGATGCCCGTTTCTAAACATATCACGACACAGCAGTAGTAGTGGGCCAAGTTCCAAAGCCGTGCTGGCCATGTTAAAGCAAGGGAAACATGGCCCTGTAAAACACTGAAAAAAAAATGAAGAAAACACCATTTAGAAACTACTTATTAAGAGAAAATGAAACACAGAAAACAGGCTCATGTTGAGATGAGATGAAATGACTATTGACCAAAATCAGACTTTTTTTACACCTGGAATAAATTCCTCCATTCCCTACACCAGTTCAGACCAACAACTGCCACGTACCCTTCAGGTTTCTCCTATGTCTACAGCACACACTGACAAAAGCTGTATCTGGAAATGCTGGTACTAATCCCAGAGGCTGACTTCTTATCAGAGATAGGATTACCCCGCACCTTCACACCACCTTATGTACAACATCGTGTTCTGTTTCAATTCACATGCAGCAAGATCAACCAGCGATTCCAGAATACTGACAGGCAGACCAGCCAAATCATGGCCAGAAATCAAGACCATGAGGTGTTTTCTTTCTTATATAAACATTGAAAGAAATGTTTAAGTGTTCGTCTAAACCTAATGAAAAAACTGAGAAGACACACAATAACAGGTTTTAAATACATCCACAACTTCAGAGAGAAAAAAACTCCACAACTTCCCAAATCTCTTTTCCATTGTCACTCTTGACAAAGTAGCAACATCTTATTTACATAATTAAATGAAACAAATATTAGAAAATCCCTGCAAACTAAAGCAGTAATAGACCATGGGACGAACCTGGGCAGAAAGTTGCCTGGGGCAAGATGACAGCCCAAGTTACCTTCTGAAGATCCTTTTCCAACAGCATTCTGATGGATACATTTCCTAGGATTTTTCAAAGGAGTCTAGCTTGTACAGCTGCAGATCTCCAGGGAACTTTCTTCCCTCCTCCTACTGCCTAAGAACTCTTTGCAATTGATGCCCAGGTCTTGTTATCATATATGGAATTACTGAACACAAGTAACTGATCTTTATGTCTAGGGATTATCTTCTTCATCAGCTAAGTGCTCAATCCTCAGGGTACAGCCCAAGCACAGTCAGGTATGTGTTTTCCTAAACGAACGTGATGCTGCATGGCCCAAGAACAAGTCAAGAAAACAGCCAGTAAAGTACCAGCTTTCACCTTCTCAGTCACATCCAAAGCTCCAACAACAGAGTCCCAGACTAGGGAAGCTTTGGCTAACAAAGTCCAGAAGAATCACAACAAACTCCCAGCTCTCCTGTAATAACCCTGTTTCCCCAGCCAGCAGCATTGCCCAAATCCTTGGTTCCAGAATAGCAACAGGACAGCCTGAGTGACTTCTGCTGTGCCATTAGTAGTAGCTGGGATTTGTCAGACTACATGGTCAAAGTCTTTCACTTAGTACACCTAATAACTTAACTATGAAATACTTAAGGGGCAAGATACACAACAGTAACAATTAAACACCCTGTGAACACTAAGCAATGCAAAAGAGTCACCCAATCTCAAAAAAAAAAAATAAAATATGTAATCACTATCTCATGACAAATTCAAAGTCCTCACGTTCTCTGTGGCACAATCGCCTCCTTTTCCTTCAGAATGACCTACACCCGACTTCCTCTTCTCAATACTACAGAGACACTTCCATATCACCCCCATCAGCAAAAACCTCTCAGTCTAAAGACACCAGGCTTGAAAAGGGGACTTAATGAAGCAAATGAGAAAGATCACAAGGAAGAGGAAGAGTAAAAATAAAATAAAAATTAAAATACACCCACAAAGTACAGGATGTGAGCTACAACACTGTCTGCTAAACACAAACTCCGAACTGTCTGAACAGCCCCACGAAGTGAGATTGATTCAAATCCTCCAGCCAATGAGAGCGTTCTGGTAGTTACTTTTGAAAGTTTGAGCTGATGGCACTTCTACCAAGACAGTTTCTTCATACGGAAGCATCACTCCTGGTAGATCCAAAGGAGGCTGGTGATGCAGGAACTTTCATCCCCCAAACCTGTGTCTTCCTGAAAGTAACCATCTGTTACACAGCTTGTAGAGTCTCTGCATGGAAGAGTCTCGAACGGGAAATGAAGAGCTGTTCTTCCACCTATCTTCCAAGATCATTCTCTTTCACATCCTCTGAGCCAAAACTGGACTTCTGGAACCATGTTGGCATATGTATCTCTTCAACAGCATCAGCCATGATCTACCAAGTGAACCACAGCCAACTGCTGGTTCTTGCAGCAGTCAGCATGAACATCTCTGGGACACAGGTAACCACCCTGTACCAGTCTTACACTAAACTGTTTTAAACGCTAGAATTCCACTTGGTTAAACAGTAACAATTCCACATCTGCAGCAGAGAATATACTGTAACAACAACAAGCACCTTGTACCTCCAGCGGGCAGTAGATTATCGCACCTCTTAGTTCACTGTCTCTGAACATCAGACAGCATAACCCAGAATAGCCATGGAATAGTATCAGAGCAATGAAAAAGACCACTCAATTATTTACCTTCTTGGCACAATATATCTTGAGGCATTAGAACAGGCATGGCTTACTGTAGTAATGTCCATGCTTTCAGCCTCTATGGAGGAAACTATTTTGGAAGACCAGAACACTAAAGCTCCCAAATTTCCTGAGGTGAGGAACCTTCTCATCCACTGATGACAGGAAAAACACAGAACAAACCCCTTACTCGCAGTCAGGGGAATGCAGCAACTTCTAACCAAGGCACGACAACCTCTCCATGCAAAAAACCACTGGAGGTGAGAAGACTACCAGGCTCCACATAAGACGACTGAAGATCTTGATCGAGGTCTGTGAGGCCATCTGGAGCCACACTGGTGGCACCAGCACCACCCAACCAACTACTGCGATCTCACAGAACCATAGAAAGGGCAGCAACTCTGCACAGCACAAATCTTCAGAGCTGGAGCCCAGCTTCACAGAGGCTCGGACAGGCCTGATGCTTGAGACAAAGTCAAAGCAAGGCTGATAAGCTCCATGATGCACAAGTACACAAGACTGGTGGAAGCACAGGATGCCACTGCGTCTTAGCAGAACCAAGAGCTGTAGTGTATTTTCATTTTGACAGTGCCAACATCCAGGTGGCTTAGTGCAAAATGAGACTGAGACATCAGTCATTTTGTGTTTGCATTCCAAGAATACCAAAAGGAAAGCATCTCTGGTTTGCGACCCAGTCACCTAGAAAAATATTCATGTGTAGAAAACTGTACAATCCCACAATTTATCCAAAGGTAAATACTGTCTTCTCAAACACTCAGAAATTTCACCATCACGGATGATGTTACATGTCATGATTAAAAAAATAATCCTTCTCTTACTTCTGACACAATTTGGCATTCTGAGGTTTGCCAACAACTGAGATGAGACCCAGACAAAAGCAGACAAAACCAACAGTCTCACAGAATCCATGAAAGCCAACCATACAGCCCAGTTCTGGTTTTCTCTGCTTTGAAGGCAAAATGAGGTGATAGGGAGTAAGGGGGAGGGCAGGAACACAAGCCAGCAGAAACCAGATACCAATGAAAAAATGTTTTCTGAAAGACGATTTGCAACTGTCATGAAGCACCTACAGCGTAAGTTCTATCACATCAAAGATCTGAAAGGAACTGAAGAATTCTTCCACAGCCTCTAAACAAGTCTTGAAAAAAACCGGACAAACACGCAATGTTGCTTTTCATTTTTTGACAGTTAAGCTGTCAGGTTCGTTCACAGAAGATAGTCAAGGCATGTAGAAAACTTGCTTGTTATTTCAATTTTGTGATAAACTGTTTCCCAGTCAGTTCTATGCTTTTTTCCACCTGGTTTTGCATCTCTCTGCATTTGGATAAGAACAAAATCCAGCAAGAGGAATGGGATATATTACTGTCTTCCTCTTTTTCATTCTGTTATTTATCAACACACTGCAGCCTTAACCTTTTGATATTAGTGACTAATTTAGAATACAGGGAGTGAAGCTTCCACATCATACACTGCAGCAGCACACATGCAACTAACTCCACATAAATAACCTACTAGGGACTTCTATAGCGGCCTCTGAATCTGCGGTCTCTACTTCTAGAACGGCTGCGTCTGCGTTCTTTGCTTCTGCTCCGTTTCCTTTCCCGGCTTCTGCTCTTCTTCCTTTCCCGATCTCTGCTCCGTTTGCGTTCCTTACTTCTGCTCCTCTTCCTGTCATGGCTTCGACTTCGGCTCTTGCTCTTTTTTCTCCTGAGAAAGAAAAACACAACTTTGGTTACACACAAAGCACAGTGTTATCATCTACTTCACATTACATCGTTACTCTAACCTGATGTCACAGACATGGATAGGAAAAAGTTTCTACTTGTTAGTATTGACACAAGTTTCATTTGTTAAATGGATAGTTAAGCATAGCAGCAATTTTTCAGAATTTATGATGTGCAAAGTGCTCCAAAGCAATTTCTTATTATAAATGTTGCAATCACTTAAGAATGCTTCCAGGAAGAGGAGGAGGACTTAAAACATATTTCTTGTGTTAGATCTCACACATCCTAAACGCAGCATTTCATGCTTCAAACACACTTCAAATACAACATCAAGATGCTAAGAATAAAGTATATTTTTTACAGCAAAGGAAAACAAAAGAACAAAAATGGAAAGCAAGAGGCAAGTCTGAGTGAAAGGTTGGTTTTGACTTGATCCTCTCTGCCATCAGTCTTAACGTTGCCCAAGTGTTCTCCTTCCTCCTCGGTACTGCCACTCATAAGCCACTTGCTTAAGTCTGCAGCTCACACAGATTTGAGGGAAACTGCAGTTCTTCATAATTTTAACCATTTACTTAGAAAGTCTAAACTTTTAAAATTTATAAGTCAATTGTACCTCGTATCTGAAAACCAGTGAGCCCCTGTTCCATTCTCAGGAGGCTACTTTTGAGTGATCTGCAATGTTTTTTCCTCTGTCTCAGTCTCAGACCTTCTCCTAGTTTTGAAAATACTTATGTATGTATACTTAAAATGTACACTAAACACCTGTCACGTCATTACTTATGACAGTAATTTACCTCAAACTAAATTTTTAGAAGAATCAATTTTGCTGCTGAACTTCTGAAACTCAAAACATCCTTTGCTGCTGAGTGTTTCCTCTCCTCGGGCACACCAATTACTTACACAATCTTTTTTCAAAGTGGTCACTCAGAACCTTTGTGTGCTGCCCTCCTTCCTCTACGGCCATGTACAAACTATGGCCTCTAGCTGATTTCAGTTGCTGAAGTAAAGATCTCTCAGTTGGCACATCTCACTGAGCCCGGTCACCACCAGCAGCTTTCGCTCGCCCATCTCCACGGAGGAAGACTCCTTAAAACTATCTTGGTATTTATCTCTCAAGAGAAATACTCTGTGATTTGCTTTTAAAAACAGAATATTTTATTTTTAACTGTTTATCTGCAATACCCTATCATTTTCTCTAATATTTTTGTATGGACAAAGAAGCTGCTGCACCAAAACCTGATACAGAAGCTTCACAAACTTTGATGACACCACCTAGTTTCCAGAATGATCCGTACCAACATAACTTAGCGTCCCACAGCAATGCAGGCTGTGATGACTAGACACGCACAGTTGCTCTCTCCTAGGACTCATCATTTCCCAACATCTCGGTTAAGGTAAAACCCCTCACTTCGCTATCCTAACAGCTCCCAAAAAACACTTCTGCAGCTCCACAGACTGGCCAGTAGCAATAACTGATAACTGCAGACAGTCTTCAGTGAAGGTACCAGCTCCTCCTATACAGCTGTGAATAGAATCAACACAAAGGCTCATGGTAGTCAAGATCCAATTGATTAAACTGGACATACAGCACAGACATTTACTGAAATTACAGTCTTAATCCTTTCAATTTCTAAACTTGAGTACCATCTGACAATTATTGAAAGCTGCACAGTGAACCTAATGTTATTTTCTGGTTGCTGCTGTTTGCTTGCAGATTACCGTCTTCCTCACAGTTTGAATCCTCTTTTAGAACTCTCCAGCTGAAGGAGATCAGAGGACATCCTCTAGATAACCGACACTGCAAACAATTGAACTGGTAGGCTGTTATGGTTTGAGTTAAATTGGAGTCTGTTTCCTGATTCTGGCTTGGCCTAGCCTAAGTAACTGCATTTTCTGAAAGCATGCTTTCTAGACAGTTTCTCTCTAGCAGTGATAACATGGAACACTGGGACACGCAGAGGCCAAGGTCTATACTTATTTCTCTACTAACCAAAGCCATCCTTGAACTGGCAAAAAAGGCTGCACCTGCAGTGATGGGTGGACAGGACAGGTGACTCCCAAACTGAGCAACACAGGATTCCACCCCATATACATCATACTCATTATACAACTGAGGTATCACAAGGGTCTCACCTTTTTCTGTGATGGCCGACATCCAGCAAGGCCCTCATTTGTCTGATTGCTCCTAACTCCGCCACCTGTGCATCCCTGAATCCACTTCCCGAACTCAGCTCCCTCCTAGACATGGACCCATACCCTTATGCTCTATAGCATTTGTAGTGACATACAGCTAACGTGGGGTGGATCTCTGATATTTGTACATATGTCATTACTTTCTAATTATTTTCATAATCATTATTTTCATTTCATTAAAGCGGTAGTTTTAGTTTCCAATCTGAAAGCCTTTGTCCTCTCACTTTCCTCTACCCTTCTCCTATGGGTGGGGGAGTGGAAGTTTGGAGTCCAACTGCATGGTCTTAGCTGCCAAATTTAGCCAGGTTGCAGCTAAACCATGACACAAGCAAAGCAAGAAGCCCTGTAAAGCTTATACAGACCTTACTGTCATTAATCACATACAACATGGTGTAGTTCGCTCTTTAAAGCTTATGGAGAACAACAGCTGAATCAAATTAATTCTGGGACAAACCACTTAATACAATCAGAGCTGCTGTACAAAAATAATGAATCTTGCAGCAATTGCTAACTCAAAAATGAAAATGGGGAGATACCAGAGTAACATTTTCGAACAGACAGAAGGGTGCAAGTAGGAAAGCAGAAAAACAGGTCAAACTCCACACAAAAAAAGACTGCAAACATAACAGCAGCAAACCACCTTACCCTTCTGCTGTTTTACAGTAATATTTTGTAAACTTCAGAGCATACAGGTTTAGCCTGAAAATGGGATGGTGGGCAGCAAGATAACTGATTTCATTGCTTTAGTATTAAGAGCTTACAGCAAACAAGGAAACAAAAACGTGTTCCAGTGTTCCCACCATTCTACCATGAACCAAACCCATAACCAATTCCAAAAACATAAAAATCACTGCTTTTCTTATATTTTGAGAGAAGCCATCCAAACAAAAGCAGGCGGGGTGTTTTAAAGCAATAAAAATTCAGAACTTAAAATTCTGGGGAGCAGCTGCTTTTGATGGGGTTTTATGGTCTCAATACTTAGCATTAGCATGATGTTCACAGTATTGTTTAGAGCACAGATACTCAGTACAATCAATTTAAGATTATTAAATTCCAACACAAATCTAATTTTGGAATTGAACTTCTCATTTCCCAAATGCTTAAACACCTGGAAATGTTGAAGGGATCCAAGGCTTCCATCTGTGTGATTTCAGAAGATGACAACAGCATACATGATGGCTTAACTTAGTTCAGTATTGAAAGGACACTGGTTGTTGTTTACTCAACTATCAACTTCATAGTTGTTCTTCCTACAACCTCACCAAATTATGCTCATAAGGTAAGCAATATATTTTACAGACTTAAACCCCTCCCATTTATTTGGAGTATTTAAGAGACGCTTCCGTGCCAGCCATTTTTCTTCAAATTTCTGATTTGATTCCAGTCTGTCCAGGTCATCAGGGGCTGTTCAGACCCTGAAATTATGCTTCTTGAAGAAGGTGGGCTTGTGGTTTGGTTCTTTTAAAAAGGTTATAGTGTAATTTTGTGAAACTTAGATTAGAAACAAAAAAAAAGTAGAAACTTTTGAAGGGAATACAAGAAAAGGATCCAACTCCTCAAGAAAGCACTGATATCTTTAAAAGCTTTCAGCAGTTCCAGATCATGTCAAATCCTATGCCAAATATATTTCTTAAAATGCAGAATTCATTGCATTGCAAAAGCAACAAAAATTAAGTGAAATACGCTGCCAAGTCTGTATTTTTATCTGATGCTAACATTAGACGCTTCCACAACTTTGATGACAGCAGTGACAAGGGCGGAACTACATCCATGAACAACAAAGTTTCGTAATGGCTGCAGTTGCAGCCATTGCAAATATCAACCTTTTCGATTTTGTTTTCCCATAACAAGTTTACACAACTCAGCACCCTCCCCCTAAAGTAGAGAATCCAGAACACACTCACTTCTTGCTGCGTTCCTCGTGGCCATTGGCACTGCTCAATTTGTTCTCATCCTAAGCAGGGTTGATAGAAGAACATCGTGAGGACGAAGTGGAAACATTTCAAGTGGTCAAAGGGTAATGGGAATAGGAATAAGAAAATACAAAACAAAAATTTTAATACTAAATTACTTGTCTACAGTTTAACATGGAAAGCTTTAGAAAATTTAGGCATTTTTAACCACTTTGCTGCTTAAATTTAAGTCATACAATTACGAAGTACAAGACTTACATCATTTAAGAGTGTGTAATAAAGTGTAGATACTTCCTTACATGGTTTAGAGAGAAAGTTATCCTGTAGAATTCAGCACTCAAGTGGTTAAATGTTATTTCTATGAAATGTAAGATAAGAAGAAGTTTCAGGTTTGTGTTTGTGTGCCCCTCTGACCAGCACCAAGGCTACACCTCTGCCTAAGCCCCAGTGGCTACGCTAGCAGCCAGCCACTACGGATTTCCTGTGACCGATGCCATTCCCGAGATCTTCGCTCATTTTCGTTGAAGGGTTGTAAGAGCTTGATGTCACCTCTGTCACACATCTCGCCCTGAAGCAAACAGGGATTCACACTGCTTTAGTAACGTCGACTCCCAAGAAAGCCAGCAATAATCCACCAGTCCAGCCTAAACATTCCCTATTTCCATACCTGTTTACATGGAAAATATCCATGTTAAACCAGGAACAAGAATTTCAACATAACAATTTACAAATTTCTCTTCAAGATTTTAACATAACTTCTAAATATTACATAAATATTACATAAACTACATACACCACCTAAAACTTACAAATGCTCATCCAAAACTCATGACATGGTTGCAGTAAGCACTGCAAAATAGATTAACAACGGCTGCTATGTAATTTATATACGTGCTTTACAGTTTAATCACATCAGTTACATCAAAAGTACAATTCCTAAGCAATTTAAACTTAACACATTTATTGTGAAAACAGTGCTAAAGCATGCATCATGTTAATGCTTCACCACCATCTGGTGAAAACCACAAAAAGACAGTATTCATTTGGTTTAGGTAAGAAACATCACTACACTAATTGATAAAGATTTTGCATTAAAACTGACATTTCCTAATTAAGCAACTAGGAGAGAAGAATACAAGCACTTATTTTAGAATGACACCGCAGACTGTGATACTGTCTTTTACTTGCTAAGAACGTTCTATTCAGGGATCCAAGAATTTCCGTAAATTCATTCACTCAGCAATTGATTTCCGTCTGCCCTGTTAGAAGATTAACCACCACCAGTCTTCTGCTTAAAAGCAAGTCTCGCTCTCCTTGCACAGAGCAGACTGTTCAAATGTTGACTTGCCATGGGACTGGTGGAAAGGTTATTCTTGGAACCCTGCCGGTTTCCCAAACCACTGCATTCACCTTGTTGCTATACCAAACTGAAGCTGGCAATTTAGGGGAGGGTTTTGGTTTCTTAGGGATTTTTTGGTTTGTTTTCAGGTTTTCTGTTTGTTTTGGGTGGGTTTTTTTCTCTTTTTAAACCTCGGGGACCACGGTACAGCGATACGTCACTCAATTACTACCTTATGATTGACAGTTCACACTGGAATCAAAGGTGAATTCATGGGAGTAGAGGTGAGATATCGTTAGGCAAGTCTACAAAGAGAGATAGATGGGCATTTATTCATCACGCTGAAGTGAAACTACTGCACAATATAATCACATTAACAGTATATATTTACTTGTAAGTTACATGTAATGCATCTCCAATAAGATTAAAATGAGGGCTCCAGGGATGTTAGTTACAGTTCAGCAGTAGTTTCATGAATAATGCGAAATTAAGGCAAACAAGACCTCACTGGCACATTTTTCTCACCTTCTTGTAAGGAGCTTCAAGCATTGCTTCAATATCAATATCATCAGCCATTTTTAAGGACACCTGAAAGAAGAAGCAAAACCCACCTCAGACAGAGAACACACGTGTGCTTTCTATTCCCAAGGCTTTTGCTGAGGCAGCCATGCCTGCATCAGCTTCCGTTCACGGAGCAGGAGCTCCAAAGACACTGCCAACAAGAACTGCAAGGAAGCTTTGTCCAGTGAATGATAAAGAACATGACACAAAGCAATTACAGCTGTGAACAACCAGATGCTACTGCACACAATTAGCCAGCGGAACCTCTGAGGCATTCCCCCTATTCCTTTCCAATCGAGAAGCACAGATCACTGACGATACAGAAGCACAAGCCTGGTGGCCATCTTGAGAAGTGCCAGAGCCCGGTCAAAGGATAACCCAAGAGAGACACATATTCAACACTGGACAGTCACAGCTTCCCAGCATTTGCTACCATCACACTGAAGCTGAAGACTTGCAGTGAACACTACAGTACTTCAGGGAAAGAGGTCTCCTGCACCACGGAGGCCATGGAAGAAACATCCGTGACTAAGGCATGCAGAGCTACTAAAGCACAGACAGGATCCATCCATCTGTAATCCCAGGGTTCAGACAACAGAGACCCACAATGCCATGGAACACTAGTCATCACAAACATTTTTGTTAAAACTGTTACTCTTATTTTTCAACTTCTACATCCCTAGGTAATTCTGTATTTATTATACTCTGAATCCCTTCGACAGCTGGTTTTCTTTCCCTATGCAGCTACACTATTAAGAACCTCCCAAATCTTTCTGCATTAAAGTACAGAGAGACTCAGCTTCCTCAAATCTCTTAATAAAAGTTTCTCTGCCTTTTCTTTCTTAAGTTCAAAAGCAGCCAAGTCTCTAGATCTAAGTCAGACAGCCCAAGACTTGGGATGTTCCTACATGTGTACCATCAAATGGATCTTCAATCACACACATCAATGCTCACACCATAGTTATGGGCACTGCTGCAGGAACTGTGCTTTCCAGAGACTTGGCCAACAATGAAATTGTGCCAACACTTCAAGATCCTTTAAGCTGTTCACTCATAAATCAGACCAGAGCTGCACCACATGCAAGAAGCAAGTCACCTCCCCAGACCGTCACCCAAATACACACAATCCAGAATAAGTCATAACCTTTTAGCACTATCAGAGCACTGTAGCTCGCACACAGTTACCTCTCCAAGACACGCTAACCTCATTGTCAAGTTATTACTTCTTGGGCTACAGTGCTGTCACTTAAAATACCATTGTCCTTAATTTGCGTGCAACAGCTCCATTTTACATGTTATTAGAGTATTTATGTTCAGCTTTTCCAGTCATCTACATATCTGTGTATGATCTAATTTACCACTGCTCTACCAGTATTTGGGATGAAGCAGTACAACGGTACAACTACAGACCACGAAAAAGCACCAGGCCAAACCAGGATTTCACAACAAAACTCCCACCAGCAACAACTCCCACCCACAACTCAATTTTCATCCATGTAATCCAGACAACATATCCAGCTGCACCTGGGGTGAGATCCTTCCTCCTGAATAGGGGAGGAGTGGGGGCTGTAACACAGACCATCAAATCACAAGCAGCATGGAAAAATGAGCAGGGAATGACTATTATCGCATCTACCCAAATAATACAAGTGAATGAACTAGGATCTGGTGGGTTCAAAACAAAGGTCCTTATTCACAGAGCATTAAGCCATGGAATTCACTGCTACAGAGCACTGGGGATGCTGACAAAGGAAAACACACAGGCATCGTTCAAAAAAACCAAAACAAAAAGCACGAAAGTTAACAGAAAAAGCTTTTCATTAAACAAAGCTGTGCCTTGTGACCCTGAACCACAAGAGCTGACAACCAGCAGGACACAAAGAGAAGCATCCCTGCACCACTGCCTCCTGTTTCTCTTCTTACGCATTTACTGCTGGCATGGACCTTTGGTCTCACCTCGTGCAATCCATGCCCTTTGTACTCTCTACAAAACACTGTCACTGGTAAAACACCGTGGGTTTATCAGAACACCTCCTGCTCAAGTAACACAGACCTACCACCGACTATGTAATTCCCTTAAGGCGTACATTGATGCCGCATATGAAGTCATTCTACTTAAAAAGAAGGAAATCACAAATAAGAATCGTTGATTTCAAATCATGATTGATTTTCAAGTATCTTTCATTAAACACGAAGAAGATAATAATTTTCAAAAAAGCCTTTTGGCTTGCTCAAGAAGAGCTACATGAGCCTGACATCTCTGTGGAGGGAAAAAAATCCAAATCGAACAGAAAATCACCAACAACAACGAAAACCCCAAATCATCACAACAAACATGGGATGAGCTACACTGGAAACATCGTGAGTTCTAAAAAATACAGAAACTTACTGATACTGATCTAGCCAGTGTTCTGAAGACAAATAACAGAAGAAGAGCTGGAATATCACATAAAATGAGACTAAAAAGATCTTTGCCTCTAAATTATCTGCTTTGAAATCTCCAAGCACTGGCAACGCTTTGGAAGGAGCCTCCTGGAAAAGCATCACGAGTTGCAGAGGGCCTCCGGAGGGCGCGACACTCCCCCTACCCCGCGCGCCCGGCTCTCCCCCGCCCCACCGCCCCTCCCCAATCCCCAGTGAGCCGGGCTCCCCCAGCCTCACGCCCTCCCCCGTCCGCGATGGCGGCAGCGAAGGCCGCGGTCCCGCCGTGGGGGCGCCGGCGCGGCTGGGCCCCCCCGCTGCATGGCCGCGGGGGGGGCCGCGCCCCCACAGGCAGGCCGCAGCCCCTGGGGCAGCGGGACATCCCACAGCGCGCGGTACCTGCGCGGCAGCGGCGCTGTCCTTGTGCGAGCGCCCAGGCTCCGGCGCGGGCCGCGCTGATGGCGGGGCGGGCCTGCGGGCTCGGGAGGCCTCTCCGGGTGCACAAAGCGCGGATGGACGTCGCCGCTCGACCAGCCCCGGCGAGGGACAGGGGGAGATGGCAGCAGGGGGCGGCAGCGCGAAGGCGGCAGAACCGGCCTGGGCCTCGGCTGCACCGCTGCAGCAGCTCCCGAAATGGCGCCCGGCGCGTCCGGCCGCTGGCGACTCGCGCGCGGCACGGGGGCGCCCACCGCCCCGCGCAGGGGCTCTCGCGAGACCCGGAGCCGCTCGGGGCCCCGCGCGCGCCGCCTCTCGCGAGACGTCGCGGCCGAAACCCGCGGCGCCAACGCTCGCGAGACTGCGGCGGGCGGGGCGATCACGCGCTCCAAGGG